>JAHTLZ010003542.1:32393543-32420335 GCA_023846285.1 Phrynocephalus versicolor
AAGAAAATCGACAGGTAGTTAACAAGCATTTCTGTACTTGTCTCATGCAGTATGCATGGCTGTGCTGGGGCAGCAGCAGTAGTGCGGCAATAAAATGTGTCAGCAAGTCCTTTGGATCTATTTTTACATCAATAATCTGCATATTAACGAGTCCCCAAACTATTGCTAACACAATAGACTAGCCACTTAGCTTAAGAAGCCATTGACATGATGTATTATGGTTGCACCCTTAGAAGAATTTTGAGGTAAAAGATTTGTAAATTAAAGTTTGTGTGCTAACATTTTTTTCCCACTCTTGCGAAATTTTAAAATCTATTCCTATCATGAAAGTATCCCAGCACTTACAAAAACCTGAAGCACTGGTGTCTAACAAATGAGCAAATGAATAAGATGGCCCCACATAGGAATATGGAAAATCACTACCATTGTCAAATTTCCTGGACCATGACTCCCAGAATCCTCTAGCCATCACTGTAGAAGTTGTGTCAGAAAAGTAACTTTCTGACGCTCTGACAGAAACACCCCTCAAAAAATCACCATCACCCCAAAATAATACATCAGTTTGGCTGACCTCATTTTATACTAAAGAACAGTGATATTAGTTCTACCAGCTAAACAGAAACCCCATCCTCTAAATAAAAAGAGCCAAAAAAAGACAGCATTTCTGAACACTCTCTGCACTACAACTTTATAACAGTGATTTCCTCACACAGAAATGACAAAAGTGTAAGTATGCCAGAAGAATTTATGTGACAGATGCAAGTCTTTCCTCACTAATCCTAAAAAGGCTATTTTAATCCTGCACACACTCAAACCAATCCCCATTAGAAACAATGGGGAGGATGCCTGTCACACAGCTAGTAAATTTTAGATTTCTGATTTTGTACAAAGATATTAAAGAAGGCACTGACTGAGTGTTCCCTCTTCTACTGTTACAGCTGTTTTTGCTTGTGAATGTATTTGCTGGGGAACTTACTTGCCCAGCTTCCTTACGGGTATGCATATGCAATGCATCATTATTGCTAATATTAGCCTCATGTACAAAGAAAGAAAGAGATTAGAGGGGGTTTGGGGAGAGGGGGTGAGGGGAGAGAGAGAGGGAGAGAGAATGGTAGCCTTCCATGAAAAGTGGCACACAAATTCCTATTGTCTGGCTTTGGTTTACTCGTATCACTTATGTAAAAGCTGCTGGTTCTGTGCAACATGTATACAAAAGATTGATAAATTAACTGACAGCAATCAGCATGTACACACAGCCCCTGCAGTGTTCATTTTATTTTCCCCACAGCGAGACGATCATTGCTTTCCTGAAGAGGGAAATTGGCTCTCTCCTGCTACTGAGTGGGTGCTTTCATCCCAGCTGTTTTTCCCCCAACACAAACTGCTGTTCTTACTCCTATGTTTACAGTTGGCACTCTCGAGATTTGAGTACTGCCATATTTTAAAATTTTTGCTTTTGCTTTCCTTTCCAGGTGTGACCTTTATTTCCCCTTGACCAGTTATAACTGGTCACATATCAGAAGATGGTGCAAAACAGTTGGATAAAATCTTGGTGCTTTGAACTGCCATGAATGAGTTAATAGTTGCAGTGTGTTGGGAAACAAATGTTGGAAAACAGGCTCTTCCTTATCAGTCAAGGTGAGAGGGAAGAATGTTGAAAAAGCTTTCCTGCAGTCTAGAACAAGGCCTTGTTCAGCTGTGAAGCTGGGTTTCTTTGCATCTCTATTTTCCCCACAGGGTCAAATAGGATGCCATACTTAGTTCATCATTAGTATATGAAAGCAGAGTCAAGGGAAGCAATGCTCTCAACATATTTTTTTCTGAGCAAACAGAACATAAATGAGGCCCATGTTTACTTCTGATTACCAATCCCATATTCAAAGGAACTGAATGTGTAAGTTAGGGACATGAGAAAACCTAATGGGACAAGAATCAAACTTCAAACATTTAAGAAATTGCTGCTTCAAATGATAAGATCTGTAGTGTTGAGTTTCACATTCAGTGCAACTGTTTCCTTGCATAGCACACACAAAAAACCTACTGTTCCCTCAGAAATAGGTGTCTCTGTTGCCTTATAGTGTGATATTTTTTTTAAAACAGTGCTTTGTTATCCCAGCCCGAAATAAAGAGGCGACACACGTTGTCTTGGATTAAACAAGGACAACAATTTATTATAAACAGTAATTAACTTTTAACTTTATCAGAGCTGGAACTCAAAGAGGACCTGTGACGTAGCGTAAGTTTTATTGGTGGATATTATAGCTTCAAGGACCCTCCTATAACAGAATTTCTTGTGGCATGTTAGGATGCCGCAGATGGGATGCCTTACAGGTCTTTGGGCATCCTTTTGTTCTGGGTTTAATTATTGGCAGTCCTCTTGTATGTGATAGGGATTGTTATTTAGTTGGAGCTATAGCTACTTCCTATTCTGGCTGTTTATCTGAGGGCTGCCAAGCACCTTGAAGATGAAAAGTGAAGGAGGGACCAATTTAATTCATCTACTGCTTGCGCTACCCGCCAATTGCGACTGGTTAAACAGGGATATTATAGCACTCACCACCAGGCTGATGGTGGGATGAGTGAGAACACACTGCCACTCTCAGCCAATCTGAGTGATAGTCAAAAATCCCCATCTGGCTCCAAAGCGACCAGCAAAGCATCACCATCTACAAATAAAAGTGGCGGGAGGGTGGGGAAGTCGCCGTCTGCGGAGGCTGCCTGGGGGGAGTGCGCCAACATCTTAAATAGGCGCACTCCCCGTGCATAGGCTACGCCAGCGGTGTAGCCAACTGGTGCCTCAGTCGGGCAGGCAACAAAGCCGCCCCAGCGCCGTACGAAGACAGCGCGGAGTGACCATTATCTTACTGCATGAATTAACTGTTCTGCTTCTTGCTATATTTCTGTTCTCACAAATATTTTGTCAATTACCAATGCTGTTAATAATAAAATTGTCACCTTCAGTACTTTCTGCAATGTTAACATCCTTTTTCTGGGGATTGAATTTTTTGTTGTTGTTCAACTTATATACCACCCCATAACACTTCAAGCACTCTCTGGGCGGTTTACAATTTAATTATGCAGGCTACACATTGCCCACCCAGCAAGCTGGATATTTATTTTATTTTATTTTATTTATTTTGAATATTTTTACACCACTTTTCTCCTTGGAAAAGGGCCAAGATGGCTTACAATAATGAGGGACAATATAGAGCCCAGAACATTTAAGATATATTCAAATTAAGAACAGGGAATTAGAAGGGCATCTTAGAACATTAAAAGGTAACATTAAAGCTTCAAAGAGCATGCCAAAAGAATAAATTCTAATATGCAGGGTAGAAGGCAAACATGGAAACACTAGTGTAATCCATATAAAAGTCACATAGTAGGTAGTCCCTCATTCAGGGAAAGCTTGTCTGAAGAGGAAGGTATTTGCCTGCTTCCGGAAAGCCTAAAGCACACCAGATAATGGTCTGTCCATGACAATGGTGCTACAGAAAGTTCCTTTACCCCAAGGTTCTCAATATCAATACCAGGGCAGAAGACCAGATCTAAGCTGTGACCTGCAGAATGAGTAGGGGCAGACACCATTGTTGTCATGGAGGTCATGAAGTCTTCAGAAGCCCCTAACAAAGCTGCATCGGCATGGATGTTGAAGTCCCCCAGCACAATGAGCCAGGGGGGTTCCAATACTATCCCTGTTATCAGTTCAGTTAGCTGAGGTAGAAAAGTTGTTGTGAACTCAGGCAGGGCCATATACCAAGAGAATTTCTGTCTTGTCCCTAGCTCCTACTTTTGGGAACATACATTCAAATCCAGGGAACCGGGGGATGTGACGTCTAGTAAGGGATGGAGTTGCAATAGACTAGGGATGGGCATGAAATAAAAAAAAATTATGTTTCTTTTGTTTCCTTTCCTTCCCCTCCCACATTTTTTATTTTGTTTAATACGATTTTTTTCAAAAAAAAAACTGTACAAAATGAACCACTAACAAAGTGGCTCATGTGTGTGGGGGGGGGGGCTGGAAAGTGGAGGGAGGACAATTTTTTTTTTTAAAAAAACCTGGGCTCTTTTTAAAAAAACGTTTTCCCTCCACCAAGCCCCGCCTGCCATCTGATGGGCACGGGGGGGGGGAAGGTTTCCCACCACACACTCCAGCGCTGATCACCTGGCAGGCAGGCGGTGGGGGGGGGAGGGAAAAAGGTTTTTTAAAAGAGCCCTGGGCTTTTTAAAAAGAATTTTTTCCCCTCCCCCAAACCCTGCCTGCCAGCTGACACAGAAATGTCCAGTTGAAGTGACTCACTTATTATGCCATTTCACAATATTGGAAATTCATATTGGAAGGAGCCTTGGCAGGTTTGACAGCTGCAAGGCTCTATTTTAGTGCAGTCCCTGTGATTATAATACTAACAAGAAAACTAAAGTAGAGGACACCAAGCTGCTGAAGCTGCTAACAAGGGCTTACAAAGGTGTAGGCTGGGGTGCTCTGGGGGCAAATTGGTCCACTCTGGAGATTATTGTAGGGTTGCCAATCTTTACCCCTGGCTAGAGATGGGCATGAAACAAAAAATCCATTTTGTTTTGTTAATCATTTGGGGAGAAGGGTTTCATTTTGTACGAAATGATTATTTTTTTAAAAAACATCATTTCATTTTTCTTTTGTGCAACTATTTTTTTTGACACCCCAAGCACCAATCTGCTGATGGCGGGGCTTCGGGTGGCAAAAAAAGTTTTAAAATCTTGTTCTTTCCCCCACTCCATCTGGGGGAAAGCGGGGAATTTTAAAACTTTTTTTGCCACCCGAAGCCCCACCAACAGCAGATTGGTGCTTGGGGTGGCAAAAAAAATAAAGAAAATAAACAGCCTGCAGTTTCCCACACCCAATTTGGCATAGGGAAACCATGGGCTTTTAAAACTTTTGTTAAAATGACCAGGCAGGCAGTTCAGTGCAAGAGCCCGGAACTGCCCATGGGACCATTTTCAGAGGGCTTCAGTGGAGATGTCATCAGCTGGGCTCCTTTAAAAATGGCCCAGTTGGCACCGGGGGGGGGGAGATCCCCAATGTGCCCCATTGGGAGGGAATGACGTGGGATTTTTAAAGTGTCTTTGAGCCACCCCAGCATGATTCAGCTGGTGCCTGGGGCTTGGGAAAGGGGGAAAGTTTAAAAAGCTCAATGGGGAAAACCGTGGGCTTTTAAAATCCCCCCCCACCAGAGCACTGATCAGCTGGAACACGTTGTTTCAGGCGGGGGGGGGGTGTTAAATGAAAAGTGAAAAGTGAAAAGTGAAACAAAAATAATTTCATTCCCATCTCAACCCCCGACCTTTTGACAGGCTATTGACAAGCACCACCTCTAATTTTACTTTTTCATTGCCAACTAGCTTCTCTAGTAAATTATTGTTTTCAGACTGATTTAAATTGAATAAAGATAAAAGAAGTTCATTTATTACAAAGCAGAATTAAAAGCATAAATGGTAATGTGTTCAGATACAAACAAAAGGAAGAATTTGTATCTCAAACACACTGAAGTTAGGTTACAGACAAAGATGATCACTTGCACACCCTGTTCTTATGTTTACAGACACTCAACACTTAGTTTTCCTCACAGAAGTTCTAAAATCCTATCTCTTCAGTCAGACCCTATCAGTCTCTCTCAGTCTGTGTAAGTCCCTATCTGCACAATTCAGTGTTGGGCTGAGCCTTAAAAGCACTCCGGCTCCTCCTCCCAAACTCTCCCATTGGTCCACAACCAACCCATCAATACAGACACTTCTCATAAATTATTCATCATCAAGGGATTAAACGCCACAATTATGTCATACGGCCACCAGAAAAAAACAGCAAACACATTGTGTAGCAGAAGCTTCTATACTAAATCTGCTAAGGTAGCAATGGCTTTCTGTACTCATCGGGACTCATAAAAAGGGAAGTTCCATGTGGTTCTGGCTGGTGCAAAGCCACCAATTAAAAAAAAAAGCATTACCCCACCAGGTAGCACCTGCTGCTTTTATGCAACTAAAGTTCATTTAATCTGATATATCCTCAGGAGCAGCACAGAGGGTGCTTGTGCTGGGAGGTGACTTAACATTCATATTTTGTAATGGCCACATGGCTTCCCTTTTTATTTCAATGGAACTATGAGGATACCACCAGGGGCGTGGTGGCTCAGTGGACTAAGGCTTCTGAAAACTGTCGGCTGCAAAGTCGGCAGCTTGGTGGTTTGAATCCCGGATGCCACACAGCGGAGCGAGCTCCCGCTGATAACCCCAGCTCCTGTCAACCAAGCAGTTCAAAAGCATGTAATGCAAGTAGATAAATAGGTACTGCCATAAAAAGCAGGAAGGTAAAAACAGTGTTTCCTTGCAGCCATGCTGGCTACGTGGCTATGGACTTGCACAACACTGGCTCTTGGGCTTGAATATGGAGATGAGCACCTCTCCTAGAGTCGGACACAACTAGCACACATGTGCGGGGGACCTTTACCTTTACCTTTACATGAGGATACCAAGAAAGAGACGCCCACCCCTCTACGTACCAATAAGATGGCACATGGCTCTCAACACCAGCAGAGCAAGACTATGTAATATTCTATGTAATATTCATTTATATGTAATATTCTATGTAATATTAATTCACTATGTAATTTTCTTTAATCATGTCCCAATACCTAGTGCGTTTACTAAATTATACCCCAATCCCCAAATGGACCACATGGGCTTTCTGCATCAACCTCCCCCCCCTGCCACTGGCCCCAAACAGAAATTTTATGTTTCGAAGAAGAGCCAAATGGAGAGGAGGTGTGGGTGGGTTAAATACCATGTTACAGACATTTTGGCAAAACTACATTACTTGACAGCACATGACCTGTGTCTCTTTGTTTGAAGGACTGGGGCATGAAACCCAGTCCTTGATTTCAGATGCAGCTTTACAACAGCCCTGCTGCTTCCTGCCTGATCTAAGACAGACAAGCCCAGCGAAAATCATCTTGCCAAGAATTTAATATCTAAAAATGATTTCCTGGCCAACCACATATTTTGCCATGTTTGGAGTTTTGGTACTTGCTTTGAAAAAGTAGATATTGTCCACTAAAGTTTGCAATGATTTATTTTAATTTTTTATTTGTGGCCTATAAGGATATCGCCTACAGTCTAGTCTTGCATTTGTATTTTCTAATGGCCACACATTTATTTTAACAGAAATGTGCTGCATACCAATGCCAGAAGAGTGACAGGATGCAACTGCAGAATGTAAAGAATTAGCATGCTTCATGCAACTTGATGCTGCTAATTGCGGTTCATTTGCAAGCTGCATCTTAATAGCATGCATGGTCATGTCCACAACTGCACAACTAAGATGTGCTCTGACAAAACATCAATTAGCTGCAATTAACTGCAACAAGTAGCAAAAATGTATGCAAATACCAGTAGGATTCTGCTGGTTTTAACGGTAGCACTGAGGATGCAAGATGTCCTACTGCTGGAAATGAAGGAAGAAGCACCACTACTTCTTCCATCTTCTGCCACCCCATCCCTGCCGTACTCTGCTGCCCGTGTTCCCATGGTCACCTTCAGGCCATGGCCAGCAGTATTCCTGAACTTGGGATCCTCATGGCCAAGGCTGTGCAGTAAACTCCATCCAAAGGCCAGTGAACGTCAAATCAAAGCAACCCCATCTCTGTCTCCAGTGCTGCCCTCTTCTTTCTCACCTGTCTGTCCTATGCACTTTCCTAGCAAGAGTCTCTGTGTGGGGGCAGCCAGGGGCATTGGTTGGGCATGGAGAGGAACCATCCAGCAATGAGCTGGGGTAGCAGTTCTGCCATTGCCTCAAACATTCTGTCACTTTGGGTAACCACTTTGCTCCAGCTAATGACCTGGAAGGAACTAAAGCAACATGAAATTTGAAACGACAGTAGCAGGAATATTGAATGAAAAAAAAGTATGGAAAAAGAAGAAGAAGGGGACGACGGGCAGAAAAGGAGCCATAGTCAGAGAACAAAGGAGACTTACCTGGAGTGGATTTGGTGATGTGAGGGGGGAAGGAAGGCTGTGTCCAGGTGATTGGTTGGGCTTTGGTGGGGAGCTTGAAGATGGATGAGATGGCGGGGGTTGGTTCTGGTTCTGAGATGGCGGCTGTGGTGGTGATTGCTGCTGTGGCTGTGGCTGCTGCTGTGGAGGTGGTGGCGGTGGCTGTGACTGGGGTTGAGCTTGATGCTGTGGTTGGCTGGCTTGCCCTTGTGGTTGCTGGCTTGTTTGGCCCTGTTGTTGTTGCTGTTGGTGTTGTTGCTGCTGTTGTTGTTGCTGCTGCTGCTGCTGCTGAAGCTGTTGAAGATGCTGGAGCTGTTGAAGTTGGGAATTCAGGGATGAGGTAGCTATAGATAAATAAAAACAAATCAGAATTACAAAGGATTACAACTGCATCTTTAATCTTGGCTGACAGCTGCTAAGAAAAGTGCCAAAAACCTGGACACCTGGGCACTCCCCACTATGTATGCAGGCACAGAGCATGTGCATGTCACAACCCTCCCAGGACAAAAAGTTTTAGGAGCCATAGATCCCAGAGCCCTATCCTAGTGGTTTTCATAAAGAAGCAATGGATTTACAGCACTGTGTAAACAGAGGTGGCACACTTCATCAAGGGTGCTGGAGAAAAACAGAGTCTGGATGTCATGAGAGTCAAACAAAAGTTGAGGCAGGGGGGTATAATATAGTTTAAACCAAAGAAGAATAAGCATTCATGCTCTGTAGTTCATAAGAGGGGCACACATGTGTTGGAGCAGCCACCCACACAGGTATCAAGCATCTATCAAATTAGAAAACATGGTCACTAGGCACTATTCAGCCTCTTTTTTTGCCAAGAGGATTGCAGATTTAATAAGGAGAGCTTTAAACTGAGTTTGCAGGGGGAGGGAGAAAATTCTATTAACAGTAGAGATCCAGAAGGAGTTGTGGATACTAGCCCAAATGTTGCAATAGGAGCAAGACAAGAAGTAGTGCAGACCATCAGTGCAAGGAAAAACAGGTTAAGCAAAGGACATGTAAGAAGCACACACATCCTCAAATGTCTCTACACCAATGCACAGAGCATGGGGAACAAACAAGTGGAGCTCGAACTCCTAATACAGCAAAATAAATATGACATAATTGGCATCACTGAAACATGGTGGGCTGAGACAAATGATTGGAATGTAGTCATTGGAGGGTATAACCTGTTTCAAAGGAACAAGCCAAGTAAGAAATGAGAAGGTTTAGCTTTATATATTAAGGACATTTATACTGCTGAAGAAATACAAGATAAACAGCAGGGGAACAATGTTGACAGTATTTGGGTTAAAATCAGGGGTGAAAAAACTAGGAGGGATGTCACTATGGGGGTATATTATAAACCCCCAAGCCTGCCAGTGGAGTGGGATGATGCCTTCTGTGAGCAGATGGCCACACAGTCAAAAGGGAGAGATGTAGTACTAATGGGAGATTTTAATTATCCTGATATATGCTGGCAGTCCTACTCAGCTAAGATTGCAAGGTCTAACAAATTCCTTACTGTACTTGCAGACAATTTCATGGTCCAGAAGGTAGAGGAGACAACAAGAGGCAAAACTATTTTAGATTTGGTCTTAACCAATAAGGAGGAACTTGTAAATGGGGTTAAAGTGGTGGGATCATTAGGTAAAAGTGACCATGCCCTCTTGGAATTTCTTATACAGTTGGAAGGTGAAACTAAGCATAGTCAGACAAGAATCCTGGACTTTAAGAAAGCCAATTTTTGTAAACTTAGGGAATTATTGGCTGTGATTCCATGGACTGAAACACTGAAAGAGAAGGGAGTCCTTCATGGATGGGAGTTCCTAAAAAGCGGGATATTAAAGGCACAATATAAAATTGTTCCAACAAGAAGAAAAAATGTTAGAGGTCTAAAGAAACCACAATGGTTTGCTAAAGAACTTTCAACTCAGCTAACTATAAAGAAAAACAAGTAAAAGGAATGGAAAAATGGGAAATACACTAAAGAGGAATATAAGCAAACAGCTAATATATGCAGGGGGATGGTAAGAAAAGCTAAAGCGCAAAATGAACTTGCCAGAGAGATTAAAGATAGTAAAAAGGGTTTCTTTAGTTATGTCCGCATCAAAAGGAAAAATAAGGAAATGATAGGCTCTCTGCGTGGCGATGATAACCAGTTACTAACATGAGACAAGGAAAAGGCAGAACTACTCAACACTTTCTTTGCCTCCGTTTTCTCCAAAAAGGAAGAAAGAGATCTGCTGGGACAAAGAGTAGATGAGGTAGGATGGGAATTGCAACATAGAATAGGTAGAGAGCTAGTACAGGAACACCTGGAAACATTAAATGAATTTAAGTCTCCTGGGCCAGATGAATTTCACCCAAGGATATTAAAAGAACTGGCAGAAGTAATTTCAGAACCATTGGCGATAATCTTTGAGAAGTCCTGGAGAACAGGAGAAGTCCCCATCGATTGGAGGAGGGCTAATGTTGTCCCCAGCTTCAAAAAGGGGAAAAAAGAGGAGCCAAATAGTTACCGCCCAGTCAGCTTGACTTCAATTCCTGAAAAGATCCTAGAGCAGATTATTAAACAGTCAGTCTGCAATTATTTAACAAACAATGCTGTCATTACAAGAAGTCAACACGGGTTTCTTAAAAACAAGTCATGCCATACTGATTTGATCTGTTTCTTTGATAGAATTACAAGCCTGATGGATGAGGGGAATGCTGTGGATATTGCTTATCTGGACTTTAGTAAGGCCTTCGATAAGGTTCCCCATGGTATTCTTGCTAATAATTTAGTAGAAAGTGGGATAGATAGTGGTACTGTTGATTTGTAATTGGTTGACTGATCGCACCCAAAGGGTGATCATAAATGGCCTCTCTTCAGCTTGGAGAGACGTGACCTGTGGGGTGCCCCAGGGTTCTGTTCTGGGTCCAGTGCTGTTCAATATCTTTATTAATGACTTGGAGGAAGGAATAGAGAGTATGCTAATTAAATTTGCAGATGATACCAAATTGGGAGGGGTTGCTTATTCCCTGGATCGGATGAAAATCCAAAAGGACCTTGACAGATTAGAGTGCTGGTCCAAAGTTAACGGAATGGATTTCAACAGAGGGAAATGTAGGGTGCTACATCTAGGTAAAAAGAATGAATTGCACAGATATAGGATGGGGGATACTTACTTGACTGGAGAATAGTACATGTGAAAGGGATCTGGGCATCTGGGTGGACCACAAGTTGAACATGAGTTAGCATGATTGTTTATCACTTTTTAACTTCGTTTCCTAATCACAATCATAATTTTATTTCAAAGTCTCCAACTGGGAACTCAGTTCACTGCATAGTCAAAAGTATGGTCAGACCCCACCTGGAGTACTGTGTCCAGTTCTGTGCACCTCAATTTAAAAAGGATGTTGACAACCTCAAGCGGATGCAGAGGAGGGTGACCAGGATGGTTGAGGGTCTGGAGGAAATGTCTTACGAGGAACAGCTTAGGGAGCTGGGAATGTTTAGCCTCTCTAAAAGAAGGCTGAGGGGTGATATGATAGCTATGTTTAAATATTTGAAAGGATGTCATATTGAAGAGGGAACAGGTTTGTTCTCCATGGCTTCAGAGACTAGGACTCAGGGCAATGGTTTCAAACTACAGGAAAAGAGATTCCATTTGAACATTAGGAAGAACTTCATGACAGAGATGTTCGGCAGTGGAATATGCTGCCGCGGAGGGTGGTGGAGTCTCTTTCTGTGGAGGCTTTTAAGCACAGGCTGGATGGACATCTGTCAGAAATATTGTGATGGGGTTCCTGCATGGCAGGGGGTTGGACTAGATGGCCCTTGAGGTCTCTTCCAACTCTATGATTCTATGATTCATGGATTACAAGTGATGGATACTTTGTGGAAGGTCAGGTTGGCTTAAAGTATGTTTTGTCTCTTTTTCTTGCTGAAAATGAATTCTATGCACTAAGTATTGTGATGAAGCATTTCCTAGCAGTTAGCATAGCTAGCAGTTAAGGAAATTAAGCTGGGACAGAGATATTGGTTTGGATCCCAATTTTCTTCTGACTTCAAGCAGACACCTCTGGGCAAGTCAGTGTCTCTTGGCTCTAGTTCTCCACGTGTAAGATATGGATGCCAGCACTTAGCAGCTTGCACCACAAAGATGTGGTGACAAGCCCGACTGTAATGCACTTTGTAAAAGTCTTAGAAGAAGTACATAAATGATAACCAGAGGCAAAGAAGGGAATTCCAGGGAGTCTCATTGTACAGACAGATAAGAAGAAACAAAGTCTCAATTTGCTACACTTGTTTTACAGCTATGGAGTTCTATATGCTCCTAAAGGTTATTAAAAAGAATAAAGTAAGATTCAGTGCTAAAGTATAAAGTAGCCCCGAGGTCATAAATGATTATACATGAGAACATGTGCACAGTGCAGGAGAAATAAAGGTGCATGTAGGAATAAAACAGATTAAGACGACATTTTTATCTAAGAGCTAGAACCCAGCAGATCTGTCAAAGAAGCATTACATTAACAGCAAAGTAGACACAATCTAGTTAAATACAATAACTTTTAAGTTCCACTCATTTTGGTGAGAGAAAGGTATGCACATATTTACCATAATTGTCCCTGTACACTAGAGATGTGCTTAACACAGTTTATTCATTTAGATTAATTATTATTTTGAAGCACAGCTCTCAGAGTTTCCCTGTCAGTGTTGATCCTAGACATGCAGGCAAGAGGATATTGTAAGATAAGGTCTGTTTCAAATTGTCATTTATCTGGAGTATGCTGTACAAAAACCACCACCCCCAAAGGTGGATACCTAAAAACCAAAACAAAAATTCCCTTAAAGCAAAAGATCTGACAAAAACATAAGAACCTAAGAAGAGCCATGCTGGATCAGGCCAAGGGCCCATCTAGTCCAGTTTCCTGGACTGTTTGGGCAGGCCTGGCATAGGATGTTACAGTCTTGTTGCAGGGGTGGGGGGAAAAGACTAAATAGCCTTGTACTACCATAAGTGAATTGCAGATTGGGACAAATGATGTGATTATGAATTAGACATACTATAGTTGAAAATATTTCTGCACTAGACATTCTAAAATGATTTCGTAGTTGATATTTGGTTAAAATCATTTGTACTCCCCATGTCAGATCACAGTTCTTCATCTTTCCACATTGCTGTCTTCCATCCAGTCTAGAAACATACAAATACTTACATGATCCAGAGAACAGAACAGTTTCAGACTGCCTCAAAAAGCATCAATACCAGTAATTCAAAGCACAGAAAATCCTCAGAAACTGACAAGTGGGATTTCACCACTCATTGCCTCGTTATCGACAACACAAAATGATGCTGGATAATGAGGACCCACAGATATTTATTATATTCCTTGATTTACAAGCCTACCCTCCCCCCCATGTAAACTCTCTTGTTTACAATATAACCATGCATTATCTCCAGGTGGAGAATATGCCTACTATCCTTACTTAGGCCACCTGCATAGTCCCCAACTATGTGTCCCGGGTTCATATAAAGTGCAAACTAAGTATGTGCTCTGCTTTGAGAGAAAAGCATCCAAACAGGAAAAGCAGAAATATTTTGTGTTTCTGTTTCAGGCACAAAATGGCTCAAAAATAGAGATGGGCACGAAACTCGAAAATGGCATTTCATTTTGTGATTCCTTCCCCCCACCCCATTTCGTTTCGTTAATTACGAAACAATTTTTTATTAAAAATCATTTTGTAATTCATTTTAGTTTGGGCTCATTTCCTTTCTTCTTTTTTGAACCCCACTGGTTGGGTTTTTTTATTATTATTTTTTTGTTCTGCTGGCCCACGGGCTAGTTTGGCAGCCTGTGGGTTGGGTCCAGTGCTTGCAGGCTGGTTTGGCAGCCCGTGGACTGGATCGGGTTATTTTTATTTTATTTTATTTTATTTTATTTTATTTTTATTAATTTTAATTTATTTTTAAACTGCCAACCATGTGGCCTGCCTACCAGCTGTAGCACAGGCCGGTCTGCTTCCCCCCCCCTGCTAGCCCATGAGCCGGTTCGGTGACCCGTGGGTCGTTTCGGCGGCCCACAGGTCAGGTCCAGTGCTCATGGGCCAGTTCCATGGGCCGCGGGCTGGATCAAGGGTTTTATTTATTTATTTATTTATTAAACTTTTCTTCTGCTGACCTGTGGGCCAGTTTGGGTTATTTTATTTTATTTTATTTTATTTTTAATTTTTAAAACTGTCCAACCATGTGGCCTGCCTACCAGCTGTACCACGGGCCAGTCGGCTTTTTCTTTTAATTCTGGGGGGTGGCTGGGGGTGGCAGAAAGGATGGATCGGACCACCAGGTAAGAGATACCGGTGGAATGAAAAATGAACCGAACTGAAACAGATTTTTGTTTCATTTTGTTTCGTTTTTCTTAGAGGGGCAGTTCGTTACTCGTTTCGTTAGGCAACAAAATGAATAATGAATAATGAAACGAACCAAAAGTTCATTTTGTGCCCATCTCTACTCAAAAAGATTCCTATCAGTCTTCAGTGGTTCTGTTCACTCCTACAAATCATCAAAGTTTGATGCAGAGTTGCTGTGACTAATATGAATGGGTACCATCCCTAGTGCCTGTGCATGTGAACAATATCAGACCCATCAACTTGATCTGAATAGAGTTACGTGCTGGGAAGTGGATAATTGGAAATAGCTACTTACATATAACTAATTCCATTTTTCCAGTAAAGTAGGGATAAAAAATTAAAAATATAGAAGTGGGGAAGTAAACTGCTGCATGGTTCAAGTATTGTGCTGCCTCTTGTGCTGCTGCCTTGTACTCTTTTCTGGGTGTTAAAGCAACAAGGTGGTTGGAAGAAGAGCATGTCTTGAGTTACAGGCCAGAAAATTGTAGCATTATATTTTTTTTTAAAAAAAGAAAGAACTATTTGGGTTCTTGTGGAAACAATGAGGGTAAATAATTACTCGTTAAATTACAGCTTTAATGTAATTACCAATTTTGAAGCTTGGTAATAATTACTTTAAAATGCAACTTTCCAGGGGTTGTACTTGGTGCACATTGGAACCTGCACTCATCATTGTGGGCTTACAGCCTGAGAATTCCCAAATAACAGAAACATTCAAAAGAGAGGTGCATGCTGGGATGCAAGTGCAATGTCTTCCTTATGCTACTGCAACAAAATGTTGCATCTAAGCACCCTTTTCAAGAAATTTGAAGCAGAGATGTACTTGTTTTCTACTAGACACTCTTGTTGGAGCCATCCAAGACCTTCACATTCTGCTCCAATCATATCTAGATTACCTTGCTAAAGCAGTTAATATCACTTCCAAATTAAACTATAAAAGACAAAATATTAATGATAGAACTGTAATAATTTACCTGTGCCATGTGAAAGCACATAGACATATAATATAAAACTATTGATTTCCAATTCCAAATTTCCAGTTGCTCCAAATTTCTCCCTCCCTCGCTAACTTTATAAAGTAAAAAAAACACTGGAATCAGTTGTTAAAGTGTTTCAGATAATACGATCACCATAAGACGACCACAAACACATTTGAAGCTGCTTCCATTTAGAGGTAACTTAATTGTTTTCTTTTCCTCTTGGCTTATGACAGTATTTTTGATTCAGGTTCCCTTGGTGAACTGTAAAAACAGTACTAACTTGTTTTAAATGTCCAAATGCAAGGAAACTGTTGAAGAAATTAGATTTTAATACACAATTTGTTTCCTCGGTGCAAATGGGAATTATAATAGTATATTTTACAGAAGGCTATAACATCATTCTCTAGATTAGTTTAACTCATGAGAAAGATTTCAGAGAAACATTTCATGTTTTTCATAAAGCAAAAATAATACTATTTATATATCACACTTAGAAAAATACATTTTTGTGTCCTGGTTCAGTTATCTCTCTCAGATATATACAGTAACTCAATCAGAAAACAAAAATGCAAGTTTTAAAAAATATGAAGTGAAAAGGATATACTTAATATGAACTTTTGGTCCCACTTGAAAAAGGGCCAACTCTCTCTACAAAGGAAATATTAACCAACCTGGCACTCAAATGCCCAATGTGGACAATAGTTGTTCTGTAAGGAAATTCCCACGATGTACCCAACTTTTGCAGATTGTGGCAATTTTTTTTAGGATTACTGGTATGTGGAGAAAAAAGTAAATGCAGAAAAAGCCGAATGCGTTCTCCAACAGCTTGAGTTAAGCAGACTTTTTCCAGTTCCATGATTGGAGACTTTTCGTTTTGAAGTGTCAAAATATGAGGGTTTTTTTATTTATTTGTGGTTCATTTCAAAAAGATTTGTGTGGTTAAGGACAGGCTCCCTGCTGAGCTCTTTGGTCCATTGTGTGCATTTTAATGGCATCATCAGTTCAAGATTCATTTGACTTGTTTGTGCGGAAGCTGGATGGTGTGTGTGTATGTGTGTTAGAAATATATTTATGGAGCTATAACAAGTATTTTTTTCCTTTGAACACCAGTCATCATTACAAGTATCTTCAAAGAGAGACTTTGAAGTGAAACATGTTGCCCCTTAACGAAAAGTGAAGTTACTATAAGAGAAAGCATTGTTTTCAGTTTTACAATGGGCTGGTAGATCAAAGTGGTGGTGGGGATTCATGGGCGGTGGGGATTTGAAAGCATGGTCTCCCAGCTGGGCTTATCTAAGAGTTCAAAACAGATTGCCACATGTACTACATTCCCCCCTCATTTCACCAAGGAATGGAGCACAAAACATTGTGCCTGAGAGGTGATTTAAGCTGACAAAATCATTTTATCTAAAAGAGTCCTTGGGGTGTTTGTACATCATTATTCTCTTCTAATGTCCACGAGGTAAGTGTCTGAATAAAACCAAGAACCCACTTTATCTAAACTTGTGTATTTTCTATATGTCCCCTTCCCCTTCTTTGTGTGTGTGTGTGTGTGTGTGTGTGTGTGTGTGTGTGTGTGTTTCAAGATGGCTTGAAAATAAATAAAAAGCTCTTCAGACTAGCGAGCATCTTATGCCATTAATTTATGGAGAGAATAACACAATGGGACCCTATCATGATAAGAGCACTAGATGCCAATGCAATATACAGTAATTTGATAACAACAGCAGCAGTAGCAACAACAGATATCATATAAATAGTGAGAGAGGCTTATCCAATGGACTCTCTCATATGACTAAAATCAAACTGTCAGATTGAACGTCAACATATTGACATTACGTTTGACTCTCTCTCTGTTTCTTTTGAAATGGTATGAATTTCCACAGCGGTGCTACTACTGTATTAAGTATATACAAAGCCCTTATATTTGCCTATACAGTCAGCAAAGCCTCTAGCTAAACACACCAGGGTAGTGCTTGGCTGACAAAGTTATTCTATTCTCATTGCAGTTTAGGACCTCAGCACCTAGGAAGTGTGGGGAATTCAAAAATATTTTTACTCACAAATTCATCCACAAGTGACACAGGGCACAATAAATACATGGTTTCCAATGCCCCACTCCCCCAAAAGGTAAAATAAAATTATTAGTAAAAAAAATAAAAAATAATGAATTCTAGTCAGGGTGCAGAAGCAAATGTTCAAAACTGAAATTAAAAGCCAATTACTATTATTAGCAAATACATTGCTAATGATTTCTTGACTCATGGAGTATTCAACAAAACAGGTGCAAACTCTTGAACAGAAACAGAATAGCAGCGTTCTAAAAACCAGACTCAGACTAAGTTCGACAGATGTTTCTTCAGCTTCAATCTATCATTTTTCTGTCTTATTTAAAATGTTTATATAACACCAACTGGTAAATCTCCCCAGAGTGGCTTATGCTTGCTGTCTACCTTCAAGTTGCTTCCAAGTTATAGTGACCCCAGGACAGTCTTGTGAAATAAAGGCTGTTTCTTCCTTTATTGATCCAATCCAACTAATGTTTGGTCTCCCTATTTTCCTGCTTCTTTTATCTCTCCCCGTCCCTAGCATTGTCACAGAGGATAGGTCCAGACTTGGCCTTTTGGTGCAGGCTGATATGCAGTCTAAATAGGGTCAACTAAATTTGAGGGCTCAATGATATGCCATTTAGTGTGATCCTCACACTCAAATGGCATAAAGATATTAAGGGAAGCCACATGTGGTAGTAAATGGGGAGAACAAAATAGTGATGAAAGTTACACAGAAGAACCAATCTCCAGCTGAGCACACAACCACCTCTGTTCCTCAACTCAGACCTCCAGAATAGCATTGTCCATGGGGTTGAGGAAAGGGCCTTGTTCTTTCCCAATCCACCTCCTGATAAGCAACACCTTGTATTGGATTCCATGTCATGAACCACTGCAAAAATTTCTCTCAAGACCCCCGCTATTTTTCTGGATCGTCCTGCTTGGGGGGTAGATAACTCAAATGTCCAAAATCCACCATTCATCAAACCTAGAGGGGTTTTTAGAGGAGAGACAGGTGATGCTTCCCTGCTTTCTTGGTATCCATTTGAGAGCTCCCAAACTCCCAAACCAAAAATGAACTGATTCAGTCATTTGTTGCTAAAATTTTTGGAGGTTTGTGGTTCATGGACCTCCATGAACCCCAAACCCCAAATGAACCACCATCTTTTTTGGTGTGTGTCCATCTCTAGACACAATTAATATCACATTTAGCTCAGTTCTCAGAGGAAAACTGCTTAGCATTTTGCAAAACTGTGATTTGTATTATTTCTTTTTGTACCAAAACACTTCTCAGAAATCGCAAGCTGCTATCCAGTCAGTTATGGATGTTAAAGGCTTAAAGGCTTAAAAGGCCAATATAACTTTGGTTTCTGCTTCATTTAGTATTTCTGAGTATTTTTTTCCTTTACTAAGTTCAATCAATCGACTTCCTTGACTGGTTAACAGTCCCTATTCCTTTCAAAGCAATGTGGCTGGAACAGAAAATCCAAAACTCTTTGTCTATCTTATGTTCTGATCTGTTTAAGAAATTGACATTAAGCCCTTGCCTCCCGCAACTAGTGAACCTGGATGTATGCTCTAAGTACCTCTATTTACCAGGACCAATCCCTGTTTTGGATATCAATTCTCAAAAAAATAGTAGAGGCTGTTTTGGGGTTGCATTTTAGAAACATGGTTGATAGTTGCTATTGCCAGTTTTTTTGGCCACAGCTATCTGCCTTGGTTTTCACCAAAAGTAGAATGTTTATTTGAGCGTGTATGGTTATTGACATGCATGTATCCATTTATATATGGGTTGCATTCATGGCTCACACAAAGTATTTATTATGGCATTAACCAGTCAACAAAAATCACACTTGAAAACAAAAAGTATATCAAAAGTAAATTCAGTCATTCTAGGCCAAAATAGAGCAATATAAATAATTGTTTTCCAAGTTTAATTTTATACAGTGCTAACTATGATTTAGCACATGGAAAGACAGTGATCATCTGTGAACTGCACAATGGTTAGGAGGAAGAATAATTTGGTTGATGCTAATTGTAATTTCCATTTTGCTAATCATGGTTTCCTCTGTAATCTAGGGAGACAAACTATGCTATCGCCTGTTCTACTTTTGTATTTGGCTTTTGTAATGGCTATATGGCTCCTCAACTTGTTTTGCTTAAACTATGCTATGGTTTATCTCAAAATAGATAACTCCAACTAATGGATTATAAATCTGGTTTATTTTCACTGACAATAGTTAGGACTTCAAGTATAACATGACTGCAAACATGCCTACTGACACAACAACATTCTTCCATAAGAAATTACTCAAACGGCCAATGCTGTGCTGAATCTCCTGTAAAGATTAAATGTTGCATGATGTATCCTTCTGTTTTAAAAACAGGAAATGTACTGTGTTGGCTGGTTTGCTAACATATCCAGAATGCCAGGTAGAATAGGTGTTTCAAAGCAAATAATTCAGGAAAAGATTATTGGGCAACGGATGATGAGGATACTTCAGCAGGAGGGAAAGGTGGAAAGTTGAATGGTGAAAACATAAACTTCAGGAACTGTGTGTGCATGTGTGCTTTTTGCTTTGATTGATTTTTGATATAAAATGGGAGTTATGCAGTGTCTCTCAAACCGTATGAACCTTTATGGCAATATAGTAAGCAAGAATTGCACTATGAGTGCACAGAGAAATCTGAATCCACTCAAATTGGATTTGTTTTGCCAAGTTTGAACTAAATAGATGCAAAACTGTTTTCTTCAGGGGACACTGCCAAGCAGTTTTTCTTTACTCTGTTGCTCTTAATAGCCCGCATGGAAGCTCGGAAATGAAAATTTCTTTCCTCATCAATTTTAAACCGTTTCCATTTGGCAATCATGGATTTCCCCTCTTTACATGTTTCCAATGGAGCTGAAATTAATACAACTCTCGTTGGTTTTGTTTCACAGCACCAGAGAGCAGTGGGCTCCTTTTCCCGCTCCTCTACACAACACTATCAGGCCAGGATTTTAAACACTAAAAAAATTGTGTAGCCACCCTAGAAGAAGGCATGAATATTGTTTCAGAGGAAAGGAGTTGAGGGCAATATTTTTAGAAGTTAGAAAACATGTTTTACTGTAATTTCACACACACACCCCATTTAGCATGGCAGGCCAATGCCTTCCCAATTGCCATCACATACAAAAAGAGTGATCTACTGCGGTATTCATGTCATCACTTCGTGAATCAATTGTCAGGGTCAACACCAGCAAGTAATTTATCTCAAATTATGACCAGTGATTTCACTGTACATCTCTATAAAATCTGCCTTGCCACTTGACAAAAATAACATAGACCACTAAGCTACTTCAGGGTGAGAACACTGAGAAGTATCTGCAATCTGTGCCATAGCGATTTTAAAACATTTCTTTTTTTTATGCCCCAAGCCCATGCTACAGCTGATCGGCACTTGGGGCTCAGAAAAAAACAAAACAAAACAAACAAAAAACCTTTTTATTTTATTTTTTAATTTTTTAATTTTTTATTTTTTGCCAAGGCCCAAGTGTCGATCAGCTGTAGCACAGACTGGCTGGGGGTGCTTTTTTTTTAAAAAAAAACAAGCGCTGGTCACTAATGGGAGGCCTCCTCGCCGCTTTGGAAGCCCCCTCTGCAGGGGCTGGTTGGCAGCAGCAGTGGTGCCAGGGGGCCGGGGGGCCCTCCCTGACATAAGGTAGAAGAAGACGCTGGATTGGGAGAATGAAAAACAAAATGGAACGGAATGAAAATTTGTTTTGTTTCATTTTCCTTTCAGGGGGTAGTTTGTTATTCATTTCATTATGTAACAAAATGAATGATGAATAACAGAACAAATAAAAAATCAATTTCATGCCCATCTCTAATAGTTTTTATTGTCAAAAGAGAAATAGTTGTGTTTGAGTACAAAGTCACAGAGGGTGGTGATTATGTGGGATTCCTCCTTGTTTTGTTATGTTTTGCCCACCTGATTCTGCTGCTATATGTTTGAAGAAGTGGACATGTCCATGAAATGTTACATTAAAATATGAAAGTTAGTTTTTAAGATGCCACATGTTTTGTGTCTTTTGTATCTTTTGTTTTGTTTTATTTTTCTTTGGTTTTTGGCTGGAACACTTCACTTAAGCTAACTTTCCCAGGCAAATATTTAGCACAACTGGAAAACCATGCCCCCCCCCCCCCCAGTCCCCGGCAGCCTTTCAGTGGGCAGGGGGTGCTAAGAATCTTGGGCCAGCCCTGAGAAGGATAGCTACCTAGAATGTTCACAGCTTATTTCAAAGTGGAAAACCCACAACGCCATCAGGAAATGGAAAGATTTAATATTGATATCCTTGGTATTAGTGAGATGTGTTGGCCTAATTCAGGAAATTGTTGGATAACATGTATACTATTCTTGTAATGACTAACCTCATCACTTTAACAGAGTTGGATTCATAGTCCATCCAAACATCAGGAAAACTGTCAGAAAGTTTGTGCCAGTGTTGGACAGAGTCATTTTTCTCCAACTTAATGCACAACCTATCTTGCTAAATCTTAGCCAGGTATATGCACCAACATGTGAAGCATCAGATGATGATATAAAAGCATGTTATAATATATTGAAGTCTGCTTTACCATTTACCAAATCAATGGAACTTATAATAGCAAATACGTATTTCCAGATGCCACCGCACCAACTTTATACATGGACTTCAAATGCTGACAGGAATATCAGGAATCAGATTGATTACGTTGTGAATAATACACGTTTTAGGAATTCAATTAAATGTGTGAAAACTAGTGAAGATATTAATTCAGATCATAATCTTTTGTTCGCAACAGTGAACCTTAAGTTGAAGAAATGTCAGACAAAGGTGACAAATAATCAAACTGCAATTTCTAAGCTTCAGGACCCACCAGTAAGAACTGAAGTTCAATCAATCCTGAGTACAGAATTCAAAATCATCAAGGAGACAGCAGATGTAAATGAAGTTGAACACACCTGGAGCCAAATTAAAGCTGCTGTGAACGAGGCGTGCCAAGATAAATTAAAGATAGTCAAGAGAAAGAAGATAAAATCTTGGATGACAGATGAAATTCTGGGCCTCATAGATCATAGAAGAGAGATCCTGTAATATATAAACAACTGCAGAAATAAATATGGTGGAAAATAAGAATGGCAAAGGAAAAGAAACCTTCAAATGTAGTGAAATTGAAGAATTTGATGCTAAGCATGAATAATTAAACATGTACAAGAAAATAAGGTAAGCAGCAGATGTGTATAAGAATAGAGGAAGTGAATGTCTTTTTGGCAAGAATGGTAATACTTTGATAAACACTGAGGAGAAACTATAGGAATTGAAGGAATATATAGAACATCTCTTAAAGGATAACAGAAGTACTGACCATGGTGTAAAGCTAGATGATGGTGTAGATATCAAGAGGGAAGAAGTAGAACATGCCATTAAATTATCAGTGTGTGGCAAAGCCCCAGGCTCTGATGAAATATATATGGAAGTTTTGAAATTGTTTAAGGAAGAGGACAGGATAGTATCTCCCACTTTCAGGAGGTCTTTTACATTGGTCACATTTAATGCTCTGTCCTCCAAGATTTTGGAGAGAAGGAATCAAGGTTTACCACTATTAGATCGTAACTGTCCATGTACCAACAACTGGAAACTGTAGAACATGTGCTCTCATTCTGTACTTAACTACCAAGATTTATGTAGGGAACTCATCTCCCCAATTATAGGCAAATTTCCTGGGAGGTCAATAGACTCTTATTTGAATCTGTTCCTCTATGAAAAGTTTTACCAAATAACCAGGCAATTTACTAAATTCTGCATAGTGGCAATGAGGGTTCAAAAACAGATCATAAATGGAGGTCAAGAAACATAGTAGCCATGTAGCTGACATCTGTTTTACTGTAGACGAGATCTAATTTTAATCTGTATTTATGATCTATCAATTTTAGGGATTAACTTAAACATTATTTTGGAATGCATATCTGATTGTTATGTATAACTACTGTTATTTGTATTTCTATTTTTTTTAGTTTGATCTTTGACTATGAATAAAGATAACTAACTAAATATCTAACTTAAGGAACAACAATAAATTCCCCTTCTGGTCAATTTATAAAACAGCTTCTATAGAAGTGGAACCATCCCACAGGACTGATTTAAATCCACTTTTATACCACTTCCAAATAAACCTAATGCAAAGAGTTATAATGAATACCAGACAACATCCTGAAGTTATTTTTGAAAGTCCTGCATCTAAGAATATATCAGAAGTGTGAAGAGAGTATTGGAGCTACCCAATTTGGATTCACAAATGGATTTGGAACTCAGGAGGCATTATTTAGTCTTTAGATTCTAGTTCATCGATGTCTCAATGTCAATGTTGATATTTTTGTTTGTGTCATTGATTATGAAAAAGCATTTGACTCAGTTAAACATAATAAGCGTATTAGTATTCTTAAAGAACTGGGCTTGGACAATTGTGATATCGGATTGATTGGGAATCAGTGTGCTGGTGTCCAGATAAATGGTCAGATATCAGAAAAGAAGTCCATTTGCCATGGCTCAAGTTCTAGATAAACTCACAAGGATGACTGAGAATCTTCACAGACATATTTTCTCACCTCTACTTTTTAATATCTATTCAGAAAGAATTTTCCAGGATGCTCTCGAAGGAAAGAATGAACGTGTGAAAGTGAATGGAGTTCTTGTTAATAACACAAGATACACTGATGACACTGTCCTGCTTGCAACAAGTCTGGCAGATTTGCAAGGATTATTGGATCCTGTTGCTGCAGAAAGCAGTGCCATGGGGTTAATGTCAGCATTTACTAGTGATCATTACAATTGTAGGAGCCCAGTGCAAAAGCAATAAAATTTTAACATTTACTGATCAAGAATAATGATATGAGTTTGAAGAAGAATCAAATTTCATTGAGTTTTTTTCTACACTATTTAGAAAATCCCAGCGCTTAAAGGCAGGGCTATTTATTAGCAATAAAAAAAGTCTTAATAGTCACTGCTTACAGTTTGATGGATGACAACATTGATAATATTACTGAAATGAATTTTGTAAAATCCTAAATCTTGCTGTCCAGGTCTTGATAATTCGATAAAAATAATTTGGTAAAAATAAAATATGGAAATGAGGATGAAATTTCAGGTTTCCAAATAAATGACAGACATATCACCAGATTTATTTATTTTTGGTGGTAGTGGGGAGTTTTCACTTGGCTGTTTAAGCACATTCAGGGGTCTCTTTCGATCATAGACAGGGTCTTTTTTCATGCTGATAGGCTGTACAGCATATTTGACATCAAACAGAATTTGAGTGCCAAAGATGACTCACAGAATAATAGAATCAAGATGTTGGAAGGGTCCTATAGGAGCATTGAGTCCACCCCACTGCTCCATGCAGGAATATAAGTCAAAGGATATTTACCAAGTGGTTGGCCAAATGTCTCTTGAATGGCTCCAGAGTTGGAGCACTCACCACTTCTTGAGGTAACTGGTTCCATTGCCAACCATATCCCATAATAAGCCACATACTCTGTTTACCTGATTTTTTTCCTTTTTTCCTTTTTCAGTCACATGTGCTCTGGAAAAATCCAGTGTAAGCTTCTCTTAAGACTTTGGGATTCTGTGAAAAACGGAGAAGCTTCTATTCTTATGTGTGGAAAAATAAATAAATTATATCATTGTCAATGAGAAACACTTTAACAGTGTTTTTTTAAAAAAAAAAAAACTGTATTCCCAGTTGTTGCCCTCACGCTACCCATATCCTTCAACCAGGCCCAGGTCAATGGCAGCTCTCAGGTGCCTGAATCAAGCGCTCCACCATTCCTGTTGCTGTTGGATTTGCTTTGTGTAGTTTAAAGCTGGCAATAAGTTTTTTCTTAGCATCCCAGCACTCTTGATCAACGAACTCTTTTGATCTAAAGGACCTGGTCTGCTCTTTCTTTAAACTGCTTTTAGGAAGTCCCATATGAATGCTAATTCTCTGGGACTCAGTACATAAGCATCTTGGTGAAATCTGACAACCACAGAATCATAGAATAATTGCCTTGGAAGGGGCCTGTAAGGCCACTGAGTCCAAGCCCTGGCTCAATCAGGAATTAAAATTAGACCTGCAAGATGGTTGGCCATTTTTCTCTCCAATACCTCCTGCACTGCAGCACTTACCACCTCCCAAGGTAATTGGTCCCATTGTCACACTGCTCTAACAGTTAAGAGGTTTTTCCTGATATTCAGCCTAAATGTGGTTTCCTGTAGCCTGAACCCATTGCACTCTGGGATGATGGAGAACAGATCCTGCCCCTCCACTGCAGGACAACCTTTCAAGTATTTCAAAAGTGCTTTCATATCACCACCCCTCGTTCTCTTTTTCTTAAGGCTAAATGTGCACAGTTCTTTCAGTCTTTCCTCCTAACTGGCTTGCAGTCCTGTGATCACCCTTGTTGTCCTTCTTTGAACTTGTTCCAGTTTGTTGGCATCCTTCTTAAATACAGTATTAGAGGAGGCCTAACCAGTGGCAAATAGAGCAGGACTACTACATCACAGCTAGTATTACTGAGCCAAGTATCCCCATCTCGTAACTGTGTATTTAAGGGTGGGTTTTTTTTGTCTGTCAATGCTGAGTTGATTTTTAAAAAGACTTTACAATGGTTAACTTTTCTCCCTTGTTGACATTTTCTTTTAAATAGTAAAATAAATGTTTATTATAACTGCCTAGTAATTATAATCATTATTTAAAGTGAAATAGTAAACATTGCCAAGCAAAGAACCAAAAGTATAAGGGCGCCTAAATTACAATTTTAAAGATAATGTTCCATCTACTATTAATAGTAATTGCAGAGCATTCTCTCTCTCTCTCTCTCTCTCTCTCTCACACACACACACACACACACACACACACACACACACACACACAAAGAGAGGGGGAGAGGGAGAGGGAGACAGAGCAAATAAGGGAAAAGAAATCCAAAGAAGATAAGATATAACAGAGAGACAAAAACAAATTCAAGGGGAATAACTATGAGCCCCAGGTGGGCTTATTATATCATCCAACTGAAGGTAACTACATACTTCTACTGTGGTGGTTCATAAATTTTGTCAGCTTGTTAAGTCTGTAAAGACCTCTGATCTCACTTCCCCCATTAATAAGGCTGCCCTGCTTTACTTTTCTTAAACTTTATTTTTGTTGTTGTTGAGAACACTGCACACTGTATCAATGTCTTTATCCACTTTGTGATATACTTTGTGACAGTGGATATAGACATTGATACAGTGTGCAGTATCTCTATCTATCTATCTATCTATCTATCTATCTATCTATCTATCTATCT
>JAHTLZ010003542.1:32420345-32436432 GCA_023846285.1 Phrynocephalus versicolor
TCTATCTATCTATCTATCTATCTATCTATCTATCTATCTATCTATCTATCTATCTATCTATCTATCTATCTATCTATCTATCTATCTATCTATCTATCTATCTGATATGATGGTCATAATGCACAAAAAAGGAAAAATAACTACCGTATGTCGAGTGCAAGGGGAAAAGCCCTCAATATATATATATCGGAATAACATTTTTATTTCACTGACCAAAAGCTCACTCATATCCTTATACTACCATGCCCAATGGCGCTGCAGAGAAAAAAATTCTTAACCTCATTCACAGATTATTTCCAATGCTATATATTTGTAAAAGAATTGTGCTGGGCACCATGTTTGGATTGTTTTATATAGGTAAAAAGTCACTTCTGTCAAAAACTATGATGCAAAAACAGCAGACATAATAGCCACGGAGGCCACCCCTAGAACATTTATCCTTTGAATAAAGTTATAGAATCCAGAATATCAAAAGAAAAGAATGGTCTGAAGGATGAGGGAAGGAATAGTCAAATGAAACAGCCAAATAAGTTGAGATGTAGATATCTTTGTCACTAACAAAAGAATTACAGAGATCCTGAAGCAGGGCAAATTCATTTAAGAGTGTAAAAGAGGTGTTAGTATATATTTATTGCTATTTTATTTATTTAAATTTGCACTATCCATTTGCCTTCACAAAGCACTTAAGAAAAATAACACAAAAATGCATTCAAAATCAATCATGGTAACAACAGAAGTGTCATTAGAGTGAGATAAACCAATTAAGCAGGTATCACTGCTTTTTAAAGTTGAACAATTTAAAGCTAAAGTGAATAAAAATGCCTCCATTAAATTTTGTATCAACTACGGTTTCCAGGAGGCACTGTGGTCCAGTGATAGACTAGAAGCCAAAATACCTGAGTTCAAAGCCACGGAAATTCATGAGGGCACCGGCACAGGTAAAAACACTCAATGATGAGTTTATTCAGGACATTGTTCTCCTAAGGAGCCTATTCTGATCAGGGTGATGTGAAATCAAGGTCAACTATAAATTGGAGGCATCACCACTATCTTTCCTCAGACTGATGAAGCTACTTAGATGAGTAGTTAAATGTTTCGGTCTCACAAGAAAAGAGGTCCAGTTGCCATGACTCAACTTCCAGATAAACTCACCTGGATGACTGAGAATATTCACAGACAACACTCAATGAGTGCAATTACCATACAAGTTTCAAACACAGCTGCACATATACTAATTTGTAAGGGAAAATTTGTTTACATTTTGAGACATACAGTTGGTTCCAATGTTACACTCTTTACTATGCTAGAAAACAAAATCCTGCTTCTTCTCCTGTTTACCTAAAATCTTGAATCTTCAAGGGAAAGGTCAAAACTGAGTAGTACACTATATAAAATCCTATGTTCAAGTTTCAATCTCAAAATGAAAAAGGCTAAGGAGGTGGAAGCTCAGTCTGAGAGACTGGAGAACCACTGCAAGACACAACTGCTATTGGACTAGATGGCCAAATAGTTTAGAGAGCTTCCATTTGTGCCAATAGTCAGCTGTGCCAGAGGAATGTTGAAAGACCTAATTTCTCTTGTGTCCTTATCAATAAGAACACCCTTATTGTTGCCGTCTTCTTACCTTTGGCAAAAACAGATGCCTAACAGAGAAAGCTATAAACACCTGGATCAAGCTATTGAGGCTCTTTCCCTCATCACACCTCATGACGCACACACAGAGGAACAACTGGTTCCACCTGAGATCTCTCCCTCATCACAATTGATGTGATACAGGATCAGATACATGTAGATGAACAGGCTGCAGGAGAGAAGCTCCTTCTCCTAGGGGATTCTATAATTAGAAATACAGAGGGATGGATTTGTGATGAGCATGATAACCGTATGGTCACTTGCCTGCCAGGTGCAAAGGTTGCAGACATCACAAGAAATGTAGATAGCTTGTTAGAGAGAACCGGGAAGGAGCCAGTGGTCATGGTACACATTGGTACCAATGATGTCGGGAAGGCCAAGCAGTCAGTCTTGGAAGCCAAGTTCAGGTTGTTAGGAAGAAGATTGAAGTCCTGGACTTCCAAGGTAGCATTTTCAGAAGTGCTACCTGTTCCTCGTGCAGGACCCGCCAGGCAGGCAATGCTCAGAAGCCTCAATGCATGGATGAGGCGATGGTGTCAAGAGGAGGGCTTTAGATTTGTCAGGAACTGGAGGACATTTTGGGACAAGTCAAACCTGTTCAGGAGGGATGGGTTGCACTTGAATCATGATGGGACCAGATTGCTGGCACTCAACCTCAAAAAGGCTGCAGAGCAGCTTTTAAACTGATAACTGGGGTAAAGCCGACAGGAGCTGAGTGGCATCCGGTTCGGAACACCTCATCCACGGGGAATGAGGTTGGAAAGGGTAGAGAATCACAAAAAGATGACATAGCAGGTATTAGCACTGGGAGAATAATGGAATGTGATAGTTTGTCTACTGAAAATAATAGCTGTGGGGGGGGGAAAGAACAAAGGAGCAGCTGTTGTTGCAGAACCCACTGTACAGGTGCTTCTACGCCAGTGCTCGAAGCCTCCGACCAAAAATGGGAGAACTTGAACATTTGGCAGCTAGGTATAACATAGATATAATGGCCATAACAGAAACCTGGTGGAATGTAGAGAACCAGTGGGATACAGCAATCCCAGGCTATAAACTCTATAAAATGGATAGAGAGGGGCGGGTTGGAGGGGGAGTGGCCATCTATGTCAAAGAAGGGGTAAAATTCAGCAGAATGGAGATTGACAGAGGGTCTGACTCCACCATAGAATCACTGTGGGTTAAATTACCAGGCCCAAGGAGTGATGTGATAGTTGGGGTATTCTATCATCCACCAGATCAAAAACTTGAAGGGGACCTTGAAATGAGGAGAGAAATCATGGAGGTGACTAAGAGGGATATGATAGTAATCATGGGGGAGTTCAATTATCCCCACATTGACTGAGCCAATGCGAGCTCCGGGCAAGAAAGAGAAACTGGGTTTCTCGACTTGCTGAATGACTGTGCCTTAGAGCAACTTGTCATGGAGCTCACCCGAGAACAGGCAACTCTGGATCTAATACTGTGTGATACTCAGGACCTGGTCAGGGATGTGAATGTCACTGAGCCTCTGGGGAACAGTGACCATGCTGCAATTTCCTTTGCCATGCATGTTGGAGGAAGAGTGTAAAGCAAATCAGACACAAAAACCCTTGATTTTCAAAGGGCAAACTTCCCTCAGATGAGGAAACTAGTTAGAAAGAAATTGAAGGCGAAGGTTGGAAGAATCCAATCTCTTCAGAGTGCATGGAGCCTGTTTAAAACAACAGTAATAGAGGCCCAGCACAAGTGTATACCACAAAGAAAGAAGAGTTCATTTAAGTCCAAGAGGGCTCCGGCATGGTTAACAAGTGGAGTTAGAGAGGCTCTAAAGTGCAAGGAGAGGTCTTTCTATAAATGGGAATCCTCCCCAAATGAGGAAAATAAAAAGGAACACAAACTCTGGCAAAAGAAATGTAAGAAGATGATAAGAGAGGCAAAGAAAGATTTTGAGGAATGTATGGCTAGCAATATAAAGGGTAATAATAAAAGCTTCTTTAAATATGTTAGAAGTAGAAAACCTGCCAGAGAACCAGTTGGCCCTCTGGATGGTGAGGGGGGGATGGAGATTAAGGAGGAATTGGAAATTGCAGAGAAATTAAATGAGTTCTTTGCATGTGTCTTCACGACAGAAGACCTTGGGCAGATTGCGCTGCCTGAACGGCCCCTCTTGACTAAAGAATTAAATCAAATACAGGTTAAAAGAGAGGATGTTTTAGGACTAATTGATAAATTGAAGATTAACAAGTCACCAGGCCCAGATGGCATCCACCCAAGGGTTATTAGGGAACTGAGAAATGAAATTGCAGATCTCTTAACGGTAATATGCAACTTGTCTCTTCAAACGGCCACAGTGCCGGAGGACTGGAGGATAGCGGATGTCACACCAATTTTTAAAAAAGGAAGGAGGGGGGACCCGGGAAACTACAGGCCAGTTAGCCTTACATCTGTTCCAGGGAAGATGGTGGAAAGCCTCATCCAAGAGAAAATCTTAAAACACATAGAAAAAACCTTGCTGAGAGAAAATCAGCATGGCTTCTGTAAGGGTAAGTCTTGTCTGACAAATCTTTTAGAATTTTTTGAAAAGGTCAACAGGCATGTAGATTTGGGTGAACCGGTGGATATAGTCTATCTGGATTTTCAAAAGGCTTTTGACACAATCCCTCACCAGAGGCTGCTGAGAAAATTGCACAGTCAGGGGATAAGAGGGCAGGTCCTCTTATGGATTGAGAACTGGTTGAGATCCAGGAAACAAAGAGTAGGTGTCAATGGGAAATTTTCACAATGGAGAGAACAAGTGAAAAGTGGTGTGCCCCAAGGCTCTGTCCTGGGACCGGTGCTTTTCAATCTGTTCATAAATGACCTGGAGACAGGGATAAACAGTGAGGTGGCCAAGTTTGCAGATGACACAAAACTTTTCCGTGTGGTAAAAACCAGAGAAGATTCTGAAGAGCTCCAGAAGCATCTCTCCAAACTGGGGGAATGGGCTGAGAAATGGCAAATGCGTTTTAATGTAGCCAAATGTAAAGTAATGCATATTGGGGCAAAAAAAAATCAAAACTTTATCTATCAACTCATGGGCTCTGAGTTATCCGTGACGGATCAGGAAAGAGATCTTGGTGTGTTGGTGGACAGCTCAATGAAGGTGTCTCCCCAATGTGTGGCAGCGGTGAAGAAGGCCAATTCCATGCTAGGGATTATCAAAAAGGAGATTGAAAATAAAACAGCCAACATTATAATGCCATTATACAAAACAATAGTAAGGCCGCACCTGGAGTATTGTGTACAATTCTGGTCACCGCATCTCAAGAAAGACATAGTGGAACTGGAAAAGGTGCAGAAGAGAGCAACTAAAATGATTACTGGGCTGGGGCACCTCCCTTATGAGGAAAGGCTAAAACATTTGGGGCTCTTTAGTCTGGAAAAAGGCACCTGAGGGGGGATATGATTGAGACGTACAAAATAATGTAGGGCATGAGTCAAGTGGATAGAGGGAAGCTCTTCTCCCTCTCACAAAATACCAGAACTAGGGGACATCCACTCAAATTGAGGGCTGGGAGAGTAAGAACAGACAAAAGAAAATATTTTTTCACCCAGCGTGTTGTTAGTCTATGGAACTTCCTGCCACAGGATGTGGTGATGGCATCTGGCCTGGATGCCTTCAAAAGGGGATTGGACAGATTCCTGGAGGAAAAGTCAATCACAGGTTACAAACCATGATGGAGACGTGTAATCTCCAGGCTTAAAACCAGAGTACGTCAAGGGCCAGATGCAGGGGAGTGGTACCAGGAGACAGATATCTGGTTTCATGCACTCCCAAACGCATCTGGTGGGGCCACTGTGAGATACAGGAGGTTGGACCAGATGGGCCTTTGGCCTGATCCAGCATGGCTCTTCTTATGTTCTTATGTTCTTATGTTCTTATGCTAGTTCAACTTTTTGTGCTGGTTCATTTATCACTCAAACACTTGTTTGATGCTTTAAAGTCCCCACTCCCCAGACCAGGATAGCTGGGGTGCTGCCTCCAAATAGGCACCCACTAAAGAAGGCAGGGGTTTGAAGTGGCAAACACCTGTTTGGGTGATAAAGAAACTGGAACGACTGGTTAACACATGTGGAAGGCACCTTATCCCAAAATTGACAGATTGCTCCATGTTTCCATCTCTGAAAACATCTTCCATTCACGTTTAGTTTTATAAATTATTACTTAATCTAACATAGATCACATGCACTAACTCAAGGAATGCATAGAGGGGCTTGCTATGATATACAGTGGACCCTCGTATAACAAACGGTTTGTATAACATAAAATCTGTACCAAAAATATATATATCCAGAGATAGGGGAAATTTGCTGAACAGAATCGCCTATGGGGCGGATCTGTACAACATAAAAACGGCTGCAATTAGGGATTATTCTGTTTCCAATGCATTCCTATGGGAAATTTGTATAAAGGAAAATTTGCTTAACAGAATTTCATTTGGAATGAATTAATTCCTTTATACAAGGTACCACTGTATTCCCAAACATTTCTAAATTCCACCTTAATATCATTGTTCTCCTATCACCCACTAAGCACTGGCGACTGCCACTCTGTTCTTCTTTCTCCCCTTCTTTTAAGAACACCCTATCTTTTGGCTGCTAGCATCCAAACCTCACATTTATCTTCTTGGGCTCTGAATTCCCAGATTTTATTAAAAAAAAGGAATAGTAAGAATCGGGAGTCAAATGTGAGTGGCACAGCTATAATTCTTTATGAAGCAGCAGGTAAGATTGATTGTCAAGGGTCAAAAGGCTAGGTCAAACTCTACTCATTCGTCAGCTGAATGTCATTTTTGTTTTCCCTGTCACCAGATAGCTTGAAAAAAATTGCAACTCCTTCCTCATTATCTGGGATTTGGCTCCTTCCCTGCCATACAGTATTAATGAAACGGTACTTTTAGCCTGGCCCTCAGCTTTGTGACTCTTTCATGTCCCTCTTTCCTTCCCTTTAAGCACATCAGAGCAAGGACCATTTAAAAGATAGTTTCCTCGAAGTTGCAAAACTGCTACTACCCCAAGAACAATTTGGAAACATACATGCATTAGAAATGTTTGAACAAGCAAATATGTAATTGAAGCACAAGAGGGTCCAGAGACCTTGCAACAGGGAAAATGTGTTGTGGTAATGTTTGTATAGTATCCACAAAAGGAATGTAATTGTTATGTATTATAATGAGAATGACCTTTCTAATGGTCATTGAGGAAACGAGATAGTAAATCTGACAGGGAAATCATCCATCAATTTACTCTAACTATGATTCTGAGTGAGCCAGATGTTTATAATTCATTGTTTACAAATGTCTCAAATAAATATTTCAGTGCACTGAAGTTGAAGAAATGCCAAAAATGGAAGGAATGATAGTGCTTATTTAGTTGCTTGGGAGTGCTTTTCAAATATCACATTCAGAGTTATAAAACATGAGTTATAAAACACCAAAAAGGGGAGTTTCAGGCAAAAATTAAAGAAAAACAAAACAAAACAAAAGACACAAACATGTGGCACTTTAAAGACTAACTTTCATATTTCAATGTGATGTTTTGTGCACATCTGCACATCTTCAGACATATAGCAGCAGAATGAGTGTGTGTTTCTGCATGCTTTTCAGTGCATATGGTTCCCTTTAACACAAGCAGTAATTGACTCGTGGTCTGAATAGGATGGATGCTTCACCGAACCAATTTTGGGGCAAAGTGTCCTCCTCACAGCTTAGTCCATAGCATCTCTGGCAGTTTTCTCAAGGAGCTGGGAAAATTTGGATTCTGAGTTCAATATTTTACAATGATGACATCTGGAGATGCGTAGAAGGTGGCTCTTCCCGTAGTAGTGTAGAAAGCAGCCTGCCTTTGGGTACAGATGTTGGGTTTATTTTGAATTCAGTCATTTAGACACCTGAATTGGATTATCTTCCATGGATATCAAACAATTATTTGTGCTGCTGGTACTGTGCAACTATCTGGACAGCACCAGCAAGGGAGGTCCATTTATTTTTGCAAACCTTCTGCACTCTTTCACTGGACAGTACTGAACACATGCAGATCTTTAATCCCTATTCACCTAAACAGCTTGTGAGGTGATCTTGTGTGTGTGTGTGTGTGTGTGTGTGTTGCATTGTTACAGTCGTGACCAACTCTTCGTGACCCCATGTCCATGGCGTTTTCTTGGCAGGAATCCTGGAGTGGTTTGCCAGTTCCTACTCCAGGCGCCTACAGCACCTGGCATTCCCTGGTGGTCTCCCATCCAAGTACTAACCAGGGCTGACCCTGCTTAGCTTCCGAAATCAGGCGAGATCGGATGTGCTTAGGGCATATAGGCAACCCTAAACTGTGTTTATGGAAAGTGTATGCAGTTGTTGTAGCCAGTTGACCAAGTGCTAAGGCATGCATCTTAGGTGCATACTTCTTCATGTATCCAGTTGGGTAACCAACATGCTGCCTGACACCTTCTCGATCAGTGGCAAATCTTACACAAACATTACAGGAAGGATGCAACCCATTTATTCCTAAAGGTATGCCAATAGTCTGTTTACAGGGACAGTCCAAAAGCACTGGTAATGACCTATACTTATGAACTAGCCTTAATTCAGAGCTTGGCTATGTAAAAGATCACAATATGCTGCCTCACTTCTGCTACTCCTGCCACCAGCAAAATCGTTTTTTATGGGTACACAAGAGAAGGATTTCTGAATGAGTTCTCCTAGGCTGTAGAATGGGGTAAGGGTGGCCCTGTTGTTGTTGTTCTTAAATTCTTGAGCCATGCCTTTCCCCTCCACAACAGCCTTTGGTGGGACAACTGGGATGGTGTAAAAGAGGCTTTTAATTCATGCTTCTGCTCTCCCTTCCTCTCCACCACAACTGATGTGCTGCTGATTGCTTTAAAGGTTATTTCAAATTCCCGTATCTAGTTTATGGTCAAAATCCTATCAACAAAAGTAGTCATGGATGGAGCATCCCACAGTTTTCTCCTCTCTGGCAGAATGTCTTCTGTGCCATCAGTCCTGCACCCTATTTCTCACCCCATGCTCAACGGGCCACACAAAGGATGGCATGCTGGGAAAGAGGAATTATTATTTAAATATGGTTTGCTAAGAAAGCCCTAAGTGTAAAATGTCACTAATATCTTGATTGTTTGGAGGCCAGTCAATGAGATAACTACAGTTTGCTGGTAGAATGATTTACTATCCTCTTCTTTTGGAGCAATATGACAGGATATAAATTCTCTAACCTGAAAGATTTATCCCCTGGACTCTAATATAGAATGGGAAGGACTATGGTGGCCACTTGTTTGTGAGGGATGCATTCTTTGTACCTAACAAGAGATAGGTTTGCCTTTATAGCTTTGTGTATCAGTCTGAATCTGGCTCCAATTAAGGTGGCTTCCTACATGTGAGCATTGCTCAGCACCATACAATTGGTCTTATGTACTGCCATAGCCTTTCTAAGGGCATTGTATGATTCAAATTAATACTGTAGAAGCATTGTGACAAGCATCAAACTATAAAATAAAGGAAATGTGTATTTCTTGCAGTTAACACATTTCCCCTTGGTTGATGGGAGTTTGTCAGAGGCGTCTACATCAGTGGGCAGACATGCAAATTACTCCTCTGCCAGTGACCAGTCATGAAATAAAATACACTAAATGCAAGGTGGATAGGTTAAGAAAATGTATGGTGTGTCAAACAGATGTCTTGCAACTGCTTGCGGAAGTCACCTGTTATTATACATGCTAAAATATAATGTAGTCATCTGATGTTATGAATTAAAAATAAATACTAAAATCAAGGTTCTAACACAAAGATGCTGAGTTTAGGAAAATGGTGACCTTTTGTAAATTTGCATCTCTTCACAGAAACTCTGGTCCCAAACATGAAAATATTATTATTTACTCCTTTCCTCATAGGTTTGACTACATTAAAGAATGCATTCTATATAGTACATACAACAAGTACTGGATTAAAGAATGCATTATATATAGTACATACCACAAAAATATATGAAATTCTTAATTTACAAATTTGATGAATAACATTTAAAATTAAGTATTCTAAAAAAGGAAATGTTTTCAAATTTAATCCCTGATTCTTTAGGCTAGTAGAAAGGAAATCAAGCTGAGTTTGTCCTCATCTTCTCCTATGAAAGCACTATATCATTTTATTGCTCCTGACCTGATTAGAAATATGACCTGCAAGGATTGACAAGTGATGCTAAGTGTGACTGATGGGTGATATTTAACATTTCAATACTCTGCTAGGTGATACTATATGGAAAGTTTTTGCAAGAATTTTAACAATGAGAGCAGAAACCTTTGTACTCTGAATCTGCCTTCAACCTTAATGGCAACACTGTGCTGCAGTATCATGATGAGAGCCCTTTTTCTTGGTCCTACCATCTTCACAATTGCATTTGGTGGGTCCATGTGAGAAGGCCTTCTCTGTCGCCGCTCCCAGACTTTGGAACTTTCTCCAGCAGGAGGCCTGGGTGGCTCCCTCTTTGCTGCCCATCTGTAACTTTTCTCCTTAGACAAGCTTCCCCTCCACGATTGGCTGCAACAGAGCGAAGTTTTTAAATGGATTGTTGTGCCTTACCACTTTGAATGTGTTTTTAGTGTTGTTTTTGTTTCCCATGTTGTGGTATTTGCTGGTTCTTTTTTAGTATTTGTATACTTACTGTTTTTAACTTACAATATTATCTTTTTATGATGGGAGGTGCTTTGGGCCTTTTTAAAGGTGAAAGGTGAGGTAAAAATACTGTGAATAAAGTAAATAAATAATCGAGCCGAAGTTGCAAGAACAAGACAGACATTTGCATTCCTTACAGCTGCATGAAAAGAACCAGGTAGTGATTACATTCTAGTAAAAGAGCACCACATTTCATTTTAATGTTCGCAAATATGAGATCATTTTGGAAGCATGATGTGGTAATGATTAAATAACAGTATGGTTGGCTGGAGAGCTCTGTAAGTGAAGTATCTGGCTACAGAGGCAGTGGCTAGGAGTACAATTTCCCATCGTGTCCCCAGAGAGAATATTTGGCCTGTTTGGCCTTGGCCCACAATCCCCGGGTGCCCCCACAAGAGGAGGAGAGGAAACAACTCCTGAGTACAGTACTGTCTTCCATGTATTGACAGAATTGACTTGCCATAACACAATTAATAAGGAGCACTCTGATACATGGCATAATAGGTATATGAAACTCTTTTAAAGCATTCCAACAGCAGAAAGGGAAAGACAATGAGTATGATGCTAATAAATTATTCAAATGAAAGACACCCCCCCTCTGTAAGTGGGGCTGCAGCACAAGGATACTCTAATGCATAGGCTGGACACTATTTTTGGCTTGGGGGTTCTGGTGGCTCCACTAGGGTTAAGTTAAGCAGGCCACCCTCTGCTCTTCCTTCCTTGAGGTTTTCCTGATGCCAGTTTGAATCTATGGTTCCAAACTCATCCCGCTTTACTCATTCACCATGCCTTGGGCAACAGTATTTCAAGGTAGCTGTGGTTAGGGTTGACTTGGGGTTTGAGCAGGGAGGACACCCGAGTCTCAAATTTCTAATTGAGCACCCCTCTACTGAGAATATAGGTCCCCTATTCTTCTGGTGGTCTGAGGTCCTATCTTGGAAACAGCATCTTTGCCCCCCCCCCCGCAGAAGAAATAAAGAGACGAGACAAAGTTTCTGGAGTTAATAAGGGCCACAATTTATTAATAACATTAATTAACTGTAAAAGAATAACTGCAAGTTAAAGAAAGAGGGCCTGTGCTGTAGGGCAAGTGGTAGATCATTTCTACATTATAATTTAGCCGCACCTCCGACTGATAAGAGATAAATCCGGCATGATAAACAATGCCTTTGGTAAGATGCCAAACAGGGACTTAAACCATCTTACCTTCTAGAATCTCCTAAACATTGGCAACACTTATTTCCTGACCGGGACTCCTTTTTAATTATTAATGATTATTGACATTCTAGTTATCAAAATTTATCCATGAGGGCGGCCCAGCACCTGACAGATGCTGTATAACAGAGGTGCCTACTGAAATTACAAGACCGCTTGCCCTAACCGCCAATTGCAACCAGAAGAAGGACTTTATTTAACATTGCCCAGCTGTGCCATAGAGATGATGGGATGGGCGAAAACACGCCGCCGCTCTCGGCCAATATGAACGACAGCCAAAAATTCCCATCCGGCCCCGAAGCGACCAGTCAGACTCATCATCCGCAATATAGGGAGGGCTGGAGGGGAGCTGCTGTCTTGCACTGGCTGCAGGCGGGGAGCACATAGAGCCTTAAATAGGCTGCTCCCCGCCCACGTAGCCAGCATACAGGCAACGGACTTCAAGTGTTGCCTCCATTCTCTTTTTTTCTGAGCAGTAGGGGCTCAGCAAGCCTTAGCTTCTGCCTCTGACAGAGTCTCTCTTGTGGGTGGAGGGAAACAGCTTCCTGAAAATGTTCGTCATACTTTTACACAGAGCAAGGGAACAGGACATTGCTAATTTCATTTATTTTGACCATCCTACAAAGAGCGTACATATTGGCTCGCTGAAATCCTGTTCTTTATCATAGTATGTCATCCTATAATAGGCCCATTTAATCAAAGGGGATTTGTGAGTCGACTTCTCTGTAAGTTCCATTGATTTAAATTTGCTTAATTCAGTTCAGAATGTCCGTGAAGATTCTCAGTCATCCAGATGAGTTTATCTAGAAGTTGAGTCATGGCAACTGAATTTTTTTTTCTTGAGAGATTGAAACATTTCACTGCTCATCCAAACAGCTTCGTCCATCTGAGGAAAGCTAGTTGTGAGTCCTCCATTTTATAGTTCACTTGGACCTCATGTTACCCTGGTCTGAAATAGGCTCATAAAATGGGCAATGGCCTGAATATGCTCATTAGTTAGACAATGGCCTGATTAGGCTCATTAGATAGACAATGGCCTAAGGTGTGTGAAAGTCCCACCTTTGCAACCTTCCCAACACCCATAAAGTAGCAGTCGTTAGCCATGGCCTTGTTGATGGAGGTATGAAGTAGTCTTTATTTATCTGGGGATTGTTGAAATGAGCACTTGATAAGTAGCAGACTGATTATGCCTTAATCCCCAACCTCTGTTGAGAGAGGGGTTTTCAATACTCACATGAATGGCTTCCTTGACCCCTCTCTCAAACCACCTATCCTCTCTGTCTAATATGTGTACATCCTCATCTTTTAACGACTACCCTTTTCCCTTCAAGTGAAGGTATACTGCTGATTCTGGTTAAGGCATCAGTTCAGAAGCCTGTATTTCAGGTACAGAATATCATTCCCTACACACACCCTTCTGACAATTTTTTCAGAAATCTTACAATGTTTCCCAGTACAGTAGTGACTATAAAAACCCAGAGAAACCGGGATCAATTATATTGTTGAACCTAAGGTGATCTGGCCCTCTAAGTCACCTCAGTGGGAGGCTACCTAGGATCCTTCTGTTTGCTACTTTGATGTCCCTCTGAAAAGTATACATAGTAGTGAAATCATGTGGTTTACGCTATACTTTAGAGCTTAGAAAAGTTACCTTTTGGACTACAACTCATAGAATTCCATGCACTGTACTCTTCTTTTGCCTTGGGACACAGTTGCTTACATTATGATATGAGGAAAGTGGCTCATTTATGAAATTCCTTTCTAGACTGATGATGCCTTCATCACTTTATAAGGAAAGCTGTTCTGCCAGCCCTTAAGAATGTTATGTTTTCATGCATTTTCCATAATAAATGTGTTGTGAGGAAATCTTACTGACAGGTTATTATGACTACTTTAATGCACATATGATGCAGCGTCTAGTAGACACCGAAAATTATAAACTGGCCACAAATTTACTGACACACTTGGCAATGCCTTTTTTTTAAACAGCAGTAAACATTTAATTCCATCCTCATGGCCCAGAATAATAGTCTTGCTTCACATGCAAGAATACAAACTCTCCATGTGAAGAAATGCTTCTCAGATCTCAGCATATTAATGCTTCCTATCCACTTTATCTGTGCTCATGGCAAATGAAAGGAGTCACATTAGATTTCCAGTTAATGTGAAAATGAAAAAGACAAATTGATACTACTCACATTTTGGCATTAAAGTTCTTATAAAGCCCTACCACTCCAATTTGGAGGAATCATTTCAGCCCATGATCTTTAAAAAATAATTCCTGCACAATTGTCATGTCTAGCAATTTATGAACTCTTGACGTGTAATACACCCTCTTTGTAGAGCCAACCATCGGCATGGATGCCCGGCTCTGCTCCTTTTTTCTCCTCTTCCACTCCCTCTTCCTCCCCCACCCCAACACACCTTGATCACTAATTCAGGGTTCACACAAGCCTTGGTAACATAACAGGGATTATTGTTAAACAGGGTTAAAGACAGCTTAATGGCAGTTCTCCTGCAGCATGTCTGCAGCAGGATTTTTCTTAGTTCAAGGGATAACAGGGAGTATGAGTCTGGAGTCTGGGCAACAGAAGTAACAGAGACAGTGCATGTTTAATGCACAGTGTCTGAATTTAAAACTAGTTGCTGTACTGTCACCAAGATTTATTTTTTATTTGGACAGGCTGGAATTACTTTTTATAATGCCCTTTTCCATTTGTCAGTGCACAAAATATATTGTGGTTCTTATATTAGTCATCCATACCACAATCCTAAAAGGAAGGAGAGAGTTATCCAACTGCTCTCAGTAGGCTTCATGGCTAAGCACAGATTCAAATAACGGACAGTTCTTGTGCTACATGAAAAATCAAGTATAAGCGTCATCCAACCATGAAAACTCATAGCAAATCAATACTTCTCTTTACCTGAACCATATAATTCTCTTACTAAGGGTCTATCTACGTATTTTGAAAAAGCAGGTGACACAATCCTCTAAGGAATGTACAAATTTAGGATAAAGATTGGAGTCTACACAAGTGCTTTGAAGGCTTTCATCCACTTAAGAAGCACACACAATATCAAAAGCTAGTGTGAGAAGCAGAAGGGTGAACTTGGTGGATCTTTATGAAGGGCCCTTCAAGGTTTTTGTTTCCAAAACAAGGACCCAACTGCTCTATGGGATACCTATTTGGATCAGTTCATATAACTCTGAGGTAGAGACAGTTCAATCTACTTTTTTGCGTCGTATCCAGAGTGTCCCCAAATAGGTCATGGATTCAGACCTTAAAATTCTGGTTGAAGATTCACTTTCTGGCTGAAAACCTGGGTCACATAAAATACTTTATGTTAACCAGTTCTTATACCAGTAAGTGGTTATCCACAATTCAATGTAAAATTAGATCCATTGGTATGCCCCTTGATTCTATTCTATTGCTTGGACATCAACAGGCCTATTGAGCATTAAGCTAGAGACGACATGACATAGGGAAACAAGAATTGTTTTCATGAGCAAACAGAACCTGCTCACCTCTGGCATATGGTGTCCTCCCAGTGTATAGGACACCTAACTGTGCTTCAAACAACCTACCCAACTATGCTTCAAACACCTCAAGTCTGTAGAGCATTTACCCTTGCAAGATTTAATGTTCTACCCTCAGCTTTACTTCAGGGCATGTTTCAGGGAACCCCCACAGCAAGAAAGATTCTGCCCTTGTGGAGCTGGGTTCCCTGAATTTATATCACACACCCTTTTACATTGTATTTTCTATAAACCAATCAGGAGGGATCTGATCCATCCTCTGATCCACAGATTTCAAGGTTGTTCAGGTAACTGGCTGGTCTCATACTGCCTCTCAGACCAGAATTCTTATATAACAACTCCGCTAAAAAAATTAGCTGCAGTTCATAGAAGGGCTGTACTATTAGCAGAAGGCTGATTTATGCATATATTCACTGTGATCCCAGTCTATGCCTCCTCTGTATTGCACTGTTTTTTACTGTTGCTGTTTCTTTCTCTTTTCTTTGAATGGGTCATATGACTGCAGTAAACTATTGATTGATTGGTTTCTGCTTTCTATTAAGTGACATACTACATCAACTCTGCACTTTGCATAATTGTTCTTAACCGTTTCATTCATTTGAAACACTGATTTAACCAAAAGTTAATAAAAACAAGTCAGTCTTATACTGATTTAATTATAGCACACAATTGTCTGCTGAAATGCTTCCCTAATTCTTAGGCAAAGCAGAGACATTTAGCTACATGGGTTGCTTTTGAGCTTCTAGCTTTTGCTCACTTAAGGACTAAGAGACCACAGTGGGATGTTCTTGCCTTTCTCGTAGCTAAATATTAACAGCTTATTTAAACAAAGAGTTGTGAAGATCATAACTTTTATCAATAACTTTCAGGATCATAGCAATTTCCAGGGGGAGGGAGGGGAATAAAATAATCAGAAAATTCCAGCATTGTGATGTATGTTATTATGATCTACTTTGATTCAGGTAGTAGTAGTAGTAGTAGTAGTAGTAGTAGTAGTAGTAGTAGTAGT
>JAHTLZ010003542.1:32436442-32467064 GCA_023846285.1 Phrynocephalus versicolor
GTAGTAGTAGTAGTAGTAGTAGTAGTAGTAGTAGTAGTAGTAGTAGTAGTAGAAGAAGAAGAAGAAGAAGAAGAAGAAGAAGAAGAAAGTTAATCTCTAGAACAATGGTTTCCTTCAGAAATGGGATTAAGAACATAAGAAGAGCCATGCTGGATCAATCCATGGCTTGGGCCCGGATTACCTGGCAGAGCAGATCGCCCAGCGATCAACCTTGGCCCGACCAGTTTGGCAGTCGTGGGCGCACTCGCTTCGGGTTGTCACCCCCAGAGAGGCCCAGAAAACTTCCACCCGTAACCGGGCCTTCTCAGTGGCTGGCCCCTCGTTGTGGAACAGCTTACCTAGTGAAGTGTGCTCTGCAGAGTCCCTGCTGGCCTTTCGCAGAGCGTTGAAAACCTTGCTCTTTTGCGAGGCCTTTGGTGACCAAGTTTAGTTTAGTTCCCCCCCCCCCGCCGCCATCCGTTAACTAGTCTAACTAGTGAGGTGCTCTGTAGTTGAGCCTCATATGCCTTATGCCAAGGGTGCTACCTGTTTATTTGTATATTGTTTAAATTTGTCTTGTCTGTTTTGTATTGTATCTTGCTGAATGGATCAGCCTATTGTAAGCCACCCAGAGTTCCCTCGGGAAGATGGGCGGGGTAGAAAGTCAATAATAAATAAATAATAAATAAATAAAACCTAAGAAGAGCCATGCTTGATCAGGCCAAAGGCCCATCTAGTCCCACTCGACTGAAGGAGACAGTGATTAAGACCATCCTTAAAAGATCTGCCTTGGTCGTGGACAATACTCCTAACTATCATTCAATTGCCAATGTTCCCTTTTTGGGCAAGATGGTGGAGTGGGTTGCCACCAAGCAGCTCCAACTGCTGCTGGAGCAAGATCTTGTCCTGGACCCCTTCCAATCCAGGTTCAGGATTCGTCATGGGACAGTGTGCCTTGGTCACACTGCAGGATGGCCTCCTGAGGGAGACTGAGAGGGACTGAGAGGGACTGTTCTACCTTGTTGGTCCTCCTTGATCTGTCAGCTGCCTTTGATACCATCGACCACAATATCCTCCTGGGCAGGCTCTCTGAGGTTAGTATTGGTGGCCTGGCCTTGGGCTGGCTCTGCTCTTTCCTCAAGGGCCATGTCCAGTGTGTGAGCTTCAGGGGGTGTTATCTCCCTGGTCACTCTCTTGTGGGGTGCCCCAGGGGTCGGTGATCTCTCCCTTGCTCTAACATCTATATGATGCTGCTGGCTGAAGTCATTCAGAGACATGGGGCTTGCTGTCATCAGTATGCTGACATGTAGCTCTATCTCTCCTTTTCCACCCCTGCAGTGGAGGCTGTCCAGACCCTTGATTGCTGTCTGGCTGTGGTTTTGGAATAGACCAGGACTAACAACCTCAACCTCAACCCAGAGAAGACTGAGATTCTGTTCTTTTTGGGGGGGGATGAATGGGTACAGTGGCCCCCTCCCAGTTTGGGTGGGACTGTCTTCCAGCTGTTCAAAAGAATGAGGAGTCTGGGCATCATCTTGGATCCAGCTTTGTCCCTGGAATCCCAGGTAGCAGCTGTTTCCAAGTTGACCTTTTATCAATTTAGGCTTTTCACCCAGATTCACCCATACCTTGGTGGGAATTCTCTGAGGACAGTTGTGCAAGCACTGGTCATCTCAAGGATAGATTATTGCGATGCTCTTTACATGGGGCTTCCCTTGACCCTTGATTGGCTATTGCAGCGGGTGAAGAATGTGGCAGCCAGACTGGTGGTTGGTGCAAGCAGATATGACCACATCACTCCAATCTTGGCTCGTCTGCATTAGTTACCTGTTGCCTCATGAATAAAGTTCAAGGTACTGGTTTTTGTTTACAAACCCTTCATGGCTTGGGACCTGAATATCTGGCAGAGCGAATCTCCCAAAGGTCGGCATTGACCCAGCCCACCAGAGTGTTGCTGACACTTTTGCCCTGGGTAGCCACCCCTAGGGAGGCCTGTAGGGTCTGTACCCGCAATCGGGCTTTCTCAGTGGTGGGCCCAGAGATATGGAACAAACTGCCATGCGAGATTTGCCAAGCTTGGCACGTTCCAGCCTTTAAAAAAGCTTTAAAAACCTGGCTTTTTAAAGAAGTGTATGGCGATCACTGATATTTGTGTTGCCTGGTTTGTCTCCCCTGTACCATGTCTTATTATTTGTCACCTTTTGCCACTTGCCAAGTTCTTGTTTTCTCTTTGATTGTTCTTATTTGTTTAATTGCTTTTGTGTAAACTGCCTAGAGTTCCTGACAGAAAGTTGGTGAGGTCTAGAAATGCAAAAATAAATAAATAAATAAACAAATTCCTCTGTTGTCCTAGATCAGTGATGGCGAAACTTTTAGAGACCAAGTGCCCAAACTGTGATTCAAAACCCACTAATTATTTGCAAAGTGGCAATGCAGCAATTTAACCTGAATACAGGTGGCTGTGAATGGGCAATACTGCGTGCCCACAGAAAGGGCTTTGAGTGCCACCTTTGGAACCTGTGCCATAGGTTCGACAACATTGGCCTAGACTGCGGAGGATGTCATACACAGCTTTGGAAAGTACTTTTCTTTAAAAAAAATAAAATGCAAGTCTCCCAGTTGGCATGTCTGGAATGTTAATGTGGAACAGAGAAAGACGAACTGTGTGTTCCATTTTAATTCAGAAAAAGAGAGTGCAGTCAGAAAATGTACGTCACGCAACAATGCCTTGGCTGAAAGATGCAAATTTAAATTGGGAAAAATAAACCAGAACATTCCACTTTCCCACAGATTTCCTTGTCACTTCTCCTCCCTCCATATTTCCGTCACTGCTCTGTTCCTTTTCCAACCCCATATCTGATGATACTATTGATAAGTACCTTAGCAATGGGTTCCATGGATTTAATCATTCCCCCTCTTTCTCTATTTCTGGCCAAAACAACATTGTAACATACTGTACAGATAATGGCACAATTTCACACACATACACCAATTTCCTGCCTGTCAGTCACATGACTGGGGCCATGTCCTATCACAGTGATGGTGAATTTTTTACAGACCAAGTGCCCACACTGCAATTCAAAACCCTCTAATTTTCCACAAAGTGCCAATACAGCAATTTAACCTGAATGCAGGTGGCTGTGAAGGGGCAGTGTCGGGTGCCCACAGAAAGGGCTCAGAGTGCCACCTTTGGCACCCGTGCCATAGGTTCGCCAACACTGTCCTAGATCTTCTTGAACTATAGCTTCAAAACGCCCAAGCTAGCACATTTGCCATGGCATCTGAATGTTGTAGATCTAGAATATCTGAGGCCTCAGTGTACTCTGTTTTTGACATTTACACAGTAAGCTTCTCAAAAGCTTTTTTGTTTTTAAGGTTCAGGTCTAGCGATGATGCAGTGTAAGTAATATGCTTACATGTATTACTGTGTCCACATAAAAATAAGAGAGAGATGAAAAGTCGGTTCCTCATTCCCTCTGCCAGATATCTTCATGGAGACTACTCTTTCCTCACAAGAGTAGAGGACAGAGGTGGCATTGAAGAACAGTTGCTAGTATGTGTGATTGTGTACATATGTATATGTGTATTCTTACATACAGCACATGTAGCCTCCCAAGGTTATGCACTTTTCCTATATCACATTTTTTTTCATTTGTTCAGTGTCTAATTTAATATGTTAACTCAAGACATTTTTTTCTTTTTATTTACTTAATGAAATCAGTCAACTCTTTGAATCTGGCTACTGAAGAGTTAACCCTCCTTTAACTAATAAGGGACTGTTCTTCCCTGTGGGCCCTCAGAGACGCTTGTAATTAATTTGATCTTCTTCAGTCATTAACTCAGATTCACAGTGAGCTCTTCACATACTGCTCTATTAATTCACCAGAGATCTGTTCTCAGGATTCATTTAGTTAAGCAGCCCTGCTGGATTACATTTTAAAAACTTTAAAATGCCTTGTAATTGATGTCTGTTTATAGCAGCTTACTTTAATGGAGTCCAACAGAGATGAAAACTAAGCATATTACTCAGAGGGTAGTGCCTTGGCTGTTTAAAAACTCTGTCTCCAAAGACATCCTATTAAATGAGAAGCACTCTAAATAGAATAAATCCCTCATTAATCTCTAACCAGCTCCTGATTCTTCTAAAAATACCTATTGGCTCTCCTGCCTGTTGATTACTTGGTGTTGCTACTGCACAGAATATATGTGTCTCATACATTTGGATCAGAAAAGTTTGTACTGAACTGGCAAGGTATGATGTACAATTACACTACAGTAGGACCCCAGTATCCACTGGGGATTGGTTCCAAGCCTTCTCGTGGATAATGAAAACCGTGGATAAGAGAGAATGCCAAAATGTCCCAAAAACTGCTGTTTTGTGATAGTAACTTGCTTTACAGCTACTGTTTTGCAACAGTCACTTGCTTTACAGCTGCTGTTTGTGACGGTAGCTTGCTTTACGCCTGCTGTTTTATGACAGTAGCTTGCTTTACAGCTGCTCTTTGTGACAGTAGCTTGCTTTGCGGCTGCGGAATTATTTATTTATTTTTTCCTCTTCCAACTGTGGATAACTGAATCAGTGGATAATGAATCAGTGGATACAGAGGTCCTACTGTATTCTAATGGCGTTCAGTTAATCTTCATTTAGAATGTGAATGTAATCCTAGGCAAAAACTCTTCTCACCTCAGATTAAAAAACAACACACAGTTGCCCCAACCACTGTTCTTCTAATTGAGCTATGTTGAGCCTGGGATGCAACTGGGTTGCTAGTATCGCTACTTCCTAGAGTTCTGGCACTTTAATTATTTTAGGAAAATAATCTTATTTGAAGGGAAGTTCCCATTGGTGCCCATGGAGCTTTTGTCTCAGTGAAACACTGTTGCTTGCGATTGTGATTGCATAGCAACCAGAGAAGAGTTGATCCCGTCATCGATTGAAAAGAAGGGGTCAGTCCCCTAACAGTGAGTTCAGCCCTACTTGGATCATGGGCAAGCAATAGTTAATCCTCCCTGTTTGTCTGACCACCACTACCCTGAGAGTAAACGGCACTTGGTTTCTCATTCCATACATGTTTCTTATTCCAACGCAAAAGAGCCTCCACTACAAATTCATTACACATACGAAGACAGATCCATTAGAATGCCCAAGGATGTTGTTTATATAGTCATCCAAGGGAAATGTGTCAAGCACACTTATGCATTTTTGAGGCAGGATTCCAGAATTGGATAGCTTTACAGGAGATGGTACATGGTGCACTTGAGTGAAAGTGTTAAACTTTTAAGCTATATTATTAAAGCACTATTGCTACAAAGTGATTATGATGAATATACTGTAGTGTAGTGGATTTCCCCAGATAAAAATAGACTCTTGAAAGAGATCTTTTAAAATACTTCTGAATACTATTTTTGATAAAAGTTTGGGGTTATGTTGTTTGCACTGAGAATAAAATATTCTGTTACTGAGTAGAAGTTTCAGAGAGGGTATCCGTGTTAGTCCTTTCAAGAATTTCAGACAAAAATCAAAGAAAAACAAAACAAAACAAAACAAAAGACACAAACATGTGGCACCTTAAAGACTAACTTTCATATTTTAATGTGACGTTTCGTGCACATGTGCACTTCTTCGGACATATATAGCAGCAGAATGAGGTGTGAGATATAATATGAGATGAGATATACATTTCATACCAGATATTCAATTGGTTGTAGCCTAGATATCATTGGCTGTAGCATACTGAGGTGAATGAAGGAGAAACTAGGCAATATTAGGATCTAGGATACCAAGAAACTGCACCAGCCGCTGAACAAAGGTTAACAGAGGGCAAGGTGAGGCTAGAGAAGAGTCCTCAGTTCATCTCACTATTTCTCTGTCTCACACTCCCTCTCAGAAAAACCAGGAGGCCCAAAGGAAGCTGAACTTATTCAGGGCAGCTGGCAAAGAGAGACAGAGAGTCCCTTTCCACTTCTGATGGAGGCATTCTAATGACTGCAGAAAATATAACAGGCTGATGCATGGCAGATGCTTGGGGATGGGTGGCTAACCATTTAATTTAACTACTGTTGAATTAAATGGTGCTTTAGCATGCTTAAATGTCTGCTGAATTGAGCCAACGGGCTTCAAGTGGAAGTTTAGCCTGTAGATTGCCAATCAAAACAGGGCCTCTCTTTTCCAAACTGTTTCGAAATGCTCCAGCCAAGTGGAGGGTGGATGGGTTTTGGGCAGAGAACCAATTACTTTTTAAACACAAACACTAAGAAGCATGGAAAATAATGGCGGAGTCTTTTATTATTGCACCCTAATTGGAACAACATATTTACGCAGCCTGCTCAAGGTCCACTCAAACCTCCATGCTAAAAATATAGCTTGAGTGCATGGGGGACAGCATATGCTTTTACAGCGAGATGAGACAAATTGCCACAATCTTCCTTAATGTGATCTCATACCAGATGAGCTGAACAATGCGGAAGGGGAGAGGCAATGGCAAACTTGACTCTTTTCTGCCAAATAAAAGTGAGGTGGAAATGGAGGTCGGTGATTTTCTTGGTGATAGCGCTCTTCTTGTCAGAACAGCTGTGAAAAGGAGTTGGGCTCTGCTCACAGCAAATGTACTGGGTAATTTTGTTAAGTATATGTTATTCACTGCAGCTTATAATATACAAAAAAAATAGAAGGGAAAAAGAAAGGGGGGAAAAACACCTTGTCTGGCTCTCAATGACTAAAAAGAATCGAAAAACAGAGCACAAGCAAAACAGAAACTTTTAAAAAGTTATATAAAATAGAAGGAAAGAGAATGTAACCAGTTACTTCTTGATCTCTGAAGAATTGGCCTGCGTGTTAAAACATTCTCAACTATTCTTTGCGTTCCACATCTTCAGGAGGATCATTATCGGCATAACCAAAAACATCTGTGATCGCAGAAAAATTAGGAAAATTCTCTCATGAAAAGAGTTGTCAATAAAAGACACTCTGCAATATGAGATCACTGGGAAAAATCAATCAGACTTTTATGGTGTTGCAATGAGTTTAACTATTTTGTTATGTGTAAGACTTCTTTGGACTCTCAGAATTTGCCATCCACTAATGACTGTGGTCCACAAAAGTATAGTCTAAGCTGTAGTGATAAGTCTAGATATTCTAATGTTTATACAGTAGGACCCGCGTATCCACTGAATCATTATCCACTGATTCAATTATCCACGGTTGGCAGAGGAAAAACTTAAATAATTCAGCAGCCACAAAGCAAGCTGTAAAGCAAGCTGTTGTCACAAACAGCAGCTGTAAAGCAAGCTATTGTCACAAATAGCATCTGTAAAGCAAGCTGCTATCACAAACAGTGGCCATAAAGCAAGCTACTGTCTCAAAACAGCACTCAAAGCAAGCTACTGTCAGGAAAGAGCAGTTTGGGGGTGGATGGGCTGGCTTTCTCTCTTATCCATAGTTTTCATTATGTACTCATTTTACCAACCTTGGAAGGATGGAAGGCTGAGTCAGCCATGAGCCGGCTACCTGGGATTGAACCCTAGGTCATGAGCACAGTTTTAGCTGCAGTACAGGCATTGAACCACTGTGCCACAAGGCTTGTTCACATATTCATTTTTCTTTAATTGGATAACTAACATTTGGACTTTGATTTGGGATAGACATACTTTCTTAATGCATTGTGTCCAGAACGATGACGATGACGACGATAGCTATGCGATAATGCAACTTTTCAGCACAAACTAAGTCTACCACATTCAATATAATCTTTTTGTCTCTGGGCCTCAGCCCATGTGCCTAACTCCTAGTACAAGTCAGGCTTCCAGGAAAACCAGGCCTTCTTCAAAAAAATCTTCTTCACAATTCTCTCCCTCCACCTTTAACATTTCTTCCAATCTTTAGGAGTCACTCAGGACCCTAAAACAAGACACATTTCCTTAAGGGTGAACTATGCTGATCTTAAATTGGACATCTATATTATTTCCTGAAAACCCACGTATCCACTCTAAGGGGCATAAATTTCTGTTTTACGACTATGACAATGCAAAGTAATTTTAAATGCCCTGAGGAAAGAGCAAGAAAAGACAAATGGAAAGCAATTGAATGATTCATTTGGCTATGATTGGATGAGGAATTCTATAATTTTCCACCTCAATTTAATTTAGTCAACCTTCCTTTAATTATCCTTCTCTTTGCTTCTTGCAGTTTTGTATAAAATATAGTTTTTGAGGACTATCTTGTGTTATATTAGGAATGACCCATTAAGCTCTACAACATTCAAGAGGAGATCATTCAACAGCCTCAAGCAAGTTGGATAATTTCATTGAAGGCTTCAACTTACATACCAGTTGCTGCTTGTAAAATGTATACACCCTATGAAGAAAATGGACAACACTCACATTTCTTAAACATTCATGTGAAGCCTGAGCTACTTTTAATTAATCCTTGTAGAACTGTTGTGGGCAGACACTATGCTGATATTTTACCAAATGATAAGTTGGATCTGGACTACGTTATAATCAGAGTAGACCCATCAAAACCAGTGGATCTTAAATTGAATAATATAAGCCGTATGTATCCTAATGAGATTAATGTTAGTAAAAGGAAACTGGAGATTTTCATTATATTAACTATTTGCACTATATTAATCACTGAGATGGGAGTAAGAGCTGGAAGAAAAGAGAAAAAACAATTAGCTAAGCACCTGTACTTTCTAAATGTGAGCCTATAGGAAAAAGCAACTCTTCTTCCACATGTTATGGTCCCCTGAAAGGCTGTGCTCACACACAACCTCTCCTCGAGGAGTTCAGGCTTGCAAGTCTCATTATGCTTAGTGTCCTCCTGGAAAAAGCTCATTTCAGAGAACACAGTTCATGGTAATAGCTTTGGTTTTAAAGGGAGAGAACTCCTGTGATACACATTCAACCTGAAATAATAATAATAATAATGATTTCACCACTCTTCCCCATAAGGCCAGGACAATATTTAGAGAATAACCAGGCTGTGGTCATACAGTGCGTTCACAAGAAAATATAAGAAATAAACAAAGAGAACCTAGAATAACCTCTCTGGTGCAACATGGCTTTGAGTTGCTGTTATCATTCCTAAGCACATACACTTGAGAAATCTCACCATCAGCCTCTAATATAATTCGAACTAGCTCCCATTACTTACACATTTTACTATAATTCTGGATACATGTAAATACAGCTATATATTGCTCATTATATGTCTCCCAGCCTGAAGGATGCTTTCTGTGGCATAATGGCTATGCTGAATATATATCTTTTGAACAAAGCTGGAGTTCATTGCAATTATTCACTCTGTTGACTCTCCTCTCCCATTCTGTTTTTAATGTGTTCTGCTGAGTGTTATTTTATTTTTTTTACATTTTCATTGACTAAAACTGGATTAATTGGTGTGGCTTTCGCTTACAAATAAATTTTACTCTAGGCCAGTGTAGTTTCACTCTATGATATTGTAAATGGATTCTATAAAAAGCTGCAGTAAATACACTTTAAAGAAGAGTTAATGCATTCCCCCCACTCTCATTGGGCAGATATAGCCTTCATGTTACTTAAGTTTCCTCTTCTTTCTTGGTCCAGTGACGTGATCTCATAATAGGATGAATGGGTTTTGAAATGAAACATTTAAACAATGAATGAAGTGCGAGGGGGGGAGGGGAAGGGGAAGGGGGTGGATAGTAACAAGAGGAGAAAGTCATCCATAGCTAAGATGGACTGGATGTAGCTTTTAAGGAGCATTTTCACTCCTACCTGTCTATCATGGGACAGAATGATTTGGGGGGAGGGGAGACTTAAAGCATTGATACAAGACGCTATCAAACCGGCTGTATGCTCTTTAGTCTCAAGGGCTGGCTTAAAAGAAATGGCTTCAACCAGAAAAATAAGGCAACATATGCAGCACAAACTGGGAACGCCGAAGAGCTCCGCTTTTGATAAGTCACTGATATCAAAGGTTCACTTTTGCCGTAAACAGATTCTCATCTGAAGTGGACACTGGTGAGAGATGCAGGAGGGGATATTTGTTCATATACACAGAGCAAGAGAGAGATTCACACAACAGACATTTATATATATTTTTTCCTCCTGAAAGGGGGTATGAAAGCATAGAGGAAGGAGAGAGAGAAGCAAAAATTGAATGCTGGCCGCCAAGATGATTGGAAAGGATATTTGTTTTCTATCACACCAAAGAGGCACCATCCCAGCTTTTGTCCTTCAAAGCGGCGAGCGACCACGCTTTAATGCCTGCAGGTTGACCATGCATTGTTATTATCCAGTCTTCATGTTCACATCATGTGTCATCTGACCAAAGGAGAGTCTACAAAGTGAAAGCCTCATGCAAAATTTATGCTTATATGGCTGTTTCAGTCAGTGGAAAAATCAATACTGCAGGCTTGATGCACAGAAATGACTGAGTGCTCTCTGACTGACACTAAAAGCACTGGGAGATTGAGGGGCTGCATTTGCCGTTCCAAGGAATCGAGTGTATTAGAGCTCTCATAATAGTCTGCTCACCTTATATTAGCCTTTCCTTGGGATTATTTTTTGATAACAATTATGATTGTGGGGTTTAAGGCAATTACACTATTACAAAGAAAAAGCTGCTTTTTATGTCCTGTAAAGCTGTCATATATTTCACACCACAACTGCCTTCCAATTATTTTTGCTACAATGCACTTTGGAAGCAAAATGTCCTAACTGATATATATTAGTCCTTTATGTTATATAAATAAAAATCAAAGCCATAATGTAATCCTTCAAAGGAAGCTTCTCACTTCCCCAGATATGATTTTTTTATATATATAAAAAAGAGAGTGAAAAAGCGGCATGTTTGTAAGTCCAGAAGAGCGAGAGAGGCGACACAGAGGAAGAGAGATAGAAATCACAACAAGAAAGACACAGAGTCAGTTTGGGCTGTTACATGGGACAATAGCAATTGCCAAGGATGTTCTCGGTTCAGTCATACCTCAAACAGTTAATGCCGCATGATAAGACTGGGCTGGAAAAAGTCCACAAACTACAGTTTAATTAAAGAGAGTTAAAACAATAAAGTACTGTGCAAGAGAAGTGCTTGAAAAGGAAATGAAAAAACTAACAAAATAATTAAGTGCCAAGAATAAATAGTATGTTGTTTGGGGAAAAACATAGAAAGTGTTCCTGATTAGCATCGGAATCCATTTCAGATTGGAATCACTGTCAATGCTGGAGGCATGTGAAGCTTACATTGAAACACTGAAAAGCTAACACAGCCCAGTGTTTAAAAGGATCCTGGAGTCCCCCCCCCCCCAGGAATGTGCTAAATGTACTTTCTTAGTTTTAATTAGATAAAGATACAACATCCTCATTCAACCTATATGATGTACTCTTCATATGTTGCTCTAACTGTATGTTACAGAAGATACTGACTCCCTAGCCTTAGATAGAAAAATAACATTTTCGCACATTATATACCAATTATTGCTATTAAGTATTCTCTTACCGTTTGGCAATGGACAACCATGCCTTGAAATTAAGACTTGGGGTGCCGTGACGTTTTAATACAGGGCCAAAACTTCATTAGCACAGGAACCTGCAGTGAGTAAAAAAATTTCTGGACAGGTGGAACTAAGCCAGAAGAAACCAAAACAAGCTCTCACTACAGTTTCAAAGTTGCAGAAACGATGCTGAGAAACTTGAGCTGGCAAGAGAGAACAGGATTCAAAATGTAATAGCATTGTATTCCATGTTCAATTGTATGTCTCCAATTGTGTGGCTTGTGTAATAAAGAAAAAAAGACCTTGCTGGCACCAATAACGTTTTGGACTCTCTCTCTCTCTCTCTCTCTCTCTCTCTCTCTCTCTCTCTCTGTGTGTGTGTGTGTGTGTGTGTGTGTGTGTGTGTTAGTCATTTCATTTTGTATGTGTTTCATTTAAACAGGCTGTGCCAACTCTCTACACTACAGACAATCCAGAGTTCTTGAGCAAATAAACTAGCAGCTCAGATTGTGATTTGTGAGTCTTTTTGCAAATCATTAGCTTGTCAGTAAAGCTGGGTTTGAACAGTACAAGCCAGATATCACCAAACCACACCACTAACTGCAGTGTCCAGCAAACACATCATTGTGTGCATCAATCTTGTGTGCATCAAACAGGAGGATAGGAATGGTCAGAGAGCCAAACACTTGGGGGAGTGGCTGGGGGTGTTTGGGAGATAGTTTGTGGACTTTTCACCACCATGCCCCAGTATCTCCCACTTGAGGAAGCCATTTAATTGTCACAAAGAGTCAGTCACGACTGTAATGACACAACACACAATGGCACAGATGGAATACAAAGAGTGAAACACGGTGGTGCAAGTTAAAATCTCTGCTTAGCCTAAGTATATTAAATAGCTTTCAACAAATCTTTTTCTAGTGCTAACCAGAGATAAGCATTTTTAACTAGTCCTGAGATCTTTGGAACATGGTAAGTCCAAATTCTTTAGAAATTCTTGTTTACTCTTCAGTTCAGAAACCAAGTTGGATTTTATCTTGTTCAATTATTATCTAATAGTAAAGAGCTTCTGTCTGTTCCACTGGAGACATGAAAGGAAAATTACACAAAAACTTAGCTCAGGAATGTGCTATACAAGATATTGTATTTTGTTGAGAATGCTTGGGATTATCTACTACCTTCTGATAATACGGGGTGCTGCCGAGGGCTCCTAGGCATCAAATCCTGGTACTGGAAACTCATGCCAATTTTCCTGCACCAAGACTTAAGCACTACACCTGTTTGGCAGATTCCAGGCTGTCTAAATGGAAGGAGAGACATCCGGTGGTTAAAATCCTGTTGCTTTGCTTAGTAAGTTCCACAAGAGTAGGCACTCTGAATCAGTGGGGGTTTGCTGAGCCAACTTATCCATAAAGCTCCACTGGTTCAAATGGGCCGACTCGAGTTAGAACATGCTATACTCAAGCAAGTCACTAGTAGAGTAGGTCCCTTTGAATCAATGGAACTTACTCAGTCACTCAATGAACTCACTCTAGTGCAACTTACTGCACTGCTAGGCAATAGAATTTCACCCAGTAATCCTGTGACAGAGGAGCTTCTTTTTGATCCCATTATTCAGAGGAAGAGAGGGGAATGGTTAGCTGCAGGATCAGAGAGCAGCTGGCTGATTGATGTTGGGCAAGAACTCAAGAACAGGAGTTGCTTCCTAGGAGGCGGCTGTCACACTTCAACTATAACATCTGTGAACAAATGCCAGTGCTGACTTTTCCTGGCTGCCGAAATCAAAAGAGCAGTGGTGTCAAATAAATGCCAGCCCCTTTCTGCTTTACATTCTGTCAAGGGTGAGGATCACCACACATCCCACTTAAGAGGAGGCTTGGAGGGAACTTATGCAAATTGCAAGGTATTTGTGAATTGCTTGATTTCCTTGATTAACAGTCAGCTATGAGTCAACAAGTAACTTCTTTCTCAGGTTCTTTTTTATTTGCAATTTGGAGCCCACCCTTTTGCATTTTATGGTTGATTGTGTCACCAGGTAGTATCTTGACCATCTGCCAAAACATTATAGGCAGCCTTCTCAACCCACACAAAGCACAGGGCACAAGTGACATCAAATGTTTAATTTAAAATGCTACCTCCAGGTCTAATTGGCCAGTTCACGCATGAATTAACATCAGCTGATCCTCAGAAAGGGTGTTAATCACTACTTCTGTTCTCTGCCACAAAAATAAATGTAAGGCATACTGTGAAAGGAAATGTCCTGTGAACTAAATGGACTCAGATGAAAGTGAGTTATTTCTTGGAATGGAACAATTTATACTACAGTAAACAGGAATGGAGCTCACATCAATTCATACTGGAAGAAGACCTAAATTTTCTCTTTGTAGTGCAAGATCTCACTGAAAATATCACTGTGGATAATGATGGCATTTTCATGTGATAATGCTTATAATGCTTATAAATGTATGTGTGCATCATTGCAAGAAATCTCTACAGTAGAGATGGGCACGAATCAAAAAAATGGTGTTTCGTTTGTCGTTTAGGGGGTCCGTTTCGGTTCGTTTCCGTTTTTTAGGAATTTTTGCAAAAAAATCGTTTTCATTTTCGTTCGTTTCATTACCATTTCATTACCATTTATTTCAATTTTTTGTGATTTTTTTTAGCATTTAAAGCAGATCACTTGTATTGCCGTAACGAAAACGAAACGCACGACAAAATTTCCGGTGTTTCTGTTCGTTTGTTTCATTTTAGAGACAAAAATCATTTGTCGTTTTGTTGAGTAACAAAATGAAAAAACGAAAACGGAAACGAATTTTTTTTGTTTCGTGCCCATCTCTACTCTACAGGTTTAAGCTACAGATTGTAGCAATCAGTTTTTTTTAATATTCTGTGCTACCGGATGCTCTGTGTCTTCAAAAGCCTAGAGAGGGGACTTACCTCTTTCTCTCCCCTGAATGTGGATCTCTTTTCAAGTTTAAAATAATTAGAGCTCATTTTGTACACCCCGTATTAAGGCTAGGGAAATAATTTCTAAGGCTTTCTGTAAGGCTTTATGTCTTAAGACCAGCTATACTCAACCTTTATTTATATTTATATTTATATTTATATATTTTTTGGCCACAGCAATAAACACAATATGAAAAGAAAGAAAGGATGAATTGGAATGGTATAAGTTGGCTAATGAACCTTATACAATGGTGTTTCCAGTCTGTGACCCCCTTCAAATATGCCTGGTTCCTCTAGAGCAGGGGTGTCCAAACTTTTTGCAAGGAGGGCCAGATTTGGCAAGGGTAAAATGTGTGGGGGGCGACCATTCAGCCGCATTTGGCCCCCGGGACAGACTTTTGACAAATCTCTAGAACATGCAAAGAGGAAGGGAGGACGCTGTAGCAAAGGAGCTGAGGGCGGGTAGGCTGGGAAGGTGGCTAGGTGGTGATGAACAGAGGCAGGGAGGGCAGGCAAAACATAAAACTGCAAGCAGATGCCTGCATCCGGTATGGGGAAGGGCCAGCTGGCAGGGATGCATGACAGGCTGAACTGGTGGGGAGAAGAGGCTGCGGGCCACTTGAAATTTGTAAATGGGCCGCATTTGCCCCCTGGGCCTGACTTTGGACATGCCTCTTCTAGAGGGTCAAAAGGCCCTGGTTGAGAATAGCTGTCAGACAAAAACCAGGACTATTACCAAAATGTAGAGGGGCTTAGAGAACAATGGAATCCACCATAGGAAACAGCGGAAATACCAGTTGGTGAGATTCTGTCTGATTCAACGCTGTTTCAAAACAACCACATGTATTCTACTTATGGACCGGAACTTTTTGGTCTGCATACACCATTGCACCTCACCATCCTGCTACAGAAAGACAATAACAGGGGACTCTGAAGCAGCAATTTATGTATTCAGCTATTTGAAGGTTCAGAGGTGGAAGGGAAACAGACAATTGTCCCATCTGTTTGTTGGATCCTGGCCTCAGTCTCTTACAGTAGTCATTATGTTTGCATCATAAGTATCACTTAAGGAACACAAGATTATGTTCTTTGGTGCCCCCTCCCCCTTCATCATCACAGCAATCCTAATAGCACTAAGACAATGACTAGCTCTAGGTCATCACTGTACAGTAGCCATCTAAGTAGTGCATCATCCTGGTAGTAGATATCCAAATGCCCCTCCAAAACTCACAAGCAGAGGAAGTTGTGAGTGGGCTCACAGAGCAACTTAATGAAGAAATCAAGCATAAATTATTTGCCTGCCCAGACTTTATTCATGGTTCAGTGTGGTTAGCTTTGGAAAAAAAATAATTTTGTCTCCGTTATTAATAATCATTAAAAGGGTCATTAATTAAAAAAAAAACCAACTGCTTCATTTGACCTTTGAAAAAATATAAACCTTTTCCCCATCCTGGCTGTTCATGTATTTGCTTATTTTCAGATTATTTTGATCTATTTTCTTTCAACATTTCTTAACATGACTAAGCCAGAACACATGGTGAACCTTGCTGTCCTCTTAACAAACCAGATTAATTGTGTGACTGTATCTCTAAGTAGAAGGATGACAAGCATATACATTCAGGTATCATTATATATGCCAGGGCTGTACAACTTTGAACAGGCTGAGGTCTAATTTTTCCGGCCTGAAGTGCCTGAGGGCTACTACAGAGGTACCACTACTTTGGAGCAACTCAACTTACCTACTCCCTTTTCAACTGCCGCCTTACCCAGCCTTGCCTTGGGGGCGGGGCTTTGAAGTTCGAGCACTTGGCAGAAGGTGGGGGGAGGTGGAACCAGCTTGCCCCCCAGCCTTGCCTTCCCCGCCAGAGCTTTGAAGGGCAGCTAGTAGGTGGGGGAAGGCAGGGATCATGCCACCCCCTCACTCAGCTCTTCCCCAGCAGCCTGGCCTTCTAGCGGGTGGGGGAAAGGCAGACCTGGCTTGCCTTCCCTAGCCATGCCTTCGCCCCCCCCCCAGCTCATGTGGCACCAAATTCAAAAGGAACAAGCCATCCTCCTCCTCCCCTCCACCCGAGCAAAGGGGAGAGGAGGAGGGATGCCGCGCCAGATTCAAAAGGATCTAGCAGCCTTCCTCCTCCTCCCCTTCACTCAGGTGAAGGGGGAGGGGTGGCTATGCTGATGGGGGGCGGTGATGAGGGTGATGGCGGCAGGGGTGGGGGCTGCAGGGGTGATGGCAGCAGTGGGGGTCAGTGAAAGTGGCAGCTGGGGTGGGGAGGGGTGATGGTGGGAGCAGGGGGTGGGGCAATGGTAGTGGGGGCAGCAATGGCGACAGCGGCAGTGGCGGCTGCAGGGGTGATGGCGGCGGCAGAGGTGGCAGCTGTGTCAGGGGGTGGGGGTGGCAGCAATGGTGGCAGCGGTGGGGGTGGGGTCATGGCGCCGGCTCCAGTGGCGGCAGCTCCAGTGGTGGGCAATGGCCACGGAGGCGGGCCCAGGCTGGGTTGCTGGGCCCCTTTGGTGTCTCTGACAAGCAGGCACAGCAAGATGCCTTAGGCCCACCTCTGCAGCCACTGCACGCCCTGCCGGAAAACCCAAACGAGCCACACAGGGACCTGGTGGGCGGCCCACGGTCAGCATCTTGGGCAGCCCTGATATATGCCAATATTTCTCTCTGTATACATGTGGTCTATCTGGCTACCTATCCATCTGTCTGGCCATCTATGACTGAGCTGGATAAAAGGAGCTATACATTTTCATTAAACATTGTAACACAGTAGACAATGGTTGCAGTTAAATCAACCTCTCCATCATTTAAATCATAACGTTAAATTAAACATTTTATACCTTGGTAAGACATAGTGGGTTGTGATTTCTTTGGTTTGGTTCTTTGGATGTTGTAAAATCAGTAGGTGAAGTGAATGAGGCTAGGCAATCTAGAAGTTGAGTCATAGCTTCATTTGGATGAGCAGCGAAACGTTTTAATCTCTCAAGAAAAATAAGTCCAGTTGCCATGACTCAGCTTCCAGATAACCTCATCTGGATAACTAAGAATCTTCACAGACATGAGGCTAGGTAGTATTTTTCCCAGAAAACACAACTTCCCATGGCTTCATATCTTTTGAAGTGCTTTCCTTCCAGCTGAATTTGGAGGGAATCTGCTGTTGTTTTCCTTTAGAACATGATAGTATTTTTCTTGAGAGGTAAGGAATATTCAAACCAGCAAAGAGCACAAAAATAGGAGCATATTCTGACAGCTATATCAATCCTATAATTTATTTCAAAAGATAAGTCAATTATTCATTTAAAAGGTAATATTTTTATATCATTCAATCCATTATATCCAAACCCACAAAACTCAGATTTTTTTTATTTGTGTTCAAAAACATCTAGTTACCCAAGCTATAAAAATGAAATAAAGGGCACTTGCAGTGTAAGCTGTGATTAATTTTTATTTGTATGATATACAGTACTTATATATTATAAACAGATACTTTATTTGTAGATTCTTTCCCCCTGCAAGTTGATTCTGATGGTGTGGAATGTTGAATTGTATATGAGATATTTGAGTGTCTAAAACGATGTATGATAAATGAAGTAGCATGCCACTTATACGCTTATCATGTTCCCTGACTAGCAACAGGTTCAGCAAAGGGCACAGCCAGTAAATGAAATTTTCCACCAGGACAATATATCATCACAAGAAATGTATGCACTGGAAACTTACAAGCTCGCTCGAGATGTGGACAAGGTGTGAAATGGTAAAAAATGAAAAGCAAAAAGAGCATATAGTAAGTTTCAAATTCAGTTGTATTTCCATATTGACTGAGGCTGCATTTTAACCATTTGAAGTCATATCGTTCATGTGTACACAACTAGCTGGCACATACCTTAAAGAAAACATACATGTGTGCTTGGAGATACCGGTGCCTACATATATCATGCACTTGTGCACTTCCTCTTAGCTGATCTTTGCTTATACCTGAGTAAAACAGTATATTTCTGTTCCCTAACTTCTTGCTATTTTCCTAGGATGTTCAAGGCAAGTAAATGTGAATGAATGAATGAATAAATGACAATGGCATAAAATCACAAAGTAACCCACCTCCCAGAATCATGGTTGAAAGGCTCCCTGACATGTACATTTCCATGATAGAAAAGTTCTGATGGATGAAGGATTTTCTTTCGTGGCTCTCTTCCCTTTCATTAAATATTTGCTTAGTCAAAGTCTGGTGATGGTGAATTCTGCAGGGATATTCATCAGTCTAATTATTTCAGCACAGTCACACCAATAAATGAGGCTTTTGTCATTCTGGCAGGATTATGCTTCCAGTTATCATGATCAGCGTATTATTATTATTATTATTACTTTTAACATGTACATTCAGTGTATTGTTTCTGATAAAGAACATTATGACTGTAGTTGTTTTACCAACAATTATGGAAAGATGCCATTCAGTCATGTGACTGACATGAACTGGGAAAAACAAAGAGGAAAAACAAAATGTCTTCCAGAAAATCAAAGAAATCAAAGGGAAATTAAGGAATGTTGAATGAGCAGGAGAGAAAAAAGAGAAGGTGGAAAGAGTATATTGAAGACCTATACAGAAGGGATAACAGGACATTAGGCTCTTTTGAAGAAGAATCCTATGATGAAGAACCTACAGTTCTAGGGAGAGAAGTAAAGGCAGCTGTGAAACCACTAAGAAGATATAAATCACCAGGGGTATATGGAATGCTGATATAACTGTTTCAAACTATAGAAACTGACTCTGTCAAAATCCTGACAAAAATATGCCAACAAATCTGGAAAACAAAACAGTGGCCCAAAGACTGTAAATATTCAATGTACACTCCAGTCCCTAAGAAAGGAGATACCAAGGAGTGCATTAACTATACAACCATTGCTTTAATTTTCCATGGAAACAAAGCAATGCTTCAACTCCAAGCATTGAAACAAAACTTTTACCTTATATGGAGTGAGAAATATATAATGTTCAAGCAAGATTCTGACAAAAAAAGAGGTACTCAAGGTCATTTTGCAAATATCCACTGGCTACTGAAGAACACCAAATAATGGTGTTTGAAGGAGTTACCCAATATTTCTTAACTGAACATTCATGAGAACAGTTATGGCTGCATGGCTTAAGACCTGGTGAATCTCTCAATGTTTGTTGCCTAGATCCATTAAACAAAAGTGGAATGCAATTCTTCCACAAAAAGAAAGGGTGAATGGAGCCCTTATTTAATGTACTGTTTGAGGAGGTGGTTGTGCCCACAAAAATCTCACATTAAAATATAGGAGTTAGTCTTTAAGCTGCCACAACTTTTTGTTATCTTCTTTTTACAGTGTATGTAAACAGTATATTTCATTTACTTTTGCCTGAGATACGAGCACAGACTAACATGGCCACCTCTTCTAACACTACAACTATGGAAGGAACTGTCTATTTAAAGTATACCATCCTTTCCAACACAATCAGAGAGATTACACATCTCAGGAATTAACTGATGTAACAGGTCTTCCCATTGAATAACCGCCTAATCACGAGCCACTATTTTGTGGTCCACAAAGATGTTATCTGATCACCAAGTGATGTACTTGTGGTTTAGGGAAAGTGGGTATCCTAAAGATCATTAGAGGTTAAATCTGGTCCCTGAGGAGCTTTTACCATTCTGACACACTTGGCAACTCTACCAAAAACAGACTCGACAGAAGAGTAATCATTAACTCATACATAGGCAGAGGGGCAAAGGCCTGGCTTACAGCAGCTATTAATTAGGATAATTATTCCCAAGACTACAATTACAACCCACAAGATCCACTTAGCATCTATTCTCATATTTTCCCTTCCTGCCATTCTTCTGCTCTTGAGAGGTTCATTTACCACCACTTACTAAACACATTCACAGTAGTACAGTATATTGTTTCAGATTGACAGGACGGAAAGCCAATACCTAATATTGACCTTTTGAGTATCCTGCTTCCCTCATCATTAGCTACATGGGTTTATTGAAAGACAAAGAGAGTCCAATAGATTTCTGATATTTCCTCCTTCTTTCAGATGTGCGTCTGAAACAAACAAGCAACCAACCAAACTACCGACCAGACAAACAAAACAAACACATTACAGAAGAACTCGGGTATGTTTAAAAACACTGCTTTCAGGGTTTATAAATAAATACATTTATTTATTTTGTCACAGAGGTGGAGCTAGTGGTAGGAAGAAGAGTGGAACTGTTTTTCAGCTCCCTGATGTCAGAAGTGGAAATGAGGTGAAGCTGGATCAAACCCAAATAACCAAAGAGGAACAAACTCGACAATTTCCCCGTGACTGGCCATATGCTCCCAGCAGCTACAATGCTTGCCACCATTCCTAATGCCAGGGCTCACATCCCATGCTGACCCACCTATAAGACACATGGCACAGGTGGGATTCTTTCAGGCCTTAATGCTATTGCTGGGACTATTTGAAAGCTTATCCCCCATCCTCCAGGGAACAATGTTGGTTGTATAACCTGCCTTTGTGTCTCCATCCTGGATCCTTTCCCTTTTTTTTTGACTTTTCCCTTCTTGGGTTTTTTTTTTTTGGTGTGTGTGTGTGTGTGTGTGTGTGTGTGTGTGTGTGTGAATTTCATAGTTTCTTTGGATTAATTTTGCCTATGGAAGCATACCTCCTTGAGATCATCATCATCGTCATCGTCATCATCACCATCACCATCACCATCACCATCACCACCACCATGAGCATAATCATCACACAACAGACAAGATAACTACACTTGATTTTGTATTACAAATCACTAGTTGAACGCTTCCCAAGCGTTTAGGACTGCATGATGTATCGGCGAATTATGCAAGCAGATCCCAGTAAGGTGGCTTTCTGCAGCTGACTGATGGTGACTTTGTCAACTCCAGTTTCTTCTAAATACTTGCTTAGCTCTTTAGGCACAATAATAATTACCACTGGGACCTCCTGTACTGGTTTATGCAGAGTCTCTCATATCAGGTTATCTTTTCAAGTTGTTTCTCGGTGACTCTACTATCACCTGGTATAGCAATATTAATGATCCACACTTTTTTCTTCTCCACAATCATAATATCTGGGGTATTATGCTCCAAAACCCTGACTGTCTGTATTCAGAAGTCCCAAAGTAATTTTGCATGCTCATTTTAACCACTTCTTCAGGCTTATGGTCCTACCCGTTCTTTGCTATGGGCAGATGATAATTGTGACACAAATTCCAGTCGACCATTTCAGCAACTACATTATAGCATTGTTTGTAATCAGTCTGAGCAATTTTCTTCCAACAACTCAATATATGGCTGATAGTTTCATCCGCCTCTTTACAGAGTCTACATGTGGGGTACTCAGCTAATTTTTGTATTCTAGCTTTAATTGCATTTGTTCTAATAGCTTGTTCTTGAGCCGCAAGAGGTCTCAACTAACTAACAGAACTAAGTGCACCCAACAACCATGAATCATGGTGAAATATAATCAAAAGAAGGCTCTACCAGCTCGGTTGTCACCTTGGTTAACAGAGACCACGACGGGTGTTGATGAACCTCGACATCCGTCAATAAATGGGCTACAGGTCATGAGTCCCATTGCTGAGCAACCAGGACATGGGCCTGTAGAATTACTGGAAGATGAACAATCTCAGAAGTGGCAGAAATATACTTTATCAGAGAATTGGGCAATCATGAAATGCTATTATAGAGCAGAACCTGAAAAACGAGGCTAACAAAAGCGGATGCATCAATTATGGAAACAAGAATATCCGAACTCCAAATAACTGAATTACGATTAGCTGACCAGCAATGATGATGATGATGATGATTATTACATTTTAGTAGGTGATATTAAACTCATACTTTTAGCTTTCATTTTTTAATGTTTTTCAGATTTTGAATTAGCTGGATTTTCTCCTTTTTGTGTAGGGCTGTTGGGATGGTATCTTGAATGTGAATATAAACTAGTATCTTTGTAAGCCTGATGATATTTTTTTCTTTCCCATGGGCAGTTACTTACTTTTGGAATAGATTGATTATCTATTGCCTTGCCTCTGCTTACTATAGTAGTTTTTAAGGGTTCTTTAGAGTTTTTGAAGGGACAGAATACACAAATAGTTAGAAGCACGAAACAAACAGCCCAGAAGACACATTCCCTTTAATATAAAATGAAAAGATTAGTGAAAAAAGCATACACAAAATAAGAGAGGCATCCTCTGAAAGAACCTCAAATGAAACAAACCTTTTGCTATACACATCCCCAGAAGGATGGGTTAAGAGCTGAGAGTGAAGGAGCTGAAGCTTGATACTTTAAATATGAATAAATGGAATCCTAGAATCAATACACTCTGAATCCCTTTTTAATACTTCTTGAGTCTTCTATCCCCATACAAACATCTTAAAACATTTTCAGATATGTTATATTGCCCATTTCTCTATTCCACTGGTAAGCACCAAGGACAGTGACATTCACAAAGTCTGGTGAACATCCCATCTGGAATTTAGCTCAATTTGCACCACTTCTTCCTCTGTTTCTGAGAGGGAAGAATCCTGTAATTTGGATGTCAATACACATATGCAGCACTTTCCTTGTGTAAAAGCAAAACCAAAGTGTTCTGCTTATATACCACCCCATAACACGTCAAGTAGTCTCTGGGCAGTTTACAGTTCTAATTACAGTAATGCAAGCTACACATTGTCCCTCCCCAGCAAGCTAGGTACTCATTTTACAGACCTCGGAAGGATGACAGGCTGAGTCAACCATGAGCCTGCTACGACCTGGGGATTGAACCCCAGGTCATGAGCACAGTTTTACCTGCATTACAGGCATTTAAACATTCCACCATGGGGCTCCTTTAGTATATTGCCATGTATTTTGGAATGGATGATGGTATATTGCCAACCTGACAACACTCTAATTCAAATGTTTTCTCATTGGTTTCGGTGTGCCTTTTCTCTCGGAACTTTGCTGCAGTATTTCAGGCTTGTACTGTAATTGTATGTCATATCATGGACATATGCTTATAAGTCTCATGTAGAGACGGACACGAAACATTTTGTTTTGTTTTGTTACTAACCACTTTTCAATAGAATATTCATTTAAAAAAATGAAATGAGTAACAAAATGATTCAGAAGCTGCTGCCACCCAGGTGTTGTTGGTTTTTTTTGACAGGTTGGGCAGACAGCTTCCAAATCATTTCCCCACAGCCTGACCTGTTAAAAAAACCCAGCTGGGAGGCAGGTGGCAAGGCAGCATGGAGCAAGCAGTACTCCGTCCCCCCCTTGCGACCCCTGGCTCTCAGCTGGTAATTTTTTTTGATAGGTTGGGCTATGGGGAGGGAGCGCACCCCCTCTCCCACACCCCATTCTGTCAAAAAGCTCAACCAGGGAGGTGGGGGGAGGTCCAACATGACAGAAGGGAGCAGGCAGTGGTTAAAAAAAAAACCTACTCCCTTCTGCCACGTCGCTCCTGTCCCTCCTCCCAGGTTGGGGCTTTTTGACAAGTCAGGGTGTGAGGAGGCCCCAACCTGTCAAAAAAGCCACCTGGGAGGCAGGGGGAGGGGCAACTCCTGAGAAGAGGGAAGGTTTTTGCTGCCCAGCTTCCAATACAGCAGCAGCAATCTGAGAAGGCGAGCACTGATGTCAACACTCACCCTCTTAGACCCCTGCTGTGTGGGGAATCCCAGGGAATCCCCTGGGCTTCTTACACAGCAGCAGTGGTCTGAGAAGACAAGCGCTGACATCAGCGCTCACCCTTTCAGGCCTGCTGTGAACTGGAGAACACAGTAGGGAGGCTTTGGGGCAGGAAATTCAAAAGCCTCCCTCCTCCCTCTCGTTCTCACCACCACCACCCTGCTGGTTTTGACAGATTGAGCTATCAAAACCAGCTAGGTGGCAGTGGCAAGAACCGAGGAGGGAAACAGCTGCAGGATCTCACTGCAGCCCCTCGCCTGAATCCAGTGGTGGCCCCTGGTTCAGCTCCTCCAAACCAAATACATCATTTTGCTTTGGTTCTGGATGACATGCTGTCTGCTGTTTTGTTTTGTTTTGAAACATTTTGAAACCTTACAAAATGACAAAACAGCATGTCATTTTTCATATGTTCTACATACTTAGTGTCATGTATGAACCAGAGCAGAGGCTTCATATCATGTCTAGAGGTGGGCACGAACCAGAAAACCCACGATTCAGATTTGTCTGGTTTGGGCCCACCCATGGTTCAGTTCAGGTTCGGGATTCGGGTTTTTACCGGTGGTACAGCAGTGAATCCTGCCTCCTGCGGCAGAGGCTCTTTGAGGTGCCTCTTCCCTCCCCCCAAGCACCCACCATGCAGCCCCAGGGGCCAGCTGGGCACTTCTTTTATTTATTTATTTATTTATTTATTTATTTATTTATTTATTTATTTATTTTAGAGCACCGACCTGGCCACCCCTGAGCCCGGGAGCTCCTTTATTTTATTTTATTTTATTTTATTTTATTTACTTTTGGTTCCAGCCGCGCTACAGCTGTAGCATGGCCAGCTTTTTGTTTTGCTTTATTATTTTTTCTTTAAGCGCTGACCATGTGGCCCCTGGGGCCCAGTTGATGCTGTTTTTCTCCCTTGCTTTTAGAGCACCTTTTTTAATTTTTACTTTATTTTATTTTCATTGTTGTTGTTTTTTTACTGCTGACCATGTGACCGCGCTACAGCTTTAGCGCGGCCGTCAGCTTCCCCCCCCCCCCCCCGGGCACCATCCCTGAAGCCAGGAAGATTGGACCTCCAGACCAGCACCAGGTAGGAGACATCTCCGCCTCCCCCATTAACGAACCGAACCGATTTTTTAGCAAAATCAATTGAAATGAACAAGTAATCGTAATAGGTGAATGACACAATCAACACATATTACGCTTTACAAAGCATTAGAAAACAGCCCCTCGCCACTTCCAAGGAGCTCACAATTGGAAACCTGCCACAGAGAAGAAAAAAGAAGGCAGAAAAGGGTGCTGCAACAGGAATAAAAAGAGAAACAATGTGCATTTGGGCTGTACCTGATATGTGGATCAACCCTTTTGGAAGGGCCAGGAAGCATTTTCAGGATGTGGTTTTACTCTGGCCCCTATGAGATACTGAAAGTGATACATCACAGAAGGGCCATTGGTAGACTATCCATATGTTAACAGGATGTTCTCAAGTTGAACCTGGCCTCTGGCCCATGTGTTCCCCAGGCAGCTGTGCTAGGGAGAAGCAATTCATGACAGGTGTAGCCCATGGATAAAGCTGGCATGGCAAATGCTTTAGGCTAGCTGCTCTTATGTTTTGTTTTTGCAATAGTCTCTCCTTCGCTCACCTACATGCAAAAGAAGTAATGTTTCTTTTAAATGTGCTGTTAAGATTGTATTTGGGAGTGCTTGATGTTTTTCTTTAATAACCTCAAGTACAGGGCTGAATGAATTCAACAACAGTAGCTGGGGAAAAAAGTGCAATGAGTCATATTATAGGAAAATGAAGAAAAGGATACAGGACTCTCCACTGAACACAATCCTATATTGTAGGCAATCTGAGATAACACCCTTTTCATTTCAGTTCAGTCCCATAAAATTACCACTAACATTACAACTCATGCAGAACATAGATAAATGTAAAAATGTCACCGAATTCTTCCAGATGGGACTTTTAGTTCCACTAGATCACCATCTACTTTTTTACTTGTCTAATATTTCATTACAACCTTCCATAAGTTAATTTTCTTTCCACTGACCATGTAAATCACAAATCAATTTTCATTTAAAATGCCTGACTACAGATTGCTCCTGAAAGCTCAAGACATATGCTTCAGTGAACTCTCCAACATTCTTAATGTGCGTTAGAAAAATGTGGGGCTTTTTTTTGTTTTTGTTAAAAAAATCTTTTTAAAGGAATTAATTTTACATTAAAACATTAGAATTCAATGGGTTTCATCCCTAGTCCCCTGACACTAAATGCAAATGCTATGAGGAAGAAATATTTTATTTATAGTTAAAATTGTTATAACAAAATTAAAAACACCAGCATAATGTTACAATGCCAGTCGTGTAAAAATTAGTAGCTCCTGGTTGAACTGTATATTGTGTTATAATCATATATGGGCTCATCTTATTAATCCTTTGTGTGCCACTAGATATGTGCATCTGCAGAACATGGAAAATGTAGTAATTTTCCAAAGTAACACTTTCCTGTTTTTCAGAAGTAATTGTAACACCTCCCTTTTAAAAACAGAAAATACATACAAATGGACCACTACAAGCCACTGTATTGGACTCCTCATGTCTAACTTGTATTTTCTCAATATCCAAAGCAAAGCATGAGGCAACACAGGCTAGAATATAGGGTGGCACACAACGTCAGTGGACTACAGCGGACCACAACAACTGTGTGCTATGCTCCATGAGTGAATCCAAAAGTAGTCTATCAAGAAAAGATACCTAGGCTGATTTCTCATGCGCCGTAACAACTTTCTTTATAGCACTATTCAGGCATTCAGTAAATGGACTCAGCCAATCTGGGGAGAAGGAACAGGGTTTCCCAAATTGCGTGCTGTGGCTCCATGGGGCACGAGGAAATCCAAATGAGGGCACCACAGAATCCTCTCATCCTTCCCCCTCCATTCTCTGTCTCCCCACCCCACCCCCCGAGAACACAGACATACAAAGTATCATACAGCATTTACTTGCAATTTCAGTTGCGTCTCGACATGGTGGAGAGACGGGGCACCCTGGCCCAGGACTGGGTTTCCTACCCTCCTGTTTGGAAGGGAGCTGGCATCTTCTCTCAGAGATGTCAGGCCACAAGGGAATTTCCATTAAGCCAGCTGTATACCATAGTGTCTGGATCTCTTTAAAACGCCAGACTTGGCAATACACTCTGGGAAGGTGTATTCATAAGTGTTTTTTAATTTTAATTTTATATTATCATTTTATTTTATTTTTACAAATGGAGGATAAATGTGTTATAACACATTTTTACTATGCAGTTAATTCTGTTACTGCATTAAAGCTGACATTTGGCAAATTAAGAAAAATAGAATGATCATGATTGTCTAATAATAGTCAATTATATAACTGATTAGAGGATTATTTGGGAGAGAATTATGGTAATAGAAAAAGATCCTTTCCCCAGAGTCTGGTTTGTCCCTGAGGCTTTCCAAGGAACCATGCCAAATGAAGCATAGCCCCCACCCCGGTCCCCATGACAGATAAATCATAGCCAATACAATGGTAGTCTTGACTGCAAACTATTTGTGACCCAAGCCACATAACATTCTCTGTGATGTATCCAGATAAACTCACCTGGATGACTGAGAATCTTCACAGACTCTCTGTGATGTAGTTCTCATGATGGCTTTGTGTGTGTTTCTCCTTCCTCTTGAACTAATAAACATTCCACATCAGACATGCTTATAATCCCTGCACATGATCAGGAGAAAGAGTTGTGCCACATGCAACAAATGTTGAATATTATTTGTTGATCAACTTAATTTACCTTAGTTGATTTCTGATATTTTGTTCTTTTGGTTACTTTATTTTATGATGGTATATTGATTCATTATGCTATATTTCATGATTATTAATTTGTGTTTAGTATTCTGCTGCATACCACCCAGTGAGGACCTAGGTCATATAGTGCAGCATAAAAGTGTAAAAATTAATGAATTAATTACTTTTGATAGAAGAAGGCAGAAACTTGATGAAGAGAGGTACAGAAATGAGGCAATGCCTCTTCAGATATGGGAGCATTTACCTGCATAATCCTAATGAAAGCTTGGAAGGTTACTTTGAAAAAGTAATTCATTTCCATTACTGATTATATTGGTTGCAAGATTTAGGAAATTAGTAGCTGCACTGCTTGTTTTTGTTTTCTTTTGTTTTTATTTATTTTGTGAGAAAAAAACTGATACGAAAATGGTGCAAATATGGATTGCTTCTAAAAATGTGAAGGTGCCTCTAAAATGTCTAAAATGTTCCTTAAAATTAATATCAATCTAATATTATGTTAAAAGTAACTACAAAAAGTAACTCCGTACTAGCATAAGTATGTTCCCAGTTGATGCTATTCTTTTCAAATGTGACTTCACTGCACTCTGATGACAAAATTAGACACTACATACAAAATGTGGTGGTAACTTGTATGACTGTATTTAATTTGTCACTTTTATGCTCTCCTCCTGTCATTGTGCTCCTGTCTGTGCTGAGAGACAAAGAATATTTATTCTTTCCTTCAATGTTCTTGTGTAAGTACACAATGAAATAAACACACACCCCTTCATTTTGCTCAAGGTGATCCTTCATTATTATATTCAATTCATTAATACCAAGTTCATCTGCTCTGTAGCCAAAATGAGGCAAATGTGACAGAAAAGGGAACCAACGGTTTGCATAAATAGGGGGAAAATATTAAGGAGGAATTGTGGGCGTGTATTCGTGTTCTGTCTCATCAGGTCCAAATCAACATATAGTCATCCTGATAGGGTTTTCAAGGTGAGATATTTAGGGAGTGGCTTTACATGTTCCTCATCCCCAATGAATTTTCATGGGGATTCAAACCCTGTCCTTCAGAGTGGCCAGAACATCACTCTATCCACTACGCCACACTAGCCTTAAAAACCCTTCTCTTTAGTGAGGCTTATGGTGGCACAACCTAAGGTTTGTTTTTTTCCCTGCCATCTATACGGTTGCCAACAATTATTGCTGCTGAGCTGCGACCATAAGTCAAGATTCTAAGATGCCCCAGTTGTTTTAAAATGTTGTTTTTATCTCTGCTGTTGTCTATTTTTGTACTGTTGTTCTATTTCTTTGCCTTATATTGTATTGCTCGCTGACTCACTCAGCTATTTGGAAGCCGCCCAGAGTTCCGCCTCGGAAGATGGGTGGGGTAAAAATTCAATAAATAAATAAATAAATAAATAGAGGGATGTAAGGGGATTAAAACTCATAACCATGCATGTCTGAGGACTCCAGGTGTAGTGTATTTATGGAGGAACAGGGAAAGAAATTAAGTGAGACAGAAATGGAATTAAGTACTTGCAATGCAGGACACTTGTCATTGCATTAAAGAGGACCAACTTACACTGCAACATTTTATAGGTCCCATTTGTGTAGAATATTTAACAATATCTGAATGGAGACATAAAATTACTTGGTAGGTGGAGATCATATGATCGATCAATTGCCCTCTTTGCCAGCTTTAAGGTACACATGACTCTAATGTTTCTCTGAGGACATTTCTACCACCAGCGAATAATCAGTCTAGGGCACATTTCAACTGTCATTTTTTTTTCACCTGTAGGAATTTTACAGAAGCCTCCTGGTGAATATAAAATGAATGCAAAATAAATGATGGCAGCAACATTCTCAATAACTTTTGCTAGTGTTGGGCAGAGAGCAGCAATGATAAATCACTCCTAAATACAGTGGTACCCTGGCTTATGAAATTAATCCGTTCGGAGCGCACACTTGTAAGTCAGGGAGCAGTTTCCCATAGGAATGCATTGAAAATCAATTAATCCATTCCAGATGAACAGATTTCAATGCATTCCTATGGGAAACCGCTTTAAACCACACGCAGCTCCCCCCCACACCGGGTGCATGGGGGGGGGGGGAGAGAAGTGATGGATGGTTTAAAATGTCTTTAGCCACAGAGGCTGTAAAAGTGTGTCGGGTTACTGTATTCAAAATGAAGCAAAATTGAGTGCTGGAAGGTGAGATTCTTAAGTGGCATTTCTGAAAGAATCATCCACATAGGATGATTTAGAACTCCCCTGAATAACCTACAGGTGCTTTATTCCTAGAAACACAGAAAGATGAACTCTCAGAAGAGTAAAGGATAAGGAAAAGTCATACTGCTCTTAGTGAAACAACTAAATTAAAGCCAAAAAATGGATTTTGACTTTTCTGATCTTCACAGATGTTGAGGAAAATCCCAAAGATACGTGATATATAGAACTAGAATATTGAATGCATGATTTAGAAATAAAGGTGAAATCAACATTGCAACACAGGAAATGAACCATTTAAGTACTGCAAAGTTTGGTGTGACTGAAATGTATATCAGAATTGGACATTATCAAACAGATAATCAGAAGGTACAGTATTTTATCCTGGAAATGATGAAGCCAGAAGAAAAGGCATAGCTATAACATTGTGATGTCTGTGAAGATTCTCAGTAATCCCAATGAGTTTATCTGGAAGTTGAGTCATGGCAAC
>JAHTLZ010003542.1:32467564-32493065 GCA_023846285.1 Phrynocephalus versicolor
TTGATTTTTCTCCAACATGTTTGTAGTATACTTTCTACATGACATATAACTGGTGGCTTCATACACAAACCTACAAAAGCAGGTCTGACAGTGATGTCAAAACAATGGCATATAAAACAATAGCATTCCACCTTTACCTATTTGAAACCTGCATTTCTTTCTTCTCAGCTAAACCCTGAGCTCCTTGATAATTCCCAAGAACTATGACCTATAGCCCTCCGCGATTACATCGTACGTAGCTCCTCCTTTTCCTTTTCCTTGTCCCTGGATCTGTAAGGGTGCATTATGTGGAAAAAATGCAGATGCATCTGATGTCACTGATCAGGTTTGTGTTAGTTACTTGGCTGTACTGAAGAGGTAAACTACACCTGAACCTTAGTGCTGGTTGGGATGGGTAACAGGGATTTTGCTCTTTCAGCAAGCCCCTGCTAAGCAATCCACAGAATGACACTGATGGTTGCTTCAGAGGAAGTCACTTCCCCTCTGAGCTAGAGGTAAGATGTCAGAGAAGCCGTAGCCTGTAAATAAAATAAAATACAAGGATTTCAAAAGAGAGAGAAAACCAGGGAGAATGATTAAGATAATTTTTGTCTGCGATGTTACATACATCAAATACCCCGATGTCAGAATCTATTCCATTGTTCAAATGCCCGACACAAACTTCTATTTCCTCTTCATGCAAGTGCCTCTTTCATTTGAAAAGTTGCATACCTTTCAGGGTTTTTATAATAAACTGGAAGTGAGTAACAGTGCGATATCAAAGGAAATAAAAATCCAGTTGCAATCGCTGCTAGGGTTTGCCTTCTGAATCTGGCTTCTGTGATATTTCATCTGTGCTGACACCTTTCACTCTCAATTATTTGGCTGCTGTCAAAACAAATCAATCAAATTACAGTGTGGTGTGTCTTCGTGTTTCCAACCCATTGTATGCTCGATGCATTTGCTTTGAAATATATGAAAGCATATTTTTTTTACTTCTATTATTTATTTAATGCATGTTTTCCCTTGTGAATTAACTCCCAAGCATAGATTACTCAAATTAGCTCATGCCAAATGTTCAATATACATGAAGGTATTATGTAGGTGTAGGTAGACATATATATGAATGAGATTGCTCTGAAATGTTAAAATAACCAGTGTTGAAAATATTATCCACAAAAGAATCCCACAGAATATGGTCTCTCCATAGTAGACACTGGCAGATGAAAGGTACAGTTAAAAATGAATAAAAATATTAAAACCATTGGAAGAGAGTATGTGCTCTAAATTTTATTATTTGACAATTATTTGAGATTGTAAAATTCTTGACAGCTGTCACTTGCATTTAAGTCGGGTTAAGCTGGGAGATGGGAGACCCCTTAAATGAAGTTTTATTGTGTCTGTCTGTCTGTCTGTCTGTCTCCTCTCTCTCTCTCTCTCTCTCTCTCTCTCTCTCTCTCGTTCGCATTTGGATTTGTCTTTTGGATAAGCATAAATAATTCTAAATATATGACCCAGGATTTTTTGTTTTTCTGTTTAAGAAAATGCTCATAAAAATAAGCACATGTAGAAAACACATCATTTTTCAAGTTTTAGCACAGTGCTGTATAATATACTACTATTTGCAGTAATATCTGGAAAAAAGGAAACCAGGGGTGGGATTTTAGCTCCAGTATTTGAAAAATAAAAATATTTATGGTCACCTATTTCCTACTGTAGGCATAATTTTAATAGCATAACATTACAATTCCAACTAAGCACATATAGTTCTGTACTACTCTAGTTCTCATAATGTCTCCCAAAGGTACTATTTGTGGGAACTGTAGTTTGACACAGGAAATTTCATTTTATCAAACCCAATTGTTAAAGTTCTTTAATTGGGGGCTGTGGAGCTAATTCTGTAGGCACAGGAGCCAATTCCCATTCTCGGGGTCCTACCATAGGCCAGAAACCCCTTCTATCACCTGTGCCCTGATGGCATTTGATGGGGAAGCAACAATTGGAAGCAGTCGCTCCACCCCCTTCCACAGAACCCATTTCTGTGCTAAGCAGAGGTGTGCAGAGGTGCACATGGGGCCACACACAGTTCAACTGTCATGCCACTCAAGTCTATTAGGATGCTCCTGGCAGCTGTGACTGAAAAAGGGTTGGAGTATATATACACACCTAGCTGGTGGGTCACCTGTCACGTTCACTGCTTTTGAAACATGCTTGGCAGGTTTTTCAAGGAAAGGGGAGACAGTTTTTATTTGTTAAGACTGAATCTAAATGAATCTGAGAGACATAAAGACTCAGCTAGTAACTGTACAGTAAACGCCCACCTATTGCAGGGGTTAGGGACCTGACCCGACCTGCAATAATTGAAAATCCGCAATGCAATATGTGGATGCTGGGTCAGGTCAGGACTGGGTGGGCTCTCTGGGGGCTCTTGTACTTACCCCAGGCCTGGTGCTGCCCCAAACGGGCCCGTAAGGGGCTCTCCAGTCCCCCAGAGGCCCCAAAAGTGCTTTCTAGTGATCTGGAGGTCACTTCTGGTTTACCAGAAGTCACTTCCAGTTTGCGGGGAAGCAATTTGGGGCCTCCAACGGGCCTGGGAAGGCCTTTCCTCCTTACCCCAGGGGGCCTTTTTTCATATACTGTGGACCTCTGATATACCAGGGGCGCAGTATATGAACCGTGAAAGGGTGGGGGACAACTGTACATGTTTTCAGTAATTATCAGGTACAATCAAGGAAAATGTGATGCCACTTGATACTCTCTGTCGATGGAACTTAACCATGTTCAGCTTTCTGTTTGGTGCAGTCCAGTGGCACAGGAGGTTGTAACTTGCCCTGACAAGGGAAAAATATAAGCATCTGCCCCCACACACACACATACCTCCCACTGCGGCAATAAAATCAGTGTTTCTCATCTGTTATCCTTCACACATCAGGCAATGCTTCCCTCTCTTTATCTTGAGCCCTCAGAGTACCACACTCCAGTTGGCTCTTACGATCTGCAATGCAATTGGAATGTCACAATGGAAAAATCCACTGTATCCTCTGCGTGTTTTGATGTTGCAGCCATAAAAGAAGCAAACTTAGTGGGTGAATGGAAGTGCAGTGAAGTTGTAATGGAGAGAAAAGACAAGAATAACTTACATGTAGAGCCAGAGAGCACACAACTCTTTACATGTCATTGTCTCCTCCTTTGAAAATGACTCTATAAATATCTCAGCTTCACTTCAATGTTCATGTGGCTGCAGGAGGCTATTATCCAATGACAACACATTTTCCTGCCTTTCTCTCTCAGGCTACACAGTTCATGCACTGCGTTCAGGACTTTTCTGTTCAGTGACTGGATCATTGCTTTGAAATATGCTGATATACATAAAGAAAAACATGCGCAAACCTATTTGGCATTTCAGAGTATTGCTGTGCCATTGGTTTTTAACACCTCTAAGAAATGTATGGTGAATTTTTGTAGCCACTCGCAATAATTCCTATAAAGTATTGCTAGGCAGATCTTAGAAATTACTGAGAGCCTCCAAAGAATTACTGGCTATTACTGATCTACTGGAAACTCTAACAGCATACTATTTCAATGGCTGCTCTGAACAGCCTTTCAGTGCTGGGAGGGGCTAGTTTGCCTCTCTGTACCAGATGGGACATGCAAATTGTGGACCATGTGGTCTGTCAGGCTAGAAGCCTATATAAGGCTCCGGTGAAGGTTCCCTTACCACCTTTGCCTTGTGCCATTCTCCTTCCTGCCCACCCTATTAGGAGAATGAGATTAGCTGGATCAGGGCCAGATGGGAATTTTTGACTGCTACTCAGATTGGTCAGGAGTAGCAGTGAGTTTTCACCCATCCCAGGTGTGGTCATTCTACAAGTCACAATTGGTGGTTAGTGCAAGTGGCAACCCAAGTTAGTCTGTATTAGAATGTTGAGTGTTCTAATTTACCCAGCAGCCCTTTATAATAATAGTCTAGGATATTAGGATTATTAGTTAGAGCATTAAAATTGGCCCCTAGAGTTTAGATGAGGTCTGTCCAGACCGTTTCTTTGGGATGGGTGCTGTGCTAGTGGACAACACCTGCCTAAATTTAATTAGACCCTGTAATTCATGCCAATTGCACTATTCTGAGGGCACCCCTTGGATTTGCACCCTTTACTGTTTATGTAATATAGCTAATCAATAAATTGTGGCCAAATTTGAACTCCACAATTCTTGTCTCGTCTCTTTATTTCGGGGCCGGGGCAGCAATGGCTCTTTCTCAAGCAGGCAGCCTGGACATCATTGTTATATAAAGTTGGGAGTTAGGATGTTTAAAGAAATCCAACATTCATTTTACTTGAGAAGATGGTGGATATTTCCAATAGAGGGGTCCACCTGGTAAGAATGCCAGTTTTGGTGCAAAACTGCACATTTTGCAGATTATGTGAATTACCAAAAAAAAAAAAAAAATCAAGACAAGCTTAATTTTACATGTGGAGTAGGGAAATCTTTGAGGCACAGCAATGGCCACCAATGTCTATAAAAAGGAAGAATAGTTGTTTCTGGAACATGGGATGGGGTGATACTATCATCAACATCTTTTGATATGTGTGTGTGTGTGTGTGTGTGTGTGTGTGTGTGTTGTGTCATAGTCGTGACCGACCCTTCGTGACCCCCTCAATAACAAAAGAAACTAAAATGGCATTCCTTATTCAGAATGGTAATACTGAGTTGTTTTGTACCTTCCCACTTATCATGCACCAGCTCTATTACCTCTTGACCACTATAACAGCCATAACAAAGTAAATTCCTTATTCAGTGAGAAGACTTGGGCTATCTTCTGTTTTCCTTGTCTCTATGTATGTATACAAATGGTACTTGGCTATAATGTTGTATGAAATCAGGACAAGATCTGCCTTTAGGTCCCATATGATGGATGCCTGAAGCAAGGATATTGTGAGTGACAAATATGCTGCTCCTCTCAAACAATTCCCCCAGTCTGGTTGAGTGCCTGTGGTAGTGTCTCATAAGGCAAATGCGGCCTCTGACTCCACTCCATCGTTTATGTTAGAGTCTCTTCATCCCTTTCATTGAGTAGGTATGGGTGCCCCTACCTCCTCAGACCCCTCCTTGACGCATGCATGCACATGAGGGCATGCGTGGTGCCACAGCTTCACACTTATTTTTACACATGGGTAGGTGACCACAGTCTGCCCTCTCTTAGATGGTGAGCGAGGAGAGTACATGTGGAGGTGCATCTGCCACATCCTTTTTTTTCTTGAGGGATACAGGCACCATTGTTGTCCACCCCATTCCACAGTCTTCTTCAAAGATGGTGGCTACTGGGGACCCCTACTCTAGCCAGGGCTGGGAGACCACTCCTACCAGGCCAATGCTTTGCTTCCTATTTCAAGCACAGGATAGCTTGGGCCACCCTTGGCTGGAATCTAACACTATTTTATTTTGTTAAGCCCACATTTGCCCAAAATATATCTACTCTGTATTAGATTGTTTTTACCCATTTATTATACCCATGTGACTGAGTGGTACAGGACACCAGCATTGGCATTTCCATACCAGAACTGCTTATGAGCATAACCCTTCTTCTTTTTTCTTACTCATTATCATTCTTGTTTTGGCTATGTGAATACCATGTGGAAGTACCTGGGAATAAACTATACCTCTAAGTGAAACATCATTTTGATTATTACTGACATTGGTGCTCATTAAAATACATAACTGAAACACTGTTTTTCTGTAGGCTCTGAAAGCTATTTCATGTAACTAGATGGGGAATACAAATGAATAGGGGCTGTTTCACTTTAGTTAAAAAGAGAATATTCTTTTGAGAGGGGAAAAAGACTCTGGACTTCAGATCAGTAAGCAACTGAGGCTTACACTCCATTTTTTAAAATTTATCAAGCCTATTTTTTAAATTGCACAGAATGAAAACAAAATGCACACATCTTCTAGATACCTTCTTGCAATTAAGATTACACATCACTTAACAATTGGGCTACATATCTAGTTACTTTCCTGCTGTTTTTAAGGGGGCAATTGAATCTCTAGGCATTTCAAGATTAAAGAAACCCTCTCTCTTTAGTGTTACAATATATGAATAAAAATCAACCAAAAAATTCTAATGGCCATCTTCCAGCTTCCAGTTATCTTCCTGTTTAATTCATGTCTTCAACCACTCAAGGCTGCTTAAAATATAACCTGCTGTGCTCTTTGTTTTTAACAGAAAAGAAAACATTAACTTTTTCCAAGGAAAGTAGGTCTTCCTTTCAGCATAGGGATATTTCATTTATGGTAAGAGAAGACAATTGATTCTTATTGATTTCTCTGTGTGTAGATGAAGGAGTACATTATTTCATTTAAATGGCATTCCAAGCTTTGCATGGAAATAAAATTCTGAAGATTTAAGACTTAAGGAGGAAACATCCTTAGGTACTAAAAGTATTTTGATATTTCTTCTGACAAGCAAGTGTCACTCAACTGGTGCAACATCCTCACAACCTCTCAAGCTCTGAGGACTGAAATTGGGAATTACTGAGTATAAGGATTAGAGATGGGCATGAATTGAAAAAATGATGTTTCGCTTTTTCGGTTTTCGTTGCAGGTCCATTTTGGTTTGTTTTTGTTTTTCGTGAATTTTTTGAAAAAATTTCATTTCGTTTTTTCATTTTTACCAGCTTTTTGTGCGACTTAAAGAATTTCCGCGCGCGGACATCCCCCAACGCCCCAGACCAGAGGGAAAACACTAAAAAAATTATGCTGGCAGAGACACAGTATAGACTAGGTATGCAGGGAGGCTGCAAAGGCAGCGGCGGGCATTGCCCAGGGCGTAAGGCAGCCGCAGAGTGACTACACTGCAGGGCAGGGGAGGATACTCACCAAGAGGTACGCAGGCACACAGGGCAGCTGCAAGAGAAATCTCTTCTTTCTCTCCCCTAAGAGCCAGGCTGCAGCCAGCAGGAACACAGAGACACACACCTGCCTGGCTGGCCTAAAGTAATGAGTTGCAGAGACAGCAATCCCACCCTAACTCCCACCGCAGACTTCAAGGAGGATGGGGGCTTCCAAAGCTTTTTATGCCCTCTGTGGCTGCCACACCTACCCAGTCTGCAACCTGGGCATGCTATTGGTTGAAATTGTCCAAGAATTTACATGACCCCATCACATGGCTTGCATCCATCTTGTGGCTAGAATCCATTTTGTGTCATCCTTAAAAGGAAAAAAAAATACATCGCGATGGGAGAAAGACAAAAACAAACGTTTTAAGGACCGCAACCCCCTGGTAGGTAATAATTTCAAATATTTATCACTGCATTTTTATGGATGTCCAGGGCGTTTTAATACCCAAGAAATCAATATTAGGCATCTGGGAGCCATTTTGGGTCCCCTAACTCGCCTTAAAGGAAAAAAGTACAGCGATCTGAGAAAAGACATAAATGCACGGTTTAAGGACCCCAACCCCCCTGGTAGGTATCATCAGGCAGAATAAATAATTATCACTGGGTTTTTCCTGATATTCAGGATGTTTTTTAACATTTAAAAACACCTCATTTCATTGTGCGTCGCCATTACCGAAGTCAAAACGTAACGAACCTAATTTTCATGGTTCTATTCGGTTCCTTCCAATTTCATCACAATTTTCATATTCGTTTCATTACGTAACAAAATGAATATCGAATAACAGAATGATTTTTTTTCTCGTTTCGTGCCCATCTCTAATAAGGATAGGAATCTCACAGCTGCTCTTTCTTGGCAGGACAATGTGAGAAAAATCCTCTCTTTTCTATGCATGGTCAGATTTGCTGTGTAAACTATTTTTCTGAAAAAATCTCAGGGCAATCTTGTAGGATTTCTTGCTAGCATTGAATTTTTTTCTCCTGGCCAAAATGCCATGCTATGCAGGGTGATTATAATTCCAGTGTAAATTAGAATCCTTCCTTCTCAGGATTCCTCTGGAAAGAGCACTAACCTGCACAGAATTCAGCATTTTCCTGCACAGAACAGGTGAAAAATAATGTGAGGGAGGGAAGGAGGGAACAAGGCTAGGAAATTCCTCGGATACAAAGAGAAATCTTAGTGGGGTGTTTCTTCATGTGGAGAAAAATATTTTTTCCAGTAATTGTCACACTGCTTGTGCAGATAGCTGATCCACAATGCCCCAAGTTGAAGAACAGCTATGATCCCTCTCTCCAGAAAATTAGTGTAGAGCTGCTGAAGAGCTGTGTGGATTGGCTTGATGTGACACGACTTTTCTAGAAACTTCACTCTATGGTCAGAAAAGTAACAGCATGGCTGATTACATTAGCTTTACAGGAGAGAATAGATTATAGTAGAGGCCTATGAAAACAGCTCCTTAATATTCTATCATCTGCGTGGAGTGTATAGCATGGAAGTATTCCTACTTATGAAATGTTCATACAGTGATACATCAGCTTTCGACATTAATCCGTTCCGAATACACACTTGGAAGTCAAATTATTCAGAAGTCGAACAGTGGTTTCCCATAGGAATGCACGGACAATCAATTAATCCATTCTGGAAGTTGGAAAAGAGGCAAAAGAGGGAACAGATTAATTGGTTTTCAGTGGCTTCCCATGGGGAGGCTGTCCCAGCCCCCCTCAATCAAGGGTAGCTGAGGGCTGCTCTCTGCAGCCCTGCCAGACAATTGACTTTGACAGGTCATTCCAGTCAAAATCAGCTGTCCAGCGGGGTTGTGAAGAGTACCATTCGGCTGCCCTTGATTGAGGGATATCACCCATCAATCTTTGGGCAACCAGGGTGGCTTGCAAGAGAAGATTGATTGGTCCAGCCCAGAGGTAAGCAGAGGTAAGAGCTTCTCTTCCAGGCCACCTGGGCTGCCCAAAGATCCATCGATCTTCACCCAGCCCGGGCTCCTTGCAAGGGAAGCAGTGCTTCCCTTCCAAGCTGCCTGAGCTGCCTGAAAATTGATCAATCCCTGCTCTGCCCAACACTTTGTTGAGCCAAGCAGGGATGGATGGATCTTCGCCCAGCCGGGTGTCTTGAAAGGTAAGCACTTACCTCCAGGTAAGATTGATCTTCAGGTAGCCTGGAGGTAAGCGAAGGTAAGTGCTTCCCTTGCAAGGTACCCAGGCTGCCCAAAGTTCAATGGGTGTGGCAAACCTGGGTTCTTCAAACCCCTGCCACACATTAATACCTGGATGTGACCTTGCTTCTTTCCACTGCCACCATTTCCCAATGGGCAACCTTCCTCAATCAAGAGCAGCAGAACGTTGCTCTCTGCAACCCCACCAGAGGCCAATTTTGACAGATCCAACCTGTCAAAGTCAGCTGTTGTGTAGAGCTGCGAGAGCAGCATTTTTCAATCTCTTTTGCAGAGATTTAGGCAACCAAGAAGAAGAAGGAGGTGGCGATGGGCAGTGAAAGCTGCTCTCTGCTCCGCACAACAGCTGTCTTTGACAGGTCTGACTTGTTAAAGTCAGCTGCCATGCAGAGCGAAGAGCAGCATTTGCAAGCAGAATTTTTCGGTTGTCAAAGCAATCGTAAGTTGAGGTACCATGTATTTGTCCATCATATATGCTTTTATTTCTTGGCTATCTAAAGGTTTTATACAAACTGCATTCATCTTAATGCATAAATTGTTCCACCAATTTCTGATGTGTTTCTCTTTTGTGACTTGGATACTAGCAACAAATGGTAAGTCACACAACAGTCACTCCCCCTCACCCCACACATGCATGAGGTTTATCATAGGTCTGGATGTGCCCCTCCAAGTGGCTGCTATGATCTAAACCTCAATGTATGCTGAACATATCAAAAGAGGGCTATCCTTGTACTACTGTATAGAGCTCTTACACACCCACTCTGATATGGATGAGAGGTTTTTTGTATGTGCATGGGCTGACATGCAGAGCACTTTCTGACCAAAGGCAAAATGTGTGGCAGGAGTTCTGGTGGCAGTGTGCCTCAGAGGGACCCTAGGACCCTCCCTGCACATCCTATCAGTCAATGTTATCCCTCTTTGTTGAACTAGGAATGCAGGTCACATTTACTGGCCAGGGTGACACTACTTACAGTGCTTTGTGTTGGAAGGTCAGCCATGACAATGAGGGTGAAAAATAAAAGCTGGTTTGTATTTTACCAATAAGGTCAAATAAACCCTGAAACAACTCAGAAGTTTGAGTTTTTGAAGCTAGATAGTGAGAAACAATCTTGAGAGTACCCCTGTTGCTTCCGCTGGACTGATGCTCTTCCAGAATTATTCGTATCAATCTATCTGGGAGTTTACTTCCTCTGCATTGCTACACTTGTATTTCTACAAATAAGTGGTGGGGGGACCCAAACAAAAGCCCCCAAACAAGTAACAGCTTCTAACAAAGGGTGTTCCTGGTACTGGATCATCCAACTGCTTGGAGAAATGTTGGGGGAACAGTACAAAACAAGTTAATGGTGCACATGGGGCTTGTGTCAATTTTCATGAGACATGCCCTGACATACACCTGAACGCCTTTTGTCATGTTTCACAAGAGATAAGTATAGTTAACGACCACTGCGTTTTCCTATGTTGTGGCCAAGCAACCTAGAGGCTGACTTGGCCACAACATGTGACTTCTGCAAAACTCCTCAGTTTTCAAGTAAGTTGGAAATAGTTTCCCAACAAGGTATAATTCTCTCACATGCCCCACCAAAGAGATGTTGCACAGCATCAGCACCAGATGAATTGTGCTGAATCTTTAGCCAAAGTGATTTCTGTACAGCAGCCTTTACCGTACAGCTTAGCAAAGCAGAATGAATTCATGACGCAAGAGGTGTATCAACTTATGTTTACTTATAATACTATATCCACTGTAACCACAAGCTAGAACATTCAGGAGCCAAGGGACACACTTTTATAATGCCTGTCTCTTCATTAAGATTTTATCATCCACCTACACTAAAAAGCTTCCTCTTCCACTTTGTTATATCTGCTTTTACTTGGACCCTGTCCTTGCATTATTTTTTTTAATCTCCAGTTCCCTACTTTACATGCACTCTCAAATTTTAAACAAGCAAAATTTGTGCATTAGTGTGCCTTTTCATTTAAGATTTATGAGTGACAGGTTCCTTGGTGCAACCTAATGGTATGAGAGGGAGACATTATTTTAAACATTAAAGTGAAAACCATTTGCAACTATGATAAGAGAGGTCTGTTGACATTAAAGTTTAAAACCTTCATAAGGTAGAGGCGAGCTATGGAACCAACAGGTGAGGGCACCATGTGTGCAGTTTGTAAGAGAGTTTGTTCAACACATTAGCTGTCTCTCCTTCTCAGTGTTTCACAACCTGTATTCTTTGGTGCCTCCAACAGACCATCAAGTCATCAGCCGTGACCAGAGTTTTACTGCTTTAAAAGTACTTTGAGTGCTGTGCAGAACATTCACTTAATAGAGGCTCCCGTTTTATCCTTGGGATTTCCCCCCAACATTTTATGTCAGCAAAATATGTTTTTAAAATGGAATGTTTCAAAGCTAAATTTGTTCTGTCTGCTCAAGTTATTCTTCCTCTCTCTCTCTCTCTCTCTCTCTCTCTCTCTCTCTCTCTCTCTCTCTCTCTGTGTGTGTGTGTGTGTGTGTGTGTGTATGTGTGTGTGATTGTTACCACATTATGTTGCAAAAAAGAAAGCGTAAAACATGGAAAGGAATAATAACGGAATGTATCCAGAAAAGCTACACTTCGTCCTTAAATTGTACAGGTTTGAGCAGCATGATTTTGGTTATACCTGGATTTTCCCTAATGAATAAATATTTCAGCAAACAAACAAACAAACAAACAAACATTCAATCAATGAATGTTCAATAACTGCTGTGCCCCTGGCTACCGAGAACCCTATGAGTTCAATACTGAAGGCATCCAAGTGGTCTACTTGCCCGCAAGCTCAACATCTTTAATTCAGCCTCTAGACCAAGAGGTCACAAGGACCTTTACAGCTCATTACTCATGATAGTGTATGGAAGGATTGTCAACATTGTGGAAGAGAGCCCTGACAGAAAGAACTGCTCTCTCTCTCTCTCTCTCTCTCCTCTCTCTCTCTCTCTCTGTTAATTAACTGTTTATCCTCTGTAGTTCCCCCCTTTGGGGGTGCATAAGAGTTATGCACATACTTTGAATGACATGGGGATCTGGCACCCCTACACCCAATGTTGCTGAAGGGAGAAGTGTGCTGGTTAACCTATTGTTATTGTCATACACAAAACTACCTATGATTGGTTGTTGCTTTATAAATCAGTTTATATTTTTCCATACAAAAAGGTATGTCACTGAAGAACAAACATGGATGTTTAATGGCTACAATTATTTTGCAAAAACAAAATTAATCATTAGCTGGCTACCATGCTACTGTTTGTTCTTCCTTATCAAAGCAGTTTCCCCCTTTTAACATTGTTTCTTCCCACATTGTATTTATTATTCAGTTAACCACGAGTTGCATTCAAATGTTCCCTTTCTTCAACTAAAAGAGGGAAAATCTCCTCCCAGGAAGTGAAATGTGGGTTGCAATACCACATGTCCAGGTGTATTTTAGAAAATGTCTGAACCAACTACAAGCATATTTGATACAGCAATGGTTAACACATTGGTTATTTAACTTACAATGGTAAAGTATATTTAATATTAACAGAATTATGAGAATGTCATTATTTTTATGGAAGAAAAGACTGCACAATTTCTTCCTTAAATACTCCAGCTTGTTTTTCTTCTCTTTTTCAAAAATCAAATTTCTGGCCTCTATAGCAATGAATCGTGAAACTCATGGAATTTTGTTTAAAAATATAAGACCAAATCTTGGTATTATCCTGGAAGCTTCATAAATGGGTGAGCAGATCTCCTTGCTGAGATGAATAAAACAAATGATTGCAAAATAAAATTATGCAAAATAAGAAATGTCTGTTTTTTTTACAATGTCTACATCCTTGGTGCAATGTTTGTGGGACTGGCCCAGGCGGAAAACTGTAATGGTTTTACTCTCCCCTCAGCACATTTCACCACCATTCCTTCCCCACAAGCTATCAGATTCTGGTTGGGAAGGCAAGTTTTGAGGCAAACATACCAGAAGGGCATCTATCTCCCTCATTATCCTCTTACTACTTCTTTTTTTTTTTAAAAAAATGCAAGTTTGTGTACATATATGCATAGAATATATACACAACCTGTGTTGCGTTACGAATCACACAGGACACAGAGTTTCGGGGTGCAATCATCTGGCGCTCAGGGCAGCATTCCTGTTCGTCTGTCTGTCAGGGTTCCATTGGTGTCTGTGTGTCTGAATGTGTGTGGAGGCATGCGTGTATGCGAGTGTGTGAGATTGTGTGAGGATGGTTGTGATGATGGTTGTGATTGCCTGCTGCCTGAGCCCAGCCTTTTATTAGAGAGTAAGCACAATAGATACAGGGAAACATTCCTCGGTGGGGGGAAAGAATGCAAGCCTTATCTGTTCAGTAAACAGGTACACAAAGCAGGGGAAATGGAATCCATAGTTGGGGGAAGAATGCTCCCTAGCTAGTGAGACATTACTGATAAGAGGCTTCCTTGGGCCTGAGCAGATGTATTCTGATATTCTGGTATCTGCCGTCCTGTTTGCTCTGGCCTTCTTCAGCACATTCTGGTATCTGCTTCGGTCCTGGGGCTGCCGGGAAATATATGTCAAGCAGCCCTCCTAGGCCTTCAGTTTCCTTTGTGCTTGACCAATCTTGGGGCTCAGAAATATGGGCAATGATATCTCTACAAACCTGGATTATAAAACAGACACAAAGTATACCTTTCCGTAGCCCTGAATTCTGATGGTTCAAGAACAGAAGTCTAGAGGTGAATCCTTCCCAATGCTTTTGCCATCACTGGGGTGCTCTGACATATTTATTAAAAATATGCACATATGCCAATTTTGAGGCTTTCTGGTTTACTTCGGCTTACTGTTACAATTTTGCATTCTGTGCTCTTGCACTGTAGTGTTTCAAGTGCAGAAACAGTGTAGTCAAGAACACAGGCAATGTGTCTGAATTGCAGAATGAATGATCGGGACAAGGAGAAAATATGTGACCCACGCTAATAATAGGGACTGGCTGCGACACAGACCTGATGGGGGAAGATTCCTTCTACTCCTGTCAGCTGTGATGCTGGTGATATTTGCAAACATAATGAACATAGGCAGGATGTTTGTGTTTCTTTCCTCAGTGCAGCCCACGCTCTGACCTGTCAAACCGATGACCATTTCAATAATACTCTTGTTGAAATCGCAGGCTCCTCGTCTTAGGAATTTGTCACCTTAAACATACAACATACTCTGCCAAAATAGGGCATGCAAACAATAAACGGGATTAAACTCCTCTGGCTTTTAAAGCTTTAAGAACCATTAGAGTTTAAGTATTTTTATAAGGAACTAGAAGGTTAGAATATACTGATGGCTTGCAAGCGACACCGAGCCTGAAACCGAACCAAACCAAAGCAATCCCCAAAGAGCTTTACCTTGTAGATTTTGCAATGGCAACGTCATGATGCCTCCTGCTGCAGCTGCTGCTACCAGCCCTTGAATGTTGGTGAGATTAGCAGTAGGCAAAGTCAGGACCAGTCCTTGTTGACCACCCAGTTGCCCAGCCATGTTGAATGGAATAAGGATAGGCTGGTTCAGTGCTGGAGTGCCTCCTGGCATCACCCCGGCTACAGCGGAGGCCAACTGCTGAGCCGTCAGAAGTGGCTGCAATGAAACACAACAATCCCATGTTAACACACACCAATGTGATTTTGTCACAGCACAGGTGCAAATGCTCACTTCAAGTCTGGGGTTCCTCTAATGCAGGCATGTCCAAACTTTAGCCCTCCAGATGTTTTGACCACAATTCCCACAGTCCTTTGCAATTGGAAATACAGGCTTGGAATTCTGGGAGTTGTTGTCCAAAACATCAGGAGGGGTGAAGTTTGGACATGCCTGCTTTAATGTGTTGATTATTCTGACTTCGTTCCAATGTTTTGACTTTTAAGACAAAACACAAGCCTATTGCAAGTGTATACTAGGCCTGCAAGGCTTTACATTATTATTTATTAATTAATCAATTAAACAGGTGAAAAAGAAAGACGCTAATAATGGTGCAATATAGATACAGTGGTACCTTTAAAACAAATGTAATTCGTTCTACGGGTCAATTTGTTTTATGAAAAAATTGTCTTATGAAATGCAGTTTCCCATAGGAATGCATTGGGAATAGATTAATCAGTTCCAGAGGCTAGAATAAAGACAAAAATAACTGGGATTTTTTTCCCTGGGTGCATGCGGAACTTTTGTTGTCTTGTGAAGAATCCCATAGGGAATTTTTTGACATGCAAAGCATGCCTATTCCTGGATTTTTTTTCTTCCTATGAGTTTTTGGTCTTATGAGGCATTTGTCTTAAGAGGTACCACTGTATAAATATGTGTTAAGAACATATCAACAGCATGCACACCAAGAGCTTTTTAAAAAAAGCATTCTTCCTTTCCCCTGACTTTGTAAGGGAATGCATATTCTCAGATGATGTCTGCACATCTAAAGACATGTTTGCCCATATGGAAATTTAATTGCTTAGTTGATTCATATACATATGTAATATGATTAGTAAATTTATTTGATTGTACTCATGTTCTAGTTTAATATAATAATTTATAATAGGAAATGCTATATGAGAACCACTGGTATTCCTTTACCTGGTAAAGAGTGTTCCTGTAATATTAGGGACTAGAGGCAAACAACACACACACACAAATGTAATCTGTCAACAATGGCACATTTTGACAAAAAAAAAGGAGTTGCGGAGAGAAATCTATAAGAGAAGGGAGGTGTTTAGCCCATTTCTCAGTTCCATTTGTGGACCCCATGCCATCTCTCTAAGCAACCTCCCAGTCCACTCCAAGCGTTTAAAGGTGGACATTTTGAAGAAATATAACATCACCTGGTAATTATCATGGACTAAGACACTGCTAAAAGCAGCTTCAGCTACTGTTCAAAAATTGGCAACACTATCTGTGATCAAGCCTGCAAGCCTGCCATGAAAGAAGAAGAAAAAAGTCTGATGGGCCCACTCATGAGTAGCACAAACATTAAATTAACTAGGAGAGTTTGCACTTTTTGGAACAATTGCCAGCTGTGCATTCATGATAGTAGACAGATCTGCTGATAATAAAAGCCTACGCTTTGGTACTTGAGAATTAATTTCTTTTTTTAAAAAATTAATTCTTTACTTGTATTCTTAGGGTGGTTTATGCAAGGAATATTTACTGTCTAAACAAAATATGGTTTTAGAAAAAATGGAGATAGTTTATGCTATTTCTTCTTTGGAAGTCACTGCCAAAGCTGGCTAATAATGCAGCTTAGCAATTACTGGTTACTAGAAGGAGTAATCAGTGAGTAGTAATGCTTACTAGTTGCTAAAGCATGGCTTTTGAGAAAGTTCATTGAGAGTATGGTACTTTTACTGTATAATTAATGTGCATTTTAAAGTTGTTAAAAAGCAACAGAAAAAGCAACTAGCTAGTAGAGATGGGCACGAAATGAAAATTTTATTTGTTTTGTTATTCGTTATTCATTTCATTATACAATAAAACAAATAATGAATGGACTCACCAAAGAAAAATGAAACAAAACAAAATGTTCTCCATGAACTTGTGTAATCCTTTCTTAAAGCTGTCACCACTTCTTCTGGCAGGAAGTACCACATACCAGTGATCCTCTGGGTGAAAAACTACTTTCTCTTATTTGTTTGAAATCTAGTACCCAAAATTTTTATGGAGTGCCCCATAGTTCTAGTGTTGTGTGATAGGGAAAACATATTTTCCTTATCTACTTTGTCCACACCATGTATGATTTTATTAACTTCAATCAGGTCATCTCTTAGGTGCCTTCGTTCAAGTGTGAAGAGGCCCAGCCTTTGCAGCCTCAGATGGTAAGGAAGGTATCCTGTCCCCTAATTGTTCTGCTTGCCCTCCTCTGCACTTTTTCCATTTCCATAATATCCTTCTGGAGGTATGGTGACCAGAACTGTACACAATACTCCATATGGGGCCTCACCATAGATTTATAAAGAGGCAAAATGATACTTGCTGACTTGTTTTCTATACCCTTCCTAATGATCCCTAGCATTGAGTTTGTTTTTCTCACTGCTGCGGCACACTGGGTTGACACCATCAATGGGCTGTCCACCAGGACACCAAGGTCCCTTTCCTGGTTTGTTGCAGAGAGTTCAGAGCCCATCAGTTTATAAATGTAATTTATAATATAACTTTGCACTTGCTAATGTTGAAGCTCATTCGCCAGTGGTTTGCCCACTCCCCTAGTGTCAAGAGACACCTCTGGAGCTCCTCACACACTCTCTCAGTTTTTACTACCTGTATAATTTGGTGTCATCAACAAATTTGGTTACCTTGCTACTTACTCCTATTTCTAGATCATTTATGAAGAGGATGAAAAGCAGGGGCCTCAATACTGAACCTTGGGGAACCTCATTATTCACCTCCATCCACTTGGAGAAGTGTTCATTTAGTGCTACCTCTGTTTTCTATCCCTTAGACAGTTGCTGATCCAGGACAAGACCTGTCCCTTTGTTCCATGACTGGCAAGTTTATTCAAGAGCCCTTGGTGCAGGACCTTGTCAAAAGCTTTCTGAAAGTTCAAATATATAATGTCAACTGGATCTCCCTTATCCAAATGCTTGTTGACACTCTCAAAGAATTCCAACACATTAGTGAGGCATAATTTGCCATTGCAGAAGCCATGTTCACTCTTCTTCAGTGGTGCCTTCTCTTCTAGGTGCCTATTAATTTTATCTTTTAGGATGGCTTCCATCACTTTACCTGGGACACATGTCAAACTGACCAGCTGGTAATTTCCTGGATCACCTCTGGATCCTTTTTTTTTTTTTTTTTTAAAGATTGGTGTTAACTTCCAGTCATCAGGCACAAAACCTGGTTTGAGGGAAAGATTATATATGTTGGTTAGGACCTCAGCAATTTCATCTTTAAGTTCCTTGAGAACTCATGGATTGATGCCATCAGGTTCTGGTGATTTGTTAGCATTTAGTTTAACAAGACATGCAAGAACCTCCTCCCTGGTTATTTCTATTTGGCTTACTTCTTCGGTTTCACTCCCTACAAAGATAGGCTCTGTTTTGGGCATGCGGTCTCTGTCTTCTTCAGTGAATACTGAAACAAAGAATTCATTGAGTCTCTCTGCAATCTCTGTTTCCTCTTTAGTAATCCCTTGCCTTCCATTGTCATCTAATGGTCCAATTGGCTTCCTAGTTGGGTTCTTACTTCTAATGTACTTAAAGAAGTCCTTGTTTTATTTCTTTCATTGTTTTTAGCTATACGCTCCTCCAAGTTTTGCTTTGCTGTCCTGATTGTTGCCTTGCATTTGTTCTGCCAGAATTTATGTTCCTGCCTGTTGTCTTCATTTGGACAAGCCTTCCACCTTCTAAGTGGGCTTTTCTTGTTTTTGATCACTTCCCAAACAGCTCCTGTAAGCCACATTTGAGTCCTCTAGGACCCGGCAGTGCCTTTTTTTCCTTTTGGGTATGCATTCCAATTGGGACTCTGTTATTTTTTTTGTGAGCAGCCTCCATGCCTCTTGGCTTGGAGTGTTTGGACTCTCTCAATTTTCCCTTTCAGCTTCTTTTTTACTAATTTCCTCATATTTGAGAAATTACCTTTTTGAAAGTTTAAAATCTCTTAGATTTTATCAGTGACTTGCACTTTATGATTAAGTTAAAAGTAATTGTGTTGTGCCCTGTTCCCTATTGGATCAGTCACATTAACATTTTGCATCAAGTCCTGTGTATTACTCAGGATAAAGTCAAGGATTCTTATACCTCTAGTTGGGTCTTCAACCATCTGTTCCAGTGAACAATCATTTAGCATATCTAGGAACTTGATCTCTTTATCATGTGCAATAGTTCACCCAGTCTATGTGAGGGTTATTGAAGTCCCCCATTATAACCAGGCTTCTCTTCTTGGATGCCTCATTTACAACATTCTCCAACTGCCAGTCCCCCTCAGGAGCTTACACCATCATTTTGGCATGAAACTCTTACCCACAGATTTTCTAATGATGACTCAAAATCACCTGGATATTCCAGTTCATATGATTTTATCACTTCTTTGACATACAAGGCTACACCACCTCCCGTTTGCCCCTTCCTATCCTTCCTCTACAGTTTATAGCCTGGGATAACTGTATCCCGTGGGTTATCATCCATCCACCAGGTTTCAGTGATGCCAATAATATTAATATTTTTACCTTTTGCTAAGTATTCCAGCTCCCCTATTTTGTTCTGGAGGCTTCTGGCATTTGCATACAAACATTTATAGATGCTTTTCTGATGCAGTCTTTTGAGTCCCATTGCATCATCAGACTGCCTCTTGCATGCTTCTGCTGGAGTGCTGGTGACTAGCTCCTCACTCTGCTCAGTAATTATTGTGTCCTCCTCACTACTCAAGTAGACACTTTCCCAAACTGGATGCTGCCCAGCTTCTGTCAGCTTTTCCCCAGTTATCAGTTTAAAAGCTGCTCTGCAGCATTTTTGATGTTGAGTTCCAGCAACCTGGTCCCATCATGGTTCAAGTGCAACCCGTCCCTCCTGAACAGGTTTGCCCTGTTCCAAACTGTTCTCCAGTTCCTGACAAATCTAAAGCCCTCCTCTTGACACCATTGCCTCATCCACGCATTGAGGCTTCTGAGCTCTGCCTGCCTGGCGGGTCCTGCACGAGGAACAGGTAGCACTTCTGAAAATGCTACCTTGGAAGTCCAGGACTTCAATCTTCTTCCTAACAACCTGAATTTGGCTTCCAGGACTGACCACTTGGCCTTCCCAACATCATTGGTACCAACGTGTACTATGACCACTGGCTCCTTCCCAGTTCTCTCTTACAAACTATCTAGATTTTTCATTATGTCTGCAACCTTTGCACCTGGCAGACACGTCACCATACGGTTATTATGCACATCACAAATCCACCCCTCTGTATTTCTAATAATATTCTCTGTGGCATTCCTGTCTTAGTGGACAAATCAAGCACAAATGTTCTGCACCCTTCTCAAACTACAATTCTCATGGTTCTTTGAAGGAACCCATAATAGTTCAAATAGTATGTGTGTGTGTGTGTGTGTGTGTAAAATAATGCTGTATGTCTTCTGTCCCATTGTCTCTGGACATGTGTAAAAATCTATATATTTACACAAGTCCAGAGACAATGAGACAGAAAACCTACAGCATTCCCCTAACAGTTTACTCAGTCACTTTACAAAGTGTCTGTTTAGCTAGCATTAGGGTATAAACACTGTTTTGTTTCAAGGCTGAGACCAATCTAATTTAAGACAAAGTACATGCATGACATTTATAACCACGAAACTCAATAAGTGGAACTTGTATTACAATTATATGTGGTAGTTTTTACAGCTTCTTCTCAGTCTTTACAATAGAAGACTGATGTGAGGCTCCAGTAATGTGACTGAATGGGGAAAGTCCTTGTCACATGTCTTACATTTTAATTGGGAAGTATATTAATGCAGGAAAAAGATTCCCTTCCTCCGACAAACCACTTTCCAAAATGTTGATTGCTTGCACACAGACATTTTGAACTAAAACATGCAGCTGAACAAATCTTTATCCATGGTTAACCATTAATATTGCTTTCGGGAAAAGTGAATTTTATACAGTACATACTCAGTAAAAGAAACTGACCTGGGGCCCAACAGGGAACGCTGGATGGGGCTGACTGGGTTGGTGCTGGTCAGATGTGCTCGCATCAGACAGCGCTGTGTTTCCTCTGGCTCCTGGAATTCAAATAAAAAGCTCTGTCTTAATATCTAGCCTGGGGACCAGCACATTACATTTTGCTGTGATGTCACATAGCATCAAGCTGAAAATGATATGCTAAAGCGGTTTATCAATAACTCAAATGCTCAAATCACTTATCTGCTGCATAAATTATGCTAACATTCATTCAGGCCAGCCTACTCTCGTGGAGTGATACAGAAATCTGACAGCAGTGCAACTGACGCTAATGTTAACACAGTTACTGTGAGGTGCATTATGCACCCATTTACATAAAAGCACATGAGTTTTCTATATGGGAGGAAAAGGTTTTCTTTTCTTTTCTTATGCTAAGGTGAGCAACAGCGATCCTAATTTCATCAGGCAACATCATCCAGGTCAAAACGAAGTCACTTCTGCTTTACATCTCAGGAAAGGATAGTTGTCCTTTAAGAAACCCTCAGTTAAATATATCAAGGTTGGAATAGAAATCTCTGTCTAATTCAGGAAGTCCAAACTTGAAGAGCTTTCCTTACATACAAAGAAGAATTGGCTTGAAGGAAAACCAGGCTAGACACTGAGCAGCCTGGTGTGGTAGATCAGGGTATGCAAAGTGACTTCCACACACCTCTCAGAGTCCCAAGGTACGTATGTTTGCTGGTAGAATTCCTTGGGATCTTCAAATCACCCTCCGCCATGAGGAACATAGCAAGTTAGACCTAAGGGTCTGCTTTCTGACTCAGGAAGCTTTTAGGCACAGTGGTTCTGAAGTAACTAATCCCCAGCACAAAGCTTAAAGGAGACACCAATCCATTACCTGTTTTGATTTTTTTTTCCAAAATGAAATGGGGCTTATAATAAGGCTCACATAATAAGAATAGGCTTTAGGGAGGTTCCCATAGAGATATCCTGCCCTCCCAGGATTTTAGTACTTTAGAATTGGTTAAAAATTAGTACTGTGTTATATCATAAGACAAAAAAACTTTTTTTGTCCGGGAATGGCCATGCTTTGCATGACAAAAAATTCCCTATGGGATGTTTTGCAAGACGAAAAATGTTCCGCATGTACCCACGGGGCGGGGGGAATGATTATTTTGTCTTTATTCAGATTCTTTATTCTAAGCCTTAATGGAGTAATCCATTCCCAATGCCTTCCTATGGGAAACCGTGTTTCGTAAGACAAAACTTTCATAAAACGAATCGACCCATAGCCTCTGGAACAGATTAATCCCTTGTCAATGCATTTGTATGGGAAACCGCTTTTCGTAAGACAAATTTTTCTTAAAACAAATTGACCCATAGAACAAATTAAGTACATTTTAAGATATACCACAGTACTTCAAGAGCTGCCTAGATGCCCGAAGCACATCCAATCTCGCCTAATTTCGGAAGCTAATCAGGGTTGGCCCTGGTTAGTACTTGGATGGGAGATCACCAGGGAATACCAGGTGCTGTAGGCACCTGGAGTAGGAACTGGCAAACCACTCCAGTATTCTTGCCAAGAAAACGCCATGGACATGGGGTCACGAAGAGTCGGCCACAACTATAACAACACAACACACACACACACAGTACTTCAGAATCCTAGATGAAAGATTCTATCACAAAACTTCCATAGGCATTCCACACATATGCACATCAGTGAAACCTTATCTGGCCTGATGGGCACAGTGAATCCTGGGGAAAATCGAATGGCATGGCATGATGGAGTTAAACAATGGATTTGTTCTGTTAACCTGCCATGTAACCTGTTAAGGGGCTAGAACTAGTCAAGCTACAAAGATCAGTTCTGTTCTAAACCTCTAAAAAGCATTCAGATCAAACTTAACAGAATGAAAGAAACTTGACTAGTGCTGATGGACTCATATTTCAATCCAGTGTGCTTCCAAACCTCTGTTCTGTGCACATATGTTGCTGATACATGCAGGTTCTTTTCCTGTATTTAAAGAAATGTGAACTTTGGTATATTCAAAGAGGCCTGTATTAATATGAACAGATGCACAGAGGTAGGTGGCACCATATGGATGGTGACACATATTTTATGTCTATATACATTTATATATTGCCTGAAATCCTGTTGCTTAGGATAGTCAAATCACAAGAGGCTCACTGACTCATCAGTCAACACCTTCATTGGTTCCACTGAATCAAATGGCGCTACTCTGGTTGCAATTTTCTGTGCCTAGCAACAGGATTTTAGCCATTCATTTATAAACACCTTGTTCTTCTGGCAAGAATCTATACAAATTATTTACATCATCAAGGTAAAACAATTAGAATAGATAGCTAAATACACAACATTGAGCAAATTGGGAAAGAAACACTCAAGAAATATTATCTATAAAAATTCACAAAGGCAAAGTATTCCTTCACCAATTTGAACGCCTATACTAAGTAAGGTCCATATCATTCATTCTCATGAAAGGAAACTAGTGATACTGAGATAAGTCATAACTGCTTTAAAAGCCGCAATACATGTTCCAGAGCACTACTGAAAACAGAAAACAAATGGCCTTACAAAAAGGGCAATTTTTGGAAACTAAAAGTGGTTCCTTAGATTGCAAGACTGTGAATAGGGAATCTTAACCACTACAAATTGCTTAATGAAATACTGACAAAATCACTGCTATTATCATGGGAGAGATATATGCAGGCAGAGAACTGAGATTTATAAAAAGCTTTTTGATAGTAATCCTTCATAAGGTCCTCAGTGGTGCTGTCATTTTATTTTTGCCAGGATTACTATCTTGTACAACAGTTGATTTTTCTTTTCTGCTCTCACAGAAATAAACAACATTATCTGTCATCGTAGCTAAAAATGCTTCCTGCTGATAGAAAACAGAACCAGGGATTGCTTGTGGTCCAGAATGTGGTGAAGGCATTCCCTTCCTTGGTCTACAAGCCATCCATGTCACAGAATGTTTTAAAAGCAGGCTTGGCTAGTAGCCCAAATGACTATGGCTTTAGTACCATGAACATGGGGGGGGAGTGTTACCCCTTTACCCTTCTTTGTTCCCATGAACCATCCTACTAAGTTACAATTGCTCCTGAAATATTACCATCGGTAGCTTCCTAGACTAAATTATTAGCTGTTTCGAAAGATAAAAGGAGAAACCCTCTCCTCCCACTAATCTGTGTCGGGAACAGTGCCCAAAGCCCTAATTTGTGCACAAAATGCAGTATCAGATTATGGTTTCCTTGATATAAATCTGCTTCCACCTGTGCCTGCCTAAATATACAGATCGGGGGGGAGGGGTGTATGGTATTTTAAAAAATATATACAGGTAATATTGCTAAAAAGAGAGAAATAAACATCCTGTACAGTAGAATTCTGTGCTTCTTATACCTTCTGAGTGAGGATGAATGAAAGCAAATGCGTAAGAAGCAATAGGAGCATGGTTACCTTAAGATCAACCCATCCCAGTAACATTTTTTTTAGGATTTCTACCTGACAATTTGGTATCAGTTTCATTCTCTGTAGTTTTACCAGTGGGTGTAGAAATAGAATTCTAACTCAACCTTAACAAAATCCTTTCCCCCCAGTGTTTGTCCTATGAATAACAAGTGGAAGGCAATTCAGAACTTCTTTATAGCCATGGCATGGTCTGTGAAGAAGGAAAAAAACAAGGAAGGCTCTGATTCTGCCACACTTATAAATTTTAAAGACAGTATTATCTGCTCATTTAAAACAAATTCTTCTATATATTCTCCAAGGGGACAGCCTTATAAATAATGGAAATGTGAAAGAAATACTTCACCACATTAAGGTACAAATAAAATAGACTGCTGCATATTTTTCAATTGACTTCTATCTCTATTGCAATGAGTCAGTCTTAACAGTATTTTAGGAGGAGATTAAGCAAAGCATGCAGATAATCATTAGGCAGGAAGCTGGAAATCTAATTAATTTGCAATATTTTCAAAAACCCAAAAGGAAGTCAAAGATGCACATTGACTTGAGAATTCTTCCACGTGTTGCATTAGAATTTCTATACAGATTTTGAACAGACAAATTATAAAGTCATGCAGATTTGCTGATACCCTCACAGAAAGAATGGTGTCAAAATACGTTTTGCATTTAATATTCTTTCTGTCATTTAACAGTGAAGGTGGAACGAAGTTTTTAAATTGACATGGATTACAAATAGAGCTGTCAGGAAAGAATACAAGTCAATTGAATATATATTTTAAAACGGGGGGCAGGGGGAAGAGGGGAATTGTGCACTCCAACTGAAGAGAGGAGAAGCCAGCAGACAATGAACAAATGAATAAATAAAGGAAACATTCACAATCCAGTAAGGTATTCCCATAGGAAACAGAATTGTCAATTTGAGGATTAACTATAAAGCAATGATAATAATATATGTTTACATAACTTTATAGCTGGTGAAAATTCCAACAAATACAGATTCAAGCTACTCAGGTAATAGAAAGAATGCTGATGCAGTACAGTGAATAAGGAACTGAACTATAATTCATGTTTAAATTTTGCCTTTGTCAGGAACAAGGATAGGAAAAACCCTATCACTTTTGGTGTCTCTCATATTCAGATTTTTTTCAAGCCAACAGTTTTTTATATTCTCAAAGTGTACTGAATAAACCTGAGCAAAATCTTGTTGAAAAATTAATTAAGTTCTCAGCCACCCCAGTCTGAAACTCACTCAGTCCCTTTCTAGACAGCCTGCATAATTGTCTACCCAATGAGTGGGTGTGGGGTGGGTGTGGAGAGAGGGGAAGCATGGAA
>JAHTLZ010003542.1:32497478-32557713 GCA_023846285.1 Phrynocephalus versicolor
TAGATAGATAGATAGATAGATAGATAGATAGATAGATAGATAGATAGATAGATAGATAGATAGATAGATAGGCTGGGGTAGAAAAATTCTGATATACTGTATATACTTGATCTCAGTATGGCAGTCTGTATTCTAAAATTAAGAAAACAAACAAACAAGAAAAAAAGCAAACACCAAAACAGCCAGTTCTAGCTAACTGACATTTCCATCTGTTTGATAAACATCTGCAAACACATTTTTCCACATTCCCACTGAGCAATTCTGATTTACTTTTAAAAATATCTGATCAGTTGAATTCAGATTCCAGATTTCATCCTTACTTGGAGTAGACCTATTGAAATCAATGAGACTCACTGAATTGAAGTTGGTCTGCATTTGGCTCAGTATATTCAGCAGACCCTTTGTTAATATAATTTTGTTCTAATTTTTTTTTTACCCCACAATCTTACTGTTTATACCCCCTTTCCCTGATGGGCACTGTATTACAAAATAAACACAATGGAGAAGATGTGTGCAATTATTTTATTTCTTACAGTTTTTCAGCTAAATGAGAGCCAAGAAGCAAGATGACAAGGAAAGGGATGTGATCATAAAAGCATGTTCTTTATTAAAAGAAAGAAAAGGCTAACGCCACTTGCCCCCTCCTTCCCTCCCTTCCCTGAATATGGCACAAAGATCCCTCTGTTAATGGTGCATGCATCTTTTATGAACTGGACCCTTCCCATTGTGAGTTCTGGTTTCCTTTCTCCTGAATGCATTAGCACACATATAATCACATTAAGGTCACAAAGACCCTATCAATTTTCTGTGAATTCACACAATATTTCATTTGCTGTTAGTACTGCTGAATGTAGTGGTGATAAAGGTTGCCTATTAGAAGATGGACAGTTGAATGCATTATTATTTTATGTTGGGCAGCTGATCCCTAACTAAACAGGCCAGAAGACTCTCTAAATTAAGCCTCCTTTCTTTCCATTCTTGTAAGCTTACTAAATGCCAAAGGCAGAGCATGTTAAAAGAACATCCATTATTTGGAGCAACTGCTATTGTTTGCTTTAAAAAAAAACCCTGCCTATCAAGTTCTTATGATGTTCTTCACTTAATTTATGTATGTTTTATGTGAACTATCCAGGAAGCAGAAACAAGTGTATGAATAAACTGAGTAATAATCCACAATGCATTTCCATGCTGTATTTGAAGCAAAACAAAACATGTTGTATTTGCTAACCGACCTGTTAGCCAGAATCTCTAAAATGAGACTACTACTGCCACTCCATTTTCAAATACTGTACATTTTTAGATGTCAAGTCCTGGATTGTTGTTTAAGTAGCTGCACTGTTCAGCCAGTTCATACTTAAGCCCCTCTGAAATCAATGGGGCTCACTTTCAGTTCAGATTCTACAGTTGCTTATCCTGAAAACAAAACAATCAGGCTACCAAAAACCTTTTTGTAGAATCTTGAGGACCAAAACTTGAAGAAGGCAAAGGAACTGTGGGGTTATTTCCAGTCTGCCACTAGATTTGAAAGATAGAAAATGTGTCCAACATGCAAGGTTGAGATTGTTTGAGAATCATACCCTCAGATGGGAAAGAAACAAATTACCACCAGGTATTGTTGAACAATGGCTCATGGTATCTCTCAACATTGATTGTGCAGCTGAGGGTGAATGGGTGTTACCTCCCAACAAGATCTGGAGGACACCACTTTCGTGACTCCTATCTGCGAAGGAGAAGCAAAAAAGGACCGCCAGTTCCTCATCCAGAAATATTATCTTTCTGAATTTCTATTGTACACTGTCTGGGTAGAAAAGGTGACCTCAGAGACACAACAGCCAAAATCTTGTTGAACAGCTCTGTTGGCACAATTTAAGGGATAAGATTATTGCTAATAAAAGGGTTCCAGCATTGATTCTGTATGACTTCTATGCATTGTGGGCAAATGGCACACAAACAAAATGAACTCTTTAATTCTTAACAATCTGCCACTGACAGTGAGGTCACTCTGATTGTGCAGGTTTTTATTTTATTTTATGCAATAAAATAGTGGCTTTGCAAATTGCATGGAGAACCTATTGAAATCAGAAGATACAATATATATGAAGCTCAGATACTTGTTTATGCTTGGATAAGATCCAAATAACCATGAATACACCTATTTCAGATCTCAGCTTTCAAATCCTGAAACCATTACTAACAGATGTCTGGAGCCCTCATTGTACTTGCTTAGCAGACAAATAGTAGCTTATTAAAACATCATTAAATTTATAGAATGCTAATTTAGCCCTGCCCACCCACTCCTGAAAAAAATCAAGGTTTTGCTTTTCATAAAGGTTAATCTAATCAGCAGAACTGTAGTACACTCAGACACTTAGCTTCACCTGATTATTATATATATTTTTTCTTATGGAGAGGCCAAGGAATCCATTATTTTATCCCGATGAATTAATATTAAAAGTGCAGAAAATCTTTTGGGACTGCTAAAAAATTATTTCAAAGAGACACAGCAGTTGTGTGAAACATAAGTCTGTGCTTCTCTCATAAGAAGTCTATGCATGCTGCCCTTCTGATCCATGCATCCCAGACTGGAAGGTTGAGGTTGTTAACACTGAGGAAGACTTGTAAGGGGAAGACAAGGAGCCAGGCCTTCTTGGCAGTTGCACCTCAGCTCTGGAATGGGCTTCCCCCTTGAAACGGGCCTGGAGCCCCTCTCTGGTCACTTTTAAGAAATGCCTTGAAAGCTCCTAATTCCGTCAGATGTTTCAAAATACTCCATCTGAATAGCCTGCAGAAAATATCAGCCTTTTAATTGCCATCTTAAAAGAACCAAAGCAGTAAAGGTAAGTTTAATTTTAATCTCAACTTTAATTATATTTATGTTGTTATTATCACTGCTGTACAGTTGGGGCTCAGTTGGGGCTGCATTGCCTTGTGGGGGTAGAGCCCATCATGGAGCTGCCTACCCCCCTCCCCTGCCTTTTCTTTTGGTCACAATTCAGTCACCAGGGTGACTCCCCCCTTCCTCTTCCTCTTTCTCTGTTTAAAAAGGTTAGTGCCACATCAACATAGCAATGTGTTAATCTAACATGATATAAGAATTGTACTGCACCAGTCAATGAAATACTTTTTAAAAGGAAAATACAGCAGGGAGCTTATCCATCATCCCTTTTAATGTCATGCATGCATCATGTATAATGTCATAGGAGTGTCACCTCAGATAACACTTCCCAATGTTCCATTTGGGTGTACACTATTTGGGTATCTACATAATGGGAGAAGCAGAAGTCTGCTGAACTATACAAAACAACCCAGAAGCCCTAGCAATGTGCCAGAAATGAACAGGGCAGCTCTTAAGGTGCCGGATAAGTCAATCTAAATAGAAACAGCCATAGAAGCCATATTTTAGTTTGGACCAACTATACATATTTGCTATCCCAATGCCAATCTATGTACTCCTCTGACCAGGATCTGTTCTCAGCCTGAAAGAGGTCTTAGTTAACTGAAATCCAGCAGTAAGTAGGAACTACAGCATGTGCATTGAATCCACTGAATTTTCATAGGCGTTAATTCACCAAATTTCCACTAATTCAACTGTGATTTACTACTGGATTTTAGCCACTGTCTTGTAAAAATGTATGCATTTTTTCATTCTTTACTAAAATGAATGTTCACAGATTGTGGGAAGCTGTCTACTGTGAGAAGACAGTAGTTTCTGAAACTACAGTTCTTGTTCCATGGTCCTCGATTCTGGTTTTGCGTCCTGCAGCTTTTCCGACAATTTCCTACTCCACTCTATGGCTTTTATGCCCCCCTATGGGGCGGCTGAATCAAGACTCTCATTATAGGTTGTTCCCGTGCTCATACTTTGCTGCAACTCTTGAAAGAGTCGCCCCACAGAGATGTGTACAGTGGAAGCCAAGTGCTGAGTGAACAGAATGACAGTAGTTGTGGGTCTGTAGACATAAGGCCATGTGTTAAGGTCCAAACCAATTAAGATTAAAATGCTGTGCTACAAATGGACATGCATATAACATGTATGGTGAAATATCCCTGTTTTCAAACATTCTAATTTCTAACATATTCAGCCCATTTTTTTTCAGCCCCCAGGTCCTCAACAGTGGGAAGCCGACAACAAGATCTCATGATGTATCTCAGCAGGGTGAGCCATTATTTTAAATGAGAGCATTGGTTCCTATTTGCAGTATATGTGGCTCAAGGCTGTGCACGTTTCTGACTGAAGTTAACTAGCAATTCTATTGCTGAACAAAAGGCATGGAAGGAAGTGGCAGCAGAACAGTTTGGCAAGAAATTCCCATAACATAAGAACTTAACTAATCTATAAAGACAGCATATATTTACTATAACTGCTTATGGAGTTATGTCCTATAATGTTTAGTCTGTCTGATTAATGTCAATCAGACTTCACAGAAAACCTGTCAACACAGCTGTCATTCAGGTCTATGCTCTGATTATGGATTCTGAAGAAGAAACAAAGCTTTTTACTCAACTCGCCAGGAGAAGACTGAGCACATACAAAACAGAATGCACAATCACCGTGGACTAGAATACAACAGGCAATAAAACAGAAAATAAAACAAGCATCACTGGATGTTTGGGCATACATGTTAGAAACAAAGCAGGACAGTAGCTCATAAACTTTCCTGAAGCCAATAATTTGTTTCAAGCAACCAAACAGATGCTTCTGCATGTGGACATCACCAGATGGCCAATACAGAGATCAAGCAGAAGATGGAAAAGCTCTGTACAAAAACAAGACCAGGAGAGGACTGCAGTACAGACCAGGACCTGCTAATATAAAATATATAAACTAATATAAAATAATCATTGTTTCAAACTTTAATTAAAATAATACTCTTAAAGGATTAAAGAACTTTTTAAAAACCAATTTGCATTACTAAGTTCAGCTGATCAGAAATCTGAACTGCAGGTTGAAACTGGAAGCAGAATCAAACATAAAATGTATAATCAGAATGAATACAAGAGTATTGGTATAGTCAAAAGAAAAGAAAGATCTTAATGTCTGGATAACTCTTAGCATTTATAAAAACAGATAAGAGAAAAGTAAAAGTAAGTAAAAAGAATAAGGTCAGAGGCATAAATGTAACTTTTGAGCAGTTTGCATGCAGGGAATAATTAATAATAATAATTACAAAGAAATGGAAATGGTCAATTAAACAGAAAATGTAAGAGGTATTTTCCATAAGATCCAAGAAATCAAAACAAAATTTAAAAGACAAGGGATGCTGAATGATCACTACAGGATTATCTAATTACTATGAAATAAAGATAAGACAGAAACTATGTATAAAAAAACCAGAAGCAATAAAAGAATTACAAATTCCATCAAAGAAGATCTGTCCAAATAAGAACTGTTCTAATAAGCACTAGAGATGGGCACGACTTAGCGGTATTCCCGTTTCCGTTTCCGTTACTCGTTTCCGTTACTCTACGGAAACGGAAACGGGAATTACTCCGCCAGACTTCGAGCTCGAACCGACGAACGAACAATTTGGTCTGATTTTTCGTGCTCGTTACTTGCATCGCGCGATTGCGCGCGATGCCAAGCGGCACAGAAAAAAAGTTTTTAAAAGTTAAAAAGCCCGGTTCCCGGCCAAAAAGCAGGCGGAAATATGCCTGCCGTGCCTCAGGGCACCTACCAGAGGGGTGGTTTCTGGAGGTCCCCGCCCGGCCTCCCCCCCTCCTCCGTCCTGCTGGGATGCTCTGGTGTGGTGGTGGGACTCGCCCGCCACAAAAAGCCCAGTCTCGCCGCCGGCCGCCAAAGCGCAAGCAAGCGGCACGGGCGGCACAGGAAAAAACTTTTTAAAACTCTCCCCCGGGTCTCCCCCCCAACCATTCCCAGGCCAAAAAGCAGGTGGAAAATGCCTGTTTGACTAAGGGCACTCACTAGGGCACCTACCGGAGGGGGGGTTTCTGGTCTGGAGGGGGGTGTCCCGGCTTCCCCCCCCTCCGTCCTGGGCTGCTCTGGTCTGGTGGTGGGACTCGCCGCAGGCTCGCAAAAAGCCCACTCTGCCGAGACGCCGACGGCCGCCGCAAACGCAAGCGGTACGGACGGCACAGGAAAAAACTTTTAAACTCTCCCCGGCCCCCACCCATTCCCGGGCCAAAAAGCAGGCGGAAAATGCCTGTTTGACTAAGGGCACCTACCGGAGGGGGGGTTTCTGGTCTGGAGGGGGGGTCCTGCCTCCCCCCGTCCTGGGCAGCCGGACTCGAGTCGCCTCGTCGCCATGCCATGCGGTGCGGGCGGGGGATCGAAAATGGGGCGGCGAATGCAATATTGTTTTTGAAATCGTGGTCCAAAAACACACAAGCACAACAGAAACACGCGGAAATGTATGAACTGCCAGATTTTTCACAGTAGCAGTGGGTTTTTTCTTGCAACAAAATGTCTCTCCTCTCCTCCTGTGTCCTCCATTGATTTTATTTTATTTTATTTTTTTTACACCTGCGCAGTGTGCAATGATGGGCTGGCCCAGTGGCCTGGCCAGCCATGTGGGAGGGGACGACCATGCAAATTTTTGGAGCCATCTCACCAATCGCATGGCCACTTGGCCACTGAGACTTCTGGGATGTGCCAAAAAGCCCCCTAAAACTTGCCCTAGCCCCCTAACCCGCTAACCCTAATCCTTGACTCCTTACCCATACGTCACAGACTGTCTTCTTAGTGGGTCAGAGAGGCACCCAGAGGTGCAACCCACTAGCCCACCATAACCTTACCCGTCATTAGCCTAACCCTAGCCCTAACCCTAATCCACCTTAGCCCATAGCCAGATCGACTTGCATTGCACTACACGCAAGTACGATTCCCTTCTTTGTGGGACATGGCAGGTGCGAGACAAGAGCCTTGTGTAGGGCAGGTATGACCCTATGACTCTCACTGGTCTCATTGCCTGCAAATGGTATGCATAACCATATGGTTGTGCATGCCATTTTGCAGCAGCAGCAGGTGAGGATGGGAGACCCCCATGTTGAGGGGTCTCTTGGAGCCTGCTGCTGCTGTCCCCTTTATAGCGGGCCGGCGGAGGCACCCACCCCACAGAGGTGCCTCCAGGAGCCCGCTACCCCCCCCAAAAAAACCAGTATAACGATAACGAAAAAAACGAAAAACGAAACGACTAATTTTTTCCGATTTTTCGCGAAAACGGAAACGAAACGACTCGGACCCTAGCCGAAAAAGAAAAAGAAAACGAAGTTTTTTTCCTGAGTCGTGCCCATCTCTAATAAGCACTAGTTTATTTCCCTTATTCTGGGGCTTGAACCACCTTTTGTCAGAATTGGCTTAAATGTCAATCACAGATTTGGATAGAGAAGAAGAGAATAATATATCCTAGATGAAACTTAGCTCTTAAATTCACATCTTTATTCCACCCCCCCCGCTCCAAACAAAAGATCAAGCACTTCTAGAATGTAGTGGCTTGCTTCTTTTTTAGAAGAGAAAATAATCATCTCCACCATATTTTTACAAAAAAAACCAAAACAGGCAGAATGTACAAGCATGATTCTGTCCAACTACCCTGCCTTTCAGTGAATTTAGCCAGCAAATGAAACAGGAATGGTTAACATACACATTTTCATATAAAGAAATTTCCAGGTTCAGTCTACTCTGCTAGAATGTTTAATGTAGCTGAAATTGTACAATGCTATTCCTACACTGGGGGGGGGGGCATAATCCAAGCAGGACAGGAATCTTCCTGTTAGTATGGGATGGTGCAATGGAAATAATTTACCAGCTTTCAGGCTCAGGTCTTGTTTCATACCTAAAAGACTAGGAAAAGATACCCACACATCTACGTTGATATACATCGGACACCTCTCCCTTTTGCCAGTCATAATTATATCTGTACTGGTTGGCACTACAGCTGGGATCTATAGTTCTGTGTATCTGGAAAATACCTTTAAGGCTATCCTTAAAGCAAAATGTCTATCAACATTGCACTTAAATTTTGTCAGTGATCTGCTGCATTATTTCTCTTTGCCCACCCAAGCCGAAATAACAAGGTGACACAGTGTTGTTTGGGTTTTAACAAGGCCCACAATTTATTTATAACAGTAATTAACTTGTAACTTTATTATAGTAACAGGAACTAAGAGAGGGCCTGTGCCATAGCGCAAGTGTTAGTTTGGGATGTTATACGTTCTAGGTCCCTCCTAATTGTCAGTGATTCCTGCGACATGTGTTACAATGCCGAGGGTGGGATGCCTGGCATATGTTTGGGCATCCTTTTCTCTGACTCTCATCAACCCATTGGCAGCCCTCTTTATTGTGGCAGGGGTTGCTATTTACGTGAACCTGAAGCTAATTCCTGTCCTAGCTGATTCAGTGAGGGCTGCTGAGCACCTTAAAGATGCCATACACAGGAGGGACCTACTTAAATTAATATAAGGCTTGCACTACCCGCCTATTGTGACTGGTTTAGGAGTTCTTAGAGCCCGTCATGACATTATGGATGGTGGGATGGGCGAAAAAACACTGTCACTCTTGGCCAATTTGAGTGACAGTCAAAGATTTCCACCTGGCCATGTAACAACCAGCAAAGCATCGCCATCTGTTGTCTATAGGGCGGGCAGGCAGGTGGGGGATCTGTTGACTGCCAGGCTGAAGCAGGAGAGCGCGCCCAGCTCTTGTATAGGCATGCTCGCCTGCCGCAGCCTATGCAAACTGCGCTTGATGAGTGCCTCCTTTGGCCAGGCGGCAACGACGCCCCGCCTCTACAAACGTGGTGTGGAGCGCCCATTTCCCCACCCTTTTTTACTCCTAGTTGGCTGGACAGTTTACAGATTTGGAGCATCCAGTTCAGTACCTTCATTCCCTGTCCAACCTCCCATGAGAACAACAAATCTGTGCAGTGTTGGGTATCACAGTAACACCACAATAAGTGAGTGAGTACTTTCTGTCTAAAAAACCTTGGGAAGGATGACCGTAAATCAGAATGGACTCAACAGTGCACAATTATTTACTCTTTTCTACTTGTTGTAAAACATATATTTTTCACCTCAAGCACCTTTGGTTGTTTTATGAGAGAATGGCATAAAAGCTATGGTAATTTTATTTTGCCAAAATACTTCTAAAACGTGTCAAACGGCATTCATAGGTTGTTACAAATAGCTTTTCGACTATGTATTGTATGCCACTGACCAATGCTCTGACTATAATGTTTCATTTTCGTTGCTTTTAAAAGCAGTCCACCAACTACAGTTGGTTCATAATAGGGCATTAGGCTATTAACCATAATTGGGCATTTTACCACATTATACAGTGGTACCTCTACTTATGAGTTTAATGCATTCTGAATGCATGCTCATAAGTCAAACAGCTCGTAAGTAGAGCAGCCATATCTAATAAATAAATAAATAAATAAATAAATAAATAAATAAATAAATAAATAAATAAATAATAGAGCAGACCGCATCTAACATTTGCAAGGCAGCAGCTAAAACGCCAACAGTTTCCCTCTCTTAAGTCAAATTGCTCATAAACAGAGCTGCTCATAAGTAGCTGTACCATTGTATTCTCACTTTCTATGCTCTACCAGTTCTCAGACTATTTCTGTTAAATTTCTGTTTCCAACCTCTAACATGATAAATGATTTCGAGTTAGTGGTCTGGGTCCCAGATAAACCTACCAGGATGATAAAAGTCTCCTCAGAAGCCCTGCTCTTGAGTGTCTAGATGGAAGTTCCATCAGGAAAAGGGCCTTATTGATACCAGCATTTTTTCAGAGACAACGGCATTATGTAAATAAACAAATGACTGTAAGATTCACATGAAAAACACACAAACACAAGAATGTGGGATCTAGCCAAAGAATCCTGTTTTTAAAATGTTGCTTAAAGAAAGAGAGTTTTACAACACAATCTGACACGTCTTCTCTGAAGCAAGTCCTACTGAATTAAATGGGCATAGCCCCTGGTAAATTGAAATAGGCATGTAGCTTAAAGCAATAAAGTGACACTTGCCATTCAGCTTGTTATGTTGCAGTTTTGTGCCCGGGGAATGAAGAATAGGTCTCGCTAACCTCAGTAGGACTTGCTTCCAATGAGACTTGCATAGGATTGTATTGTACTATACCAGTGGTTGCGAACCTTGGGCACTCCAGATGCTTTGGACCACCACCCCCAGAATTCCGAGCCTGTACTGCCAATGATAAAGGGATATGGGAGTGGTGGTCCAAAACATCTAGAGTGCAGAAGATTCACCGACACTGTACTATACTGTACTCCTAAGTACATTTTCTAGAGGGTGAACTACATTGAACACAACAGCACTTAATTTCTGAGAGTTCTGAGTGTAGATCTAATGAGTACAATAATCATTTTGGTAACCAAATGCATGTCTGTCTTTATGTTACAGTATTACTAGTACTCACACATCCCTGTATCTCAAATATAATTTTAATTTTATACCTTGATATTCTTTACTTTTTTCTGAAAATGATCTGCAGACACCACAATTCCCCAAATAGAACAATAGATAAACACCAGCTTGAGAAATGTACATCTATATTATTTATGAAGCTGAAATTCTCCTGTAAATAACCCAGTTGTTAAAATGATATGTATCTGTGTAATTGAGTCTTCTGTATACAAATAAATAAGGCTTTATTGCAATGTCAGAAGTTAACAGAACAGTCAATAAAATCAATAACTCACTATTTCTTGCTTATGTGTCTACCTTTTCTCCACCTTTCCTATGTCCTCTGTTTGTTCTCATTACATATTAACACTCAAAGGATATATAGTGCTGATGTTATTGTTTATTAAATGGCAGTTAGGAATCACAACCTCAGCAATTGAGTAGAAATCTTTGTTGTATGGTTTCAGGTATGCCTATTGGATACACACAATGAAGAGGAAAACAAAACTGCTCTTATCATGCTGTCAGAGTGAAAGATAATTTTAATATGAACAACCAGATGATGCTTTAAGTAAATTAGATCCGTGTTGATACACTTAGCTAAAAGTGCTTCAGGCATGCATTGCATTATCTCATAATTGCTGTCAAAATAAGGATGCCAAATTACAGTGAAATGCCTCCATTGCACAGTTGTGTCAGCATTTCCTATCATGTCCCATGTTTTTCAGAAGTTTATCACTTAACTATAACTCCTCTAAACAAGGGTGGATGAATGGATTCTCTAGTATTCTACACATTCTATTTCTGATGGGAACTTGTAACAGGCAGCTTGTAAAGCACACTTCCACTTGCAAGATTCATTCAAGGCAGAGCCAATGGTGCAAGCGACCCTCTCTTTAAGATCCCTCTGAATCCATTATAACTTAGTCTGCCCATTAAAGGAACTATCCCAGGTACCGAACTCTTTCTCCAAAATATGTTCAGCACCAAGGATAATTCTTGTAAAGTACAGTCTAAAATCTAAAGTGGATGCCACACACCCAGAATTTGAAACTATCTGCTGTCATTGGGTTACCAAGAGTAAGTAAACATTCCCTAATTATCTTACCTGATGTTCGGTTGATGGTCAACCATTCTGCACATATGCTTTCATACTCCTATATGTTCACAGGAGATAACATTGTCTTTTACCTAAACTATGCAACCCATGTCCTGCCCATATTTTAAAAAGGATAAGCCACCAAGGCAATTTAGATGTTGTTGTTTAGTTGTTCAGTGTCCGACTCTTTGTGACTCCATGGACCAGAGCACACCAGGCCCTTCTGTCTTCTACTGCCTCACGGAGTTTGGTCAAATCCATGTTGGTTGCATCTATAATACCACTCAACTATCTCATTCACCACTGTCCCCTTTTCCTTTTCCCTTCAATCTTTCCCAACATCAGGGACTTTTCCAAGGATTCCCCTCTCCCCATGAGGTGGCCAAAGTACTGGAGCCTCAGCTTCAAAATCTGTGCTTCCAGTAAACATCCAGGCTTAATTTCTTTCAGGGTGGATAGGTTTAATCTCCTTGCAGTCCATGGGACTTCAATAGATCACTGCCTTGTTGTGGTGAAGGCGCTTGAGCAACTCAGAGAACCTATAAGCAATCTAATAGGTCATAGCGGAGAGTTTGACTAAATGTGGTCCACCTGGGGTAGGAACTGGCAAGCCATCTAGTATCCCTGCCAAGAAAACCCCATGAACAGAAACAAAAGGATGTTTAGATATTTGCCCATAATTTCCACAACGACTATTTAAACTTTTAAACCTTGTTCATTCCGGGAACATATTATATGGAAAGCCAAACGAGGTTCAGATGAAGGAGGAGTGAAAAGTGGTAGAAGAAACATAATTTAAGACATGCATAGGACACAATTTTCCTGGTGCAAAGCAGCGATGGCTAGAAATAAAAGAAGAAAGAGGCAATGCAGGACTGCAGTTGAACACTAAAAAGGCAAAAATCATGACCACAGAAATACAATACAACTGTAATATTGACAATGAAGAAACTGAAATTGAAAAAGATTTCATATACCTTGAGTCAGTTATCAATCCAAATGGAGAATGCAGCCAAGAAATCAGAATAAGAGTAAGACTTGGAAGGGCACTAGTGAAGGAACTAGAAAAGATCATCAAGTGAGGGATGTGTCATAGGACACCAAGCCCACGGTCATCCACACTATGATCACTATGTACAAGTGTAAAACTAAAAGGGGCAGAGTGGGAGACGGAATATATAGTGCTGGGTAAGAGCTTTGCAGATACCCTGGACTGCCAGAGAGATGGACAAGTAGGCCAACAAATGAAGCCTGAATCATCTCTGGAGGCAAAAAAGTGATGAAACTGAGGCTTTCCTACTTTGGGCACATCATGAGAAGGCCGTAGTCTCTGGAAAAGATAATAATGCTGGGAAAGGCTGAAAGCAGGAAGAAAAGATGAAGACCAAGCACGAGATGGATTGACCTCCTAAGTCTTGTCATTCTGAATAGGGGCTATAATGACCTTTTGAGGGGAGGGCCTCACACATGTGAAGGGGACACAGATCAGATACAATTCTTCACAGGTTGTCCAATATGCAAATATAAATGGGTGGTCATTAAGCTGGCACATAAATCCTTACTTGATATATTATTCTGCAGCAGCAAAACAAAACAGAACAAAAACAACACAAAAACAACAAAAACCCTCATTGTGGTTGACAGCTTTTTTGATAGAGTGCCTTGAGACATTTGGTATATCAAGGTAAGCCTTTTCGTCTAGAATGAGAAAACTGCAAGTATTTGATATATCCTTACTCCAGACTGAATACTTGTACTCTTAGGTCACAATTCATATTTCTGGTTTTCACCTGGAGTGCTTTCTTTCCATATCAGTTAAGAAAACCTTTATCCATATGAAAAGAATAAATAATTTAAAAACAATTATGTATACTTTGTAAACAAAGATATTTAGCAGCTAGGTTTAGTAGTTTCGCTTGATGGGTCTATTTGCAGGCTGAAGTTAGTGGACAATAATTCTTGCTCAGCACTTAACAGGGAGAGATTGCCTGGGGGCCCATCAGTACTTCAGACTAGGGAAGGAAAACTTCACTCATTATGTTCTCTCAAGGCAAGCACAATAAATGACACACAGGAGAGTCTTGTCTGGGAGACCGTCAAAGGAGGCGTGAGAAAGAGGGACCATTCTCCCCTCCCCCACTGTTCCCCCAGGATCAGGCACCCTTTGCTCAGTGGGTAAGATACAATTTTGGGGGCAGGAGGGGGTGCAAAAACTAACTTTGTCCCCAGGAACTCCAAACCCTACCCATGCCTCTGCATTCCTCTGTTAATGGACCCATTGTTACTTTGTTATTTGTATCCTTACTTGTACATGTACCCTACCCACATGGGGATCTACAGCATACAGTGGACCCTTGTATAACAAACAGCTTGTATAACATAAAATTTGTACAACATAAAAAATTCCGGAGATAGGGAATATTTGCTTAACATAATCGCCTATGGGGAAAATCTGTACAACATAAAAATGTGAACACTCCATTTTCAATGTATTCCTATGGGAATTCGTATAAAGGAAAATTTGCTTAACATAATTTTATTTGGAACGAATTAATTCCTTTATACAAGGTACCACTGTATTAAAATAAAAGGACATCATATTTACACACCATGTATCTGAAGATGTGGAATAAAATAAATCTTAAAGATGCAACATTTTGTCTTTTTTGTTTTCTTCTATGGCTTTCCCCTTTTATTTTAACCCACATACAACTAGTGTTTCTTACCTGATGGACATATATATATATACACAGTAAAGCTAGGTCCAATGTTCTTCCTGCTTAGACAAGACCCACTGAAATATAGAGGACTAACACTGGATTCATCCCCTGGCCTTCAACCTAGCCTATCTCAGGATTTTAACATTAACTGCACACTGCAAATAATAATAAATAATTTTCTTTTGTTTTTCTAACCCAATATAGAAACAAAGACCTGATTCAAAGAATTAAAAATAACATTTTTCTATACTGTACACGGAAAAGCAGACAAAAACCATTTCTGTCCAAAAGTTCAGCTTTATGCATTTTCCCAAACATACTGATTAATTATAACTATAAATACATTGCTCGAATGGAATGTAGCAGGTCATCAAAATTCACATAAGGTGCACTGTTTACCCACTGTAAAAATAGTGTTCTTATATTAACATTTCAATCTGCTTTTAATTTTACCTAACTTTTTTGTATGTCCATAATTTTAAATTGTGGAATGCTCTTATATGAATATTAAAAAAAGAAGACTCACAAGTAGAGTGTGGTGGGGCCACAGTTTGTGATATTGAAACCCAGGGACCATAATATCATAGGCTTTTTGTTGTTGTTGTTGTTCCGTCTTAATCCCATCAGTAGCTGCAACAGAAATGGATTTTCCCAGAAGCAGTAGATTGCTGGAAGCTATCCTGTTGTAATACAATGCATTCAAGGATGGATTGATTTTGGATAAGCAGTTCAGAGCTGATCCAGGAACTTGCATGTTTGGACTCTTCTAATAGGGTCTGTCACAATGACTCCCTGCACTTTCAAATCTACCAGTACACACAAGCTCTACCAGTACACGCAAGATATGTAGTTAATAATGAGTGGCATATGGCATGAACAGCATAAGTCTCTGCATACCCACTCGGAATTATGTCTTATTGAGCAGACCAAATTTTATTCCTGAATACATAGACTGAGATTTGCAGCTTTATGGTGCACAGTTATACATATCAGAAGCAAGTTCCTTTAATTTCAATAATGCGTGAAATCAAATTCTGAAATGCAGGATTTTAGTCTTATATACCCCCCCCCCCACACACACAAGCAGTCGGGGCATGGTGGCTCAGCAGACTAAGGTTCCAAAAACTGTCGGCTGCAAAGTCGGTAGCCTGGCAGTTCGAATCTCTGGTGCCATGCAGTGGAGCAAGCTCCCACTGTTCACCCCAGCTCCAGCCAAACTAGCAGTTTGAAAGCATGCAAATGCAAGTAGATAAATTGGTACCACCATAAAAGAAGCAGAAAGATAAAACAGTGTTTCCTTGCAGTCATGCCAGATATGTGGCCATGGATTTGCACAACACTGGCTCTTCAGCTTGACTATGGAGATGAGCACAGTCCCTAGAGTCAGACACGACTACCAAGCCTGTGGGGGGGACCTTTACCTTTAACTTATACCCCACACCTCTTTTCTTTTCCTTTTCCTTTATAAATTTGTCCATTCTTTCCTTTTCATCATTCAAATACATCCTTCTTTCTTCTGCAATATAATTCTATTGTCTTGGGTACACAAATTTCTCCTGAAAATCTTTCAGTTTACCTTGTATAAGGCATGTGGAATTCCAGTTATGAGACAGTCACTCAAGTAATCTACCAAGGGAATCTATTTTAAATATGCAGTATTTTTATTTTATTTTATTTTATTTGCTCCAAAGGAATAACGTTATAGAAAATTTCTATCTGAGAATTAACTGTAGTTTTAAATTAATTTCTGTAATCACTGGCCATTAATATTTAATATATTCTTATAAAACAATATACTGATGCAATTCCCAAAGCAGCCAACATGTAATAATCTGGAAATACTTCATTGTCTTGCCATCCCTAGGACTTGGCTTGAAATAACAAGTAATGTTAAATGCAGTTTAAAAAATATAAAAAAATCAATAATAAATAAATACATAAGCACTTCCCAGAAGATTGCTCCTGATGTTATTTACAAAATTAAAAAAACAACGAGGGAGTGACAAGGGATTTTATAACCATTTCATTACTATCACTTTAATTGTATATGGTGGAACTGCATAATCTGTTTATTGAAAATGAAGTCTTTGGAACTGGTTCTCCCTACAGACACTTGCCATAAGCACCTAGTGCAATAGCACCGCATGTAACACAATATTAATATTATATGCATCAAGCTTTAAACATCCCTGTGGCTTCCCTGCTGGAACTGAAGATATTCTAACACTCTTGTGTTCTTGCACGGCATTAAATCTCATATCTAATTTACAGACTGTAAAATACAATATTCAAAGATTACAATAAATAAAGAAAGATACATTCTGAAAACACAAATACAATTGGTACTTGGACAAGTGAGGCAATATTTAATAAAATGGAAATAAAGCAGACTCTTCCAGGGATGCTGAATGAGCATGAGTCTTCATTCAAACTTGTATTCTGTGGGGCACTGTGAGGCAATATTGGCAAATGGAAGGGAGATGCTGACCAAACTGTACTACTTGGTATAAGTATATCCATTTGGTGAAATCCAGTTTTTTATTCTGCTGACTGAGAACTCACACAGTATAATCCTGTTTCCTGTCAAGCATACAGACATTGTAGATGGACTATAAGAAAACCTTGGTTTCCACCCATCGTCTCCACTGGGAACACTCATCAAAATAAAGTATAGAATGTATTCCAACAGAATTAATCACAGGTAAGGGGAGTACACTTGAACATAAAGGATCCACACCACATTCTAAGGGACTTTAAAATGAATTACAAATTTTAAAAAAGCTTATTGATAATGGATCAATGCTGAATGTTCTTTTCTTGGAAGGTAAAGTTTTTTAAAATCCTCCATTGGACATGTGGAGTGCAGCATATATCAGGCCTGCCCAACAGGTAGACCGGGGGCTACCAGTAGCCCATGAAGGGTTCATAAGTAGCCCGCCAGCCATCGATAAAAAATGTGAGGGGATAAGTTCTCCACCTCTACCTCCCCCAACCCAAGGACCACCACTGCCCCAGCAAAGCTCTGGGTCTGCCAGCCCACTCTCTCAGCCAAGCAGGGCAGTTCAAGGGTCATGGCACAGTCCCCTGCTCTCCCTACCAGTCAGATGATTGGCATGCTACTGTCTCATGACCAACTGAGTTGTTGGTGCAGAGCGGAGGAAGGGAAGTGGAGGGGACAGTGAGGGGCAAGGTCATGGGTGTGCCCACCTCCTTTGCATGGTGACATCCCCCTCTTCTCCCCCCTTCCTTTCTCCCCCCTTCCTTCCTCCTCCTCCTCCCACCCCCACAGCTGCCTCACAGAGACTGTGACCTACTGCTCCTCCTGCTCCCCTTCTAAACCATTCCCTCCTCTTTGTGCCGCCGTGGCGATGTGATTGCCCCGCTGCTGGCTCATCCCAGCTGCACAGAGGACATGGCAGAAGTGAGTGAGAGCTATGGGTGGCGGCAGCAGTGGCTGTGAGGGGGTTCGAAGGGAGAAGGGGGAAAACAGGAGGATAAGTAGAGTCAAGTCAGGCCCCGGGCAGTTGGGAGGGAAAGTGCACCTTTTTAAAAAAGTCTTACAGCAGCCCGGGCAAGTGGAAGGGGCGATCTGTGCAAGCATGCACGCACTTTCCTTGTACCTGTCCACACCGGCTCGAGCAGGTGTAAGGGAAGCGTGTGCATGGTCAGCCTTACCATAGGAATGCATTGAAATATGTTCCCTCCAGAAAAGATTAATTAATTTTCAATGCATTCCTATGGGAAACCGCTGCTCTACTTAATTTTTTTTTTACTTATGAGCATATGTTCGGAACAGATAAAATTCATAAGCAGAGGTTTTAGCATAGTAGCCCTCAGGCACTGGAAAAAGTAGACCTCAGCCTGTTCAAAGTTGGACAGCCCTGGCATATATAATCTAGGACCACTCCAGGCACAGTAGACAATTCAAGGTCTAGTTCCAAAAGCCTGAAGGCTTGTGGAAAATCAGGAAGGGGAGGGGAGTACAGTTAGACTCACCATTGCCCTATTCTTGACTTGCATATGTGTCATATTCCCTCCTTATCCTAAACTGCTTTTCATTCTCAATCTCCCTTCCCACTCCCTGATTGTTATATGCTAAACTGCAAAACTATAAACGTGTTTACAATGACAGATTCCAATATATGCCTAAGAGTTATGGGGATGAATGTAATGTTTATTTGTATATTGTTACTACCCAATTTTGTAACAAATTTTTAATATGTTGTATTAGTAGAATTATTCATTCTTCTGGATTGCTACAATATATGTACTGAAACTGTTTGGCACTAGACTATTGTCATAATAACATTAAGGCTTAATATTCTTGTGAGCTCCTTTGGGTATATTATATGAAAAGGCGGCATATAAATCAAAGGCTGTCACCACTGCTTCTACTTCCTTCTCATTTTCCCAGTTATTCTGCACAGTTAGAACACTTGGAACTAGAGATGAGAGCGAAGCGGAAATATAGCACTTCATTTTGTTTCATTTCGTTAGTAGTTTCATGTTGTTTAATTTGTAACATATTTTAAAGTAGTTTTGTTACAAAATGAAATGAAACACTATGCTCCCCTGCATCATAGAGGCACTAAAACGGCAGAGTAACTTCTTCAAGCTCTTCCCTAATAGCCCGTGAAATTTGGAAAGGTGTGGGGCACAGGGGGCTGATTTATTAAGCTCCAAAGGGGGTGCCCCTAGGAAAAATATTTATAATTGAATGGGAAACTGCAGTAGCCCCCCCTCCCACCGCGCGCAGGCAAGTGATTAGCACTCCCACGGCTTGGCTTCCAAATCCTCATTCAATCAAACAAAAAGATTTTATCCTAGGGCAGTGTTGGCGAACCTATGGCATGGGTGCCAAAGGTGGCACTCGGAGCCCTTTCTGTGGGCACCTGACATTGCCCCTTCACAGCCACCTGTATTCAGGTTAAATGGCTGTATTGGCACTTTAGTGGCTTTTGAATCGCAGTTTGGGCACTCAGTCTCTAAACTTTTCGCCATCCCTGTCCTAGGGCACCCCCTTTGGAACTTAATAATTCAGCCCCCTGAGCCCCAAACCTCTCCAAATTTCAGGAGCTTACAGGGAAGAGCTTGAGGAAGCCTTGATCCATATTTTGGGTACATAAACATAACAAAATATTATGTACTTGAAAATATGGATTTCAGCCATGTTTTGGCATGGAAATGTCAGGATGGCATCCTCAAGCTCTTCCCTATAAGTCCCCCCCAAATTTGAAGAGGTTTGGGGGTAAGGGGGCTGAGTTATTAAGCTCCAAAGGGGGTCCTGGTAGTTAATTGAAAGAGTGTGTACAGCGTGTGCTACCAATTTAGGGGTTAATTAACACTCTCCACCCTCCACCCCCTGCCATGGTTGTAGCTTAATTAACCCCAAAATTGATGGTGCGTGCTTCACACACTTACTAAATCCCCACTGAATGGGCCTACATTAAGCAACAAGGTTTCAGTCATTGGGTATTATTATGATAGCCCGTTCATTGCAAACCAGAATTCAAGAATAATCTGCTTGAGAAACAAACTGAACTGTATATTCAAGTGAAAAAAAGAAATAACTATGTCCTGTTTCTGAACTTGTGGAAAGAAGTCATTGGGCTGGTGCTGAAAACAAGTTGTTGGACCTCAGTTCAATTTAACCCTATCACAGTGAAGAAACTGGAGTGCAGAAGTGAATGTAAGAAAAAAAATACTGGATAACAACCTTGTGTTCGGCCTGAAAATGTACAACTGTTAGTGCAATGGGCCCTGCACCATTGCAACGACACCATCAGATACAGGTCTTGATCTGCTCCAGTGGCAGTTCTTATGGAGAAAAACAAGAATACAAACAAGTTGCAACATATATTTCTCTGTGCACCCAAGCATAGGAACCATTCCTTATGGGCACAGTTTTGAATCTGAAAGATTCTTTGGAAATGACCCTTGAAAGACAAGTGTAAGTGAGCTATACATTTCTTGGATTGTTCATAATAGAAAATGAAAAGTATCATTTTTTTAAAAAAAAGAAACTTGTTTTCCAATACTCAAGAAAAAAGGGGATGGCTAAGCCTTTGTTTACTTTACCTTTGAGTTATATGAAATGTCAATTTTTATCATCTTATTTTCTTTTTTCCTGACAGAGGTGCCTATGAGTCAGAGACTGAAATCCTTCACAGGCCTTCATGGCAAAAGGACAAAAATGCAAAATCCACCCCACCCCACCCCACCCCACCCTGCCCCACCCCCACCCTCGATTCCAGTTTGGTCATTAAATAGATGTTAACAAAAACAAAACAAACAAAAAATGAATAAGGCTGGATAGACACAATTGAAAGCCTTTTTTTCCTTAACACTCCAAGCTTCTGTTTCATAACCAAGCTGCTCTCCTACTCTCTCCTACTGCTCTTGAAAAAAAAAAGTTTGAGCATTCAGTTTAAATGCTTAAAAACAGAATTATTTGAGAAAGCTTTTCAGGTTTCTTCTACATATCATTAGAAGCACAAATATAATATCTAGTGTGCCAAGGAAAAGTATTAATTTGTCAAATTGATATCATTTAAACATTATTACTCAGAAATAAATAAATAAATAAAAACTCATTATTAGACATGGGCATGACTTGACGAAATTCTCGTTTCTGTTTCCGTTACTCGTTTCCATTATGCAACGGTAACGGTAACGACAATTACTCCCCCAGAACTTGAACTCGAACCGACAAAAGAAAAATTGGGTCTGATTTGTCGTTGTCGTTCCTGGCATCGCAGCGATCGCGCGATGCCAAGCGGCACAGAAAAAAAGTTTTAAAAATAAAAAAAACCCAATTCCCGGCCAAAAAAGCAGGCGAAAATATGCCTGCCTGAGGGCACCTACCAGAGGGGTGGTTTCTGGGGGGGGTCCCCACTCCATCCTTCCCCCCCTCCTGTCCTCAGCTGCTGGTACCAGGCTGGGAGGGGGCATCCTTGGTGTCTCCATTTGCCATGCGGTGCGGGGGGATCCAAAATGGCGACCGCAATTTTTTTTTGAAATCGTGGTCCAAAAACCCACCAAAGCACCACAGAAACATGCAAAAATTAGCTATTTTAAATGCTTGAATTTTTACAGTTGCAGCAGTGGGTTTTTCTTGCAATAAAACGTCTCAATTTATTTTATTTTATTATATTTTATTTTTATTTTTTTACACCTGCGCACGCGCAATGATGGGCTGGCCATGGGATGGGACCATGCAAATTTTGGGAGCAATTCCACCAATCGCATGGCCAGGTTTTGCTGATGCTGAGACTTGCTGGTACCAGGCTGGGAGGGGGCATCCACGGTGTCTCCATTTGCCATGCGGTGCGGGGGGATCCAAAATGGCGACTGCAATATATATTTTTTAAATCGTGGTCCAAAAACCCACCAAAGCACCACAGAAACATGTGGTAATTAGGTATTTTAACTGCCTGATTTTTATAGTAGCAGCAGTGGGTTTTTCTTGCAACAAAACGTCTCCATTGATTTGATTTTATTTTATTTTTATTTTTTTACACCTGCGCACGCGCAATGATGGGCTGGCCATGGGACGGGACCATGCAAATTTTTGGAGCCATTCCACCAATCGCATGGCCAGGTTTTGCTGAGACTTCTGGATGTGCCAGAGAGGGCATTAAAAGCTCACCAACCCTAAGCCTAAGCCTAAGCCTAAGCCTAACCCTAACCCATACGCCAGTACACTGTGTTCTTAGTGGGCCAGAGGCACCCAGAGGTACAGCCCACTAACCCACCCTAACCTTAACCCTTACCCTAAGCCTAGCCCTTACCCCCTAACCCCATGCTCTGGGAACTGGAAGTCAAGTCGCGTTAAATTGTGGCGGTAACGACAAGCGACAAACGACACGACAAAACAACAAATTTTTGAAAAATTTCGCAAAAAACGGAAACGAGCCAAAACGGACCCGTCCCGAAAAACGACAACTCGAAAAAAAAATTCCTGGTCGTGCCCATCTCTACTCATTATGTTTATTTAAAACGTACATTGCCACACAATTTATGCTTCGGTAAATGGTATCCAAGTGTTAGCTAGTAAATAGAAATTCACAGTGAAACTTAAAAAACAACATAAACCAGCCAAATGTCACAACCAAAAATCATAATCAAATCCACAGGAAATTCTTCCTGTTCAACCTAATATACAGTTGATGTATTGTGTGGTTCATTGATATCCCTTTGAGTTATTAGTGTTTTTCCCTTGGAACTTCCTTCTGTTCCATCGCTATGTGTTGTTGTTTATTTCAATAAAAATGTAAAAATATCATAATTATACTGGACTGGCAGGAAGCATCATTTCAAAGATCAGGATGTTGCTTCTCTCTCTTGGGACAAGTCTGTACTAAAACGTAATTCAAACATTCAAGTAGAGAGATCATGGTTAGAGTCCCTCTTGAGACTCCAAGGTGGTGGGTGTGAGATCAAAGGATTCTGAGTTTTCTTCCATGGAAGCCCTTGATTGTGGAACACCACCATGATATGGAAGATTTCAGGCTATCTGTTTTTTTGTTTTTTGTTTTACATTCTAGCTTTGTGCAAAGACACCCCCAACACAAAAAAGCTTCTCAGTCTTATCAAAATTATTTTATGCTCCCTTGACATTTTTAGTCAAGTTTTGCCTGAATGTACAGGTAGCTAACAACCAAGGTGCATGCTTCTAATTTTGGGGTGATTTTAACCACCAATCCATTCTCCATGAAGGGGGCTTTCCAAATGCAGCTGAACTTTTTTACCTCAAGAAACTTAGGCCTTACCTATAAGGGTTTATTTGGAGTGCGCTGGTACAGGCTAAATAGGGTTGCTTACGATTGGGTAGAGTCACTATGACATTTAGAGTTACAAACCTCAAGACTGAAAGGATGAAGAAAAATCTCCATCCATGCCACTTCCTGTCTCTCATGTCTGGGAGGAAGATTTCAGTCTTTTAAATAACTTCCTGTGTGTAATGCAGGACATTAATGCTGCCCTAATTGGCTCAAACATTTGTTTTGCTTCCTTCATGGAATATAGAGGAAGGAAAATTTTAATTTCTTCATTTAGTATCGGTTATCTCTGTGTCATGTCGTGTCAAAAAAAAATCCTATCTTGCCCTCTTGTCTCCTCCCACTTCAGGGAGGAAGTTTTAAATTTTTCATTTTTTGTTTAGTTTTTTACCTCCCCCCCCCCAAGTGGAGCATCAATGTTGCCATAATATTTTGCATTTTAGCGCTGCTGTTGCTGTTGCTATTGCTGTTGTTGTCACTGCCAATGCTGCTGCTGCTGCTGCTTTCCCTTTTATTTCCTCTGCCCCTCTGCAGAGCATAACAAGTGTTCAATTTCTCAATATCATGAAATGGCTAATCTCTCTTGCCAACTCACTTAACAATATTGGCAAGCAGAAGGGGAATTGACAGCCACATGCTTGCTTTGGTTTATGTCCAGCAGTTGCACATGCTGGGAAGGAACCAAAATGGAGTGATCTTAGCAGCAGCAGCAGCAGCAGCAGCAGCAACAACAACAACAACAACAACAACAACAACAACAACAACAACAACAGAATGCTCTGACAGGGACCCAGAAAGGAGTGTTTAAGAACACTCTGAAAATGGGCTGGTTTCTTCCATTAATTATGATGTGCTTGACAAAAAGAGGAGTAAACCAGCCTGTCTCCACAGAGGATCAAGCAGCAGGACAAATGCCGATCTGACTGCAGGTTTAATTATATGAAATGCAAACTACAAACCTTTTACTCACCAAAATTATCCCCCCCCCCCATGAAATTTCTGAAGACACTTTGCTTGACCAGGACCTTCCTTTGCTTATGTCAAATTTCACTGGTTTGAATTATATTTAAAACAACTTAAGTTAATGTTACTTGAGGAAAAGGTCTCCAATACATTTAACCGTTGTGTGCCTTTCCTGCTCCCCTTCTATTCTTGTGTCATTTGGTAATTTGTGATCCAGTGGAGCCAAGACTCATATTTCTTAGTGCACTCAGCACACTTCTTCAGCCGGAGTGGCAGCATTGCCAGAGCAAAGTCCAGTAAAGCAATTTAGCATTATTTATTGGCACAATGTGTACAGTTACTGAAACAAGTTACTCTACCCTTTTGTCTCTTCTAGGAAAACAAATTTTGCTATCGAAAGAAATCCAGTCCTTCTTTTTTTTTAATATATTATAAAAATTAAAAGACAAACAAACAAATAACAATACTAGTGCATCCCCCCCCCCCCGGACCATCCCGTTCTTCCATGAGTTCTTCTTTATTACTCCAATGTCTGTTGTTCTAATATTCTTCTTAAAGTCCTCTTCTCCAGAACTGTCTTGAAATATTCGTCGGTTCTTTCCCCTTCCCTTCTACTAATACAAAGTCTATAAATTTTCCCCAAATGTCATAAAAATGTCTTTTTTCATTTCTCCTCATTTAGCTTTTAAACTACAAGGCAATTTATCATTTATGGCTATATCCCAAATTTCGTTATACCAATCTTCCATCTTGAGATCCAGTTTAGATGTCCAGTTTCTTGCTATAATTAATCTAGCGGCTGTCATAAGATTTGCTATTAGTTCTTTTGTTGTAACATCATAATCTTTACTAGTTGACAATGATAACAGTGCTATCTCTGGATTACAATCAATATCTACTTGAATCATCTCACTTAGCTCTAAAAAAACCATTTTCCAAAACTTTTGAACTATTTCATATTCCCACCAGAGATGCATATATGTACCTATCTTTTTCTCACATTTCCAGCACATCTTAGAATATTCAGCGTTCATTGTATTCAACCTAATTGGTGTCAGGTACCATCTAGAAACCAATTTCAAATAATTTTCTTTTATCCTGACCGATAATGATCTCAGGATTCTCATGTTTCAGATTTTTCCCCAGTCTTCTTTTTTATCTCTACATTAAGGTCTTGTTTCCAGACCTCTCTCAGAGAATCTAACTCCTTCACTTCCAATGAGTCCCCTATTATTTTGTATATTTTACGTACTAGTCCTTTCTCTATATTATCCTGGTCAGATTCAAGCGATAATAAAAACTGTTCAAACGTTGTACATTCTCTAAGTTGACTGTTTCTTCTGACCCAGTCCTTTGTCCATTTTTCTAACTGGATATAGTTTATCCATATTTAATCACTAGATTGCAGAGTGGTTTTTATGTCCTGATTTTGCCCAACCAGTCTTTTAATCTAGCTATTTTCTTAGCTTTAAATAACCCTAAATAATGCTTCAAATTTGTAGGAAAATTTTCCAAGTCTGTTACTAAACATAATGGGGAACTCTTCGGTGATAAAAATTTTCTATATTTTCTCCATGTAGTCATTAAACCATTCAGGAGGGGATTCCCAATCTCTACCTTATTTTTAAAATCACTAAACAAAAACTTATTTATATCCCCCTTTATATCCAATGACTCCAGCTCCCACCATATTACCTTCTCTGGTTTGAATAAAATTTCCCCCCAAAACACTAATTTGATTAGCTATATAATAATTTCTTAGATTGGGTATACCTAATCCTCCTTCTTTTTGAGATCTATACCACAAACTTTTGTTTATTCTTGATTTTTTCCCACCGTTACAGTACCTATTTATCATGTCTTCGAGAATTTTAAGATCCTTTTCTAAAAACTGAACAGGTAAGATTCTAAAGATAAAATTGATTTTAGGCAGTATCTTCATTTTTACCAATGCTATGCTACCAAACCAAGATAAGTTCAATTTAGTATAACTTTGTATTCTATTTTTCATCTCTTCTTTTAATTTTAAAATATTTTTTCTTTAGTCTTGGTAAACTCCTTATAGAGTTCTAATCCTAAATATTTAATACTTTTACCACATTTCAGCCCAAAGTTTTCAATTATCTTAAGATCTTCTCTTCCATAATTAAACAATAAACTTTCTGGGTTTTGCCAATTTACACATAATCCAGTTACTTCCCCAAATTCTTCTAGATGAATTTTTACTTGTTGAATTTTCTCTATTGGGTCTAAAATTGTCAGTAGGGCATCATCTGCAAATAAACTAATTTAAGTTTCCCCCTCTTTCCCAATACCTTTAATGGATTCGTCATCCCTTATTGCATTTGCCAGAAGTTCTATAACAATACAAAAGAGTTCTGGAGAAAGAGGACATCCTTGTCTACTTCCCTGGCCTAGGGTAATTTGTTCAGTCATTCCATCATTAACTATTATTGAGGAAGTACCTTCTGAGTACAATTGATTTATTACTCCTAAAAAATGTTTCCCAAATCCCCATTTTTCTAGCAATATTTTTAATGTAGACCATTGAACACAATCAAAAGCTTTAAAAAGGTCTAAAGATAACATGCCTTCTTTGGTAGTACTTTTTCCCATTTCATAAAGAACATTCAAATTTCTTCTTATAATGTTCGCCATTTGTCTTCCCTTGATAAAACCACATTGATCATCTTTAATATATTTAGCTACAAAATTATTCATTCTTTTAATCAGAATTGCGGTAAAAATCTTAGCATCCTGATTTAATAGGGATATTGGTCTATATGATCCAATGTCCATTAAGTTTTTATTAGGTTTAGGTATTAAAATGGTTAAGGAGTGGGTCCAAGATCTCGGAACTTGTTCTCCTTCCATTATTTTGTTATATAGCTTTTTTAGTTTGGGTACTAATATTGTTTTGAAAAGTTTATAAAATTCAGGTCCCAGACCATCCACTCCAGGAGTTTTATTATTCTTTAGATTATATATTACCTCACCTATCTCTTGATCTGTAATGGGTTTCTACATTTCCAGCATATCTTCCTCTTCCAAAGCCCTGTTCAAATTTTTGGTAATATATTTTTCTGTATCTTCCTTGCTCTTGAAATTACCCTAGGCCGGGGAACTAGACAAGGATGTCCTCTTTCTCTAGTACTCTTTTGTATTGTTATAGAACTTCTGGCAAATGCAATAAGGGATGATGAATCCATTAAAGTAATTGGGAAAGAGGATTCTTGACATTCAGTCCTTCTAAATAATCTATCATGGTTTAGAAACTTAGACTATCCCAGTGACATGCAACTGTGAGGATAATTATTTTAAGGAGTAAATATATCATAGTCAAGTTAAGGAGGGTATGCATAAACATTGCAGTGCAAACAATTGAAGCTTATGGACTGTCCTTACTAGGAGTTTGCTTTAGGGCACCTAACTATTCTGATATAAGCATGCCCAACAAAGATTATTTGTTTTCCTCCTGTTGACTCATCCACCCTGTGGGAGAGGTTCAAACTGAATTCATTTCTATACACGATACAACAAATCCAAGGTAAGCCACTGTAGTTTATGGTTTGATGGATAAAGGTCTACAAGAACTTGAGGTTTCTTTCCCCTTGATGTCTACCACCTTCATTGGTGATGTTGATCAACTTGGAAAGACAGAACAACAAAAGGAGTACCTACAATTCACTGTTGCACAAAGACCCATACATGTTTTTGGGTGTTCTTCCCATGTGAACTAGCTCATTCCACCATGTCTAGAGAGAAACAGCTCTCAACCCACCTCAGTGCATAAGAAGGTCTTTCCCTCTATTGTAAATGATGAAGTTACATTGTATAACAGGACCTCTTTAGAATATCAAAGACTTTCAGCAAATATTGTTTGTTTGTTTGTTTGTTTGTTTGTTTGTTTGTTTGTATTTGTACTTGTTAACCACCCAATTTTCAGTCAAATGTTGTTTGTTTGTTTGTTTGTTTGTTTGTTTGTTTGTTTGTTTGTTTGTTTGTTTGTTTGTTTGTTTGTATTTGTACTTGTTAACCACCCAATTTTCCCACAGGAACTCTGGGTGGTGCACAACAAATAACAATACAACCCAAACAAACCCCCATCATACACAAAACAAATAAGAAGCTAAAAATGAAACAACACAATACGACAAGAAAGAATCTGGCAAGAAGAAGGGCAAGGACAAGATAATACAGCCAGGAACTCACAGATGTAATCACCAAATAATTCCACAAAAATGCCAAGTCTTTAAGGCTTTTCTAAAGGCCAGTAGAGACTCTGCCAGCCTAATCTCTGGTGGCAACTTATTCCAGCAGGCCAGGGCAGCCACCAAGAAGGCCCAATTATGGGTAGAAACCCTACGGGTCTCCCTTGGGGTGGCCACCTGAAGCGAAAAGGCAAGAGAAGCTCTGGTCGGTCAGGATGAAGCTGACTTCTGGGAGATCTGCTCTGCCAGATAGTCAGGTCCCAATCCATGGAGGGTTTTGCAAACCAAAACCAGTAACTTGAACCTTATCCGGGAGGCAACGGGTAGCTAATGCAGGCGAGCCAGGATGGGGGTGATGCAGTCATACTTATATGCCACATAAAATGGTGGCTAGATCAGTGGTTTAGGTACCTGGCTGTTGAGTCAGAGATGGGGAGTTCAGTTCCTCATTGAGAAGTGAGCTCATTTCCCTTCTGAGCTTTCACAGGTGCTGTGTTACCACATGAGAAGGAGAGAGAAGCCATTAAAGGAAGACAAAACATCTACATGCCTATGTAATCAAAACAAAAGACACTCTCATGAGAACTTTGGGTGGAGAACAAAGAAAGATGCTTGAGGAATATGCAGATTTACTACACTCTGATTGGTTGTCATCTGAGAGACTGGATGAAGATAGGAGGAGCCGTTACTAAATAAAAATACTTCTCTCTGTGTTAGCTAGAGTTAGTTGGGGGTTGCAAAATGGCTTCATTTTAGATGAACTTAGGGGGACAGCAGAGAATGATATGGTTGGGTGGCATCATTGATGCAACCAACATGGATATGACTAAACTCCAGGAGGCAGTGAAAGACAGGAGGGCCTGGTATGCTCTGGTCCATGGGGTCACGAAGAGTCGGACATGACTGAATGGCTGAACAACAACAAGTCTTTGCAGATTTTCAGACAAAATGGGTTTTGTAGTCTGCAGTAATAGCTTTACTTAGCTAGCTTACATTATTTTAATGGGTTACATTTCCTGAGGTATCGAGCTGTATCCTTTTGTCTTGCTTTTGCCTTACTTTACTGTACTTTTGATGTTTTTGATTTTTCATCATTTTTTCTACTTTTTAATAAAAATAATATTTTACTAAGGTAGAGACCAAGTGTGGCTAAACAGTGTCTTGGGTGGAAAAGTTATTTTAATAACTTTGGAATAATGTTGGTATTCTTCCCACCTGGCAGGGTTGATGTGCAGTCACAACTAAATTTAAGTTCTGTCTTTGGGAATAAGACTAGTGGAAACAAGGAGCATAAGAGTCCTCTGGGTACTCAAAACACACATCGTCCTGTGAATTTTAAATGCCCTATGCTAGGGTAAGAAGGGTGGCAGAACATAATGGTGTTGCAGCGATTTTCCTTGTCTTCCAGAAGCTAGATAAACTTAGGCACCCAGCTTCTTTGGCAAGTCACATAACCCATTTCACTAAAAAGTTTACCCAGAACATGTTTAACATAAACAGAAAAATGGGGTGGAGGATATACAGCACTGCTCAATAACTGCACCAAAACTGACAAAACAGGAATTTGATAAGTAGTGCAAGAATTTGCTTCCAAACCAGTCGTGAGTCGTGACTGTTGAGATTTCAGTTCAACGTGCAGACCACAGTCAATGGAACAACTAGTCTGTGCACTTAACTGTTAGATAAGGGAAAGAAAACATCTTACCACTAGAGTGTTTACCCAAACTATCCCACAATGTTTAAAACCCTGCTGCATAAGATGCCTGTAGAGGATGATGATATCACCAGCAGGAAGCAATTTTCAGTAATAAACACTTCCTCCTTCTGTCCATGTCTTACCTGATTTGTAAGTAATCTGTTTCAATGCTACAAAACTGCTCAGTGAGAGGAGGAGGAGGAGGAAGAGGAGGAAGTCCTTAACTAGCACCAATCTCCCACTGCGGGTGACATCACCACTTCTTCACAGGGGAAACTTATATGACAGGATTTTGGCTGATAATTCGTAGAAGAAGAATCAAGCCTTTTTCAGATAAATAATTTTAATAAGTACAATAAGCTGGATTTCAGACAACTTTTGGTCTGATTCAGGAATAATGTTTAATGTATAAAATACAGGAGGAATCCTACAGGCCTGAGAATTATAACTGATGTCATTAAGCAAAACAATCCTAAAGCCTCTTGACAGATATTCATGACTTGATCTTAGATACTTGATCATGGCAAAATCTTTCTAGCCTCTCATTTGAAGGATTAAGACTTGGCCAAGAGATGTGTCAAGCTGGACTCCAATGAATTCTGAAAGCAGTTCAGAATCTAGATGATGTGAGTTGTCATCATTTATTATGAAAGTTCCTTCACCTGTCTCTATTATATATCACAAAACGTTTACAGCCAGTTGTATCTAGCCTCCCCCATTAAGATGCTATGAATTCAGTAAATGCTACAGTAAGAAACTCATTTCCTTCTGGCTGTGTTCATAGTCTTCCAGTGCAGACTGATCAGTACAATCTCCATGTCCTGCAGAGGTTTCAAAATATTCCACAATCGAAGTGCAGTTGTGGAGAGGACCATATTATTTTAATCTCAGTCAGTACAATTAATAATAATGTTATTTATTATGTATATGTTGAAATCTTCCTTATGAAAGCAAGAAGAGATAGGAAGGGGCAAGGACAGAGATTACACACACACACACACACACTTTTTGCTTTCTTAAATGAACTGGCTCAAAAAAGGATCACTTGGGATGAATATGTCATTTGGATGCAAGCATCACTCTTGAGATAGGCATGAACTAAGCTACAAACTGGTGTAGGAGGAGAAGAACTGGACTGGTTCACGGTTCAGTTCATACACCCTATTTTGGACAAAATGAAATAAAGCACCCAGCCTTTCCACTCAGTGCTTAATTTTGATTCAGCAGAACAGATACTTGCCTTCCTGCTAACCTGGTTACCTCACTATCTGGTCCTGCCTCCTTCTCCTCTGCCACCATGACCAGGGCAATCAACTAGGGGTTGGGTGCAAGCAACCAGGCAGCACTTCTACTCTTATTATTGGTCCAATAGCATTTTCAAATGTTCAGTCAACAGAGGAAGAATGTTTCTAGTTTTCTACAATCACAGGTGCTACACAATAAGAAATTCTGTTTTCCTCCTTCATTATTTCTGTCATTTATGAAGATTCTTCACGCAGGAGATTGTGCAAGATGCAGAACAAATAGTTGGCTTTATCTGCCATTTCACAACACAGAGCCTAGCGTCAAGTTGCAAAAATTAAGAATTTGAAACTATTAGATTTTTAAAAAGAAAATAGGCTCCAAGTTTCTCTATTGGCAAGGCTGACTAAGGGATTGTGCGCATTGCTGTTCAAACAATATCATATCTTGGTAAGACCTACAAATTTGAACAGAAGCCAATTTTAGTTTAATTGACAATAAAAAGTTGGCAGAATGTGCTCACTTTAGTGTCAGTTCACATTTCACCACAGTTATTACACATTGCTTTCATGTCATCTGTACTAAGCACTTTCAAAGTGTGATGTGGGAAATAACCCATTTAAAACATGGCTTCTAGATCATATAGCTCAGCAAACAATACAGGTGAGTCGTGCTCCTATCAGATAGTAATGTCTTCCATGCCATTCTTTTAATATATGTACTGTATCAGGTGTTACTGGACTATTGGAACAAGCTGTGTACATCAACAGGCAAAAGAATGGAAATAGTAGGCCTGTGAAGTCTGAGATAGAACTTCTTCCGTTTGCTGCTTTTTCTCTGCTTCAAGGCTATATTGATGCTATCCCATTAAAGTCTCACCCTGATCGCTGGGATGTTAAAATGTACCTGCTAGTCCATTCAGTAGAACAGGAGATACCAGTATATTCCATACTTAAGCATGGCTGCAATTTTCAACCTCAGTTTTTATTTGACATCCATCATGCATGTTGGTGTTCAGCAGAAGTCAGTAGATATAGACCGTAAAAAAAAATGTTACCTTAAAATAGTTTTAATTTGATGCCTCAAAGGAAAGCCACCTTTGGTAACAGCTAACAGTACAGTGAATGTATGGCAGGAGGAACTGAGACTCAGGGAGGCAGAAATCTAAGCAGAGTGGTTACTTAGGCATGGATTCCCCACCCCCACCCCCATTTGCCATATGAGCAATGATTATGATGAAGATTGAGGGTGATGATAAAAGGAATGCATAAAGTCACATTTTAGTACTTGAAATACCTACAGCTGGAGCTATATTTTGATAATAAAAACTTAGTTCAACTGACCCTTTGCAAAATTAAAGAGGTATTTTGAAAATGTCTTTTATTGGTACACAAAAGGGAATAGGGTTCTTTTCAAAACCAGGTGCCATTTGAATTGCAAAATATTACAATACCTGATACTGAGCCTTTAGGAAAGCTGATTTACAGCAATTGTAGTTTTATCAATTTATTGAAGAAATGTAGATTCTCTTCTCTTATCTCCTGAGTGAGGGCAACAGAATGGTTGCAGGAAATAAGAAACAACGGCTTCAGACCTCCCTTACCTATATGTTCATCACATCCAAACAAAACCCCACTGTACAGTGGCAAGTGTACAAACCTATTTGTCATATACAGTATACATATCTCAATCACTTTCTTCTCGATCGAGTTCAAGGCAGCATACATGGCTCTTCTCTTTCCTGCTTTATCATCCAACAATGCCATGGGGCTGGTCTGTGACTAGGATGGGGCAACAGAGGATTTAGGCCAGGATTTACCTCCTATTTACAGTATGTAGTTTGTATCAATTCCCCAGTCTTCTGAGATCAGTCTGGTAGCATGCTGTAGGAAAAGATACTGCATAACAGGTCTACAAGCAACCATGGAGCAGAAAGAGTAAACCAGGGCTCATGGAAGCAGTAGAGAGCAGCTTACCTGAGACTTGATCACCCAGTTAATATAGTAGCCATGTGGGGAATTAAAGACAGGCTTATTTAATCTTATTCCTGCTCTCTATCCACTATATAACACTGATCTTACATACAAAGTTTATTCATCTTCCCTTTGGAAGAGTGGGAGCTGTTAAATTTTTATTTTAGATGTGACAGAAAACTGGAAGGATAAAGCACCCAAGTCACTTATCTTCCATTTCTTTTGTATCAACATTCATACTGCTTTTAGATCCACTTAAAAGAAAAATCACTGTGGTAGCATAAGAGTCATTTTGCGATGCCTGAATTTCACACAGTTGATATGCTGGATTGTAGCAGCTTCAGTGTTTCTTATAAGACATCAATCTGCCCTATTAGAATGGGAAAACTCAACTCTAGTTGTCCAGTTTTACTTATTATAAAAAACAAACAAACATTCTACAGTTTTCTTGTGACATAAAAATGCAAGCAGATTATGTATATGTAATGGCTGTCATTGATTCAGAAAGAGCAAATAAATTTCCCCCAACCTTTGCTCCACAAACATAGACTAAAAGCTTCAGGCGACTTTTACCCTGGACTCTCTTTTTTGTCAGATCAATGACTAGTCACGTTAACAGCAGTGTTTAATTCTATCAATATGTGACCAATTGTGTTAGATTGTTTGGTCATTGATTTCACTTAGTGCTACTGTTCAGCTCTGAAAAGGAACTACTTCCCCCTACATTGCCTCATACAGAGACAAATGCCTACACTTACTTTTTACCTCAGAAACACAGAAGGCCCTCTATAAGAGATGGCTATTTGTATCAAACCAATGCAACATCAGATTATGACACACAAATGCCATCTTGGTTTTAAATAAATAAATTCATGCACCTGTCCGATAATGCTCTTCAAAGCTGAACCAAAGTGCTTAGATGAAATCCTGTTGTGGAGTTACACAAATGGCATACTGTAGTCTTGGGAAGCAAACTGCCTTACATTAAGAGCTGCCTGTTGATATTTGTTGCATACAGAGTCATGTGGCTTGGCACACAACAGATAATGCCTAACAAAGCACTTATAAAAGTTATGCTATTTGCATAATTTTGCTGCATAAAATTAAAAAGAGGCCCATAAGAAGTTGAGGGGGTTTTTTTTAATTGAAAGAGGAATATTTGGATTACATTTCCATCACGTTATAATACAGAGTAACTGTTTTATTTTAATCATGCTCAATTCCTGCCTTACATTCTGTATTTGGATGTAACAATTGAATCTCAAAACCAATCCATTCCTTTTCAAAGCTAAAGGGAGTTCATGTTTTGGCGTATGCCACTTTAAAAGTGACATAAAAGGGTTTGTTTTTTTTACTCCCACCAACCAGCTGGTGCACAGGGAGGCCAGTTGGTGGGCGGGTTTTTTCTCTCCTGCTGACAAGCTGGTGTGTGGCCCCACGCGCCAGCTGATCTATAATTATTTTTATTATTTATTTTGACAAGCGTCGATTTGAGATCGATGCTTGTCAAAATAAAATAAAAAACAGAACAAAATGAAAATTTCCATTTTTTTCCATTTCATTTTTAAGGGCACTTTGTTTTTCATTTTGTTGGGAAACAAAACAAAAAATGAAACAAATTTGTTTTCATTTCGTGCTCATTGTAACCGAATTAGTTGAAGTCACTGAGAGCCAGTTCTTCCCCCAAATAATTCAAAGGTGTAAGTTTCAGCCATTTACTTCCTCTCAGACTCAAGCAAATCTGTAACTGGCAATTATGGCATCCAGGACTTTGCTGCACTGTTGGTTAAGCTTTGGTCACATGACACTGGCATATTATTTATTTATTTATTATTGTATTTATACCCCGCTTATCTTCTGTGTCGAACTCTAAGCAGCTTACAAACGGCGAACATGCGCCAGCAATCAAATTACAATAGAACAATAAAACACAACATAATCAAGCATAAAACATATAAAATGAGACTTGATAGCAAACATGGCTATCAGGAAGCCCTGATAACACATATGATGGCAGGGAAAAAATATCTGTTGAAATACAGGGCATTAGGTATTGTCAGTGGTGTGTGCATGAAAAGTGCTGCACAAATATTGAATGCCTAATGGGGAATATATTTGGATAGATACAGATGGTGACTGGCTGAGAAAGTGAGTAGAGGAGGTGCCAATGTCCTAGAAGAGTGGTTCTCAACCTTGGGACCGCAGATGCCCCTAGACTACAACTCCCGGAAATCCTAGGGAAATTATGGAATGCACAGTGGGCATATTGGTATTTCACTGAGGCCACCTGTTCTGTTTCCTTCTTCTCGAGAAAGCATGCTTAAAGGCAGTGTAAGTATTGGAGATGGGCAGGTTCTCACCCTCCTGGCAGCAAATCAAAGTTCTTCCTGTAATGCAGTCTAAATAATTGTTCTTTTTCTCTGTGAAAGTGCCACTTGCCCCAACCTAGCAACAGCTCTGGCAAAAGCTACCTTGCAGGGTTATTGTGAGGACAAAATTGAGAGAAGTCATCTATGTATATCACCTTGAGCTCAACAAATCATTGAGAATCAGTGATTTGTAGTGGTTAGAATAGAATTCTGGAGATCTGGGTTGAAATCCTTACTCACTGGGGAGTGGCAATGGTTAACCACGGCTTCTACACTTCCTGCCCCTCAAAAACCCTACCAAGACTACCACAAGTTGAAAGTAACTTGACAAAATGCAACAACATAAGTATCTGGAGCATCTGGAGCCTCCCATCTATCCAAGGTCATCGACTGGAGTTAATTTAAAGTACAAACAACCAAATATCTTATAATATTGGAACATGTCGATTTTTTTTCTTTTTGATTTTTTTAAAAATAGCTTTATTGTCAATACACTTGAGATAATACATACTACCTAATATAGTTAATATAATGTGTCAAATATTAGGGAGCCACAGTAAACGACCACAAGTAGACCTCTGGAAATGTAAAGCCTAGTTCGTCAATTTCCTTGGGGGCCAGACTGCAGAAGTCCTCTTCTTCTGCTGCTTCGTCTTTTCCAAACATCAACTACCTTGGTCTGATGAGTCTTCAGGCCAAAGAATGAGACAGACAGCCATCCCAGAGGGAAATGGTGGCCATTACTGGGAAATCATCTAGCACAGCATTCTTAAACATGAATCTTATAAGCCAATACTCTGCTCTGAGGAACCTTCAGCATGAGGCAATGTCTGAACATTTTGCAAAGCTGTCCTGGTTATGACTATGATATGTTAGGCGGTTGCACCAGGAGAGAAGCCAGTTCTGAGAATGTGAATCTTACAGGGACTGATGCTAGAGAGGAATAAAGGAAAAATTCCCTCCCCTTGTGGAGTATTTCAGTAATTCTGTGGTAATTTATTTCCCCTGGAAGAAAGGCCAAATGGTGCAGGATTGAGACAGGATTCTTTCTGAGCAGGATCCACCTAGAAAGGACTGAAGAAATGACAGGCTACATGCAATCTGTGCAGAGATGGTTGTAGAGGTAGAGTATATGCACAGAAGAACATCCTTCCCGTGTTTAATATGCTCAGGTGGATGCTGAGCATCAGTGAGTTGTACCACTAAATATTTGCCCCAGACAGTTCTTACTTACAGTACAGAAAAAGTTCACTGTGCCTGTCACATTTCCTCATAAAGTCAGGTTCAATCACCCACAATAACAAAAATGGTACCAGCAGACAAAGGAAAGGGAAGAGGCTGTAAAGTTCAGAGTTCAGGTTTCCTCCATTTAAAGCTCTGCTGCCTCAGGCAGCATGTAGGACACTGAGGGGTGGCTGCATGCCACTCTTAATTAAGATGGTCAGGAGGTGTGCATATATTAAAGAATCCCAGCCCGTTGGCTGTTGTGTGCAGCCAGCTAAAAACCCCGGTACACCACCAAAGGCCTTTTTTTCTAGCACTTGCCTTATCAATTTACTTGCAAATGGCTCTCTGAAGTATTAACCCAGGTTAATTATTCGTCAAATATGATTATGCACTGGTAATGTAAAAAATCGGAAATGTAGGATGGAATTTTTCACTCCAGCAGTTTGGCAATTGTGGCAGCTGGTGGAGTCGCCGGAGTAATTACCAGCCCATTCCAGCCGGTGGATCAGCCTTCTGGTTCAGAGACGGGAGGAGGGAGGGAGGAGAGAGAAGGGGGGAAAGCAATAAAGAACTACGGAAGCAGGAATATGAGTTGTGCCAATCGACGTGGGGGGGGGAATTTCACAGCTGCTGGTAGTGATAAATGAGAGCCGGTAGCCCTACTTCTAATCAATACATGTAAATGCTACTCATTACAGCTTTTATACACACTTCTCAATTAGCCTTTCCTCCCACTGGTAACAAGGAATGTCATGCTTTCTGGACTGTGAAAGTGGTTGAGTGCTAAGTTCACCTGCATCTGTAAAGACACAGTAACAATGCTCGGGGCTCAGCTTGGCAGCAGGTGGTAGCAGTGGAAGTCTAAATTCCGTCTGTAATGCAAACTAAAGAACACCTCAAGTGCTGCCATTTAATTAAACGGGTGCCCTTTGTATTTTTAAACACAATTTCTTTTCCCTTTCTCTCTTGGACCCACAGTGGAGTGAAGGAGAGACTCGGCAGTTCTTGCCCTTACATGAAGAAAACAGTGCATGCTCCCACAGGAGGGACACGCTCCTCCAACAGAAACCTCCAACAATTTGGGGACATGGTGAACCAGCGAGAAATCCCATACGTGGGAGCTAGGTAGGAGCAGCAGATGCCGGACATGCTTCCAGTTAAATAGACTTAATTTTGTGTTTTTACATGCCATCAGAAAGATTTAAACAGGACAGTTTCAAAGCAGCCTCTTAAGTGATACAGGAAGCTGTTCCTCTGAAGGTTGGGGTCTAATTTACCCTTCAAGAAGGGGTATTACACACACACCCTTTGCACTGTGCTGCAGAAAGGCAAAAAGTGCATGGAACTTTCTGCCTCATATATTTTTCAAAAAAAAAAAAGGGCAGTGGTACCCCCCTCCCCCATGTTGGGGGAGTTTGGACAGGCATCAGGGGCCAGAGTATGACCTTCCAGCAAACCCAAGAAGGTGATGATAACCACCTGAGGCAATGAGACGTCAAGCCTTGTGTGTAATTGCTCCACAGTGGGTGAAAGAGGCTGATGATCCAGACTTGAAAGAGGCCACACAGCCTGGGCCTGTTGAAAGTCAGCCTCTTCTGAACAATAGTCTTCGAATTCCCATTGAGAAGTATATTTTTCCCCTCACTGGAAGCAAATGGCCTCATTCCAGGAGGTCAGCAGCTCTTTTTCTAATTTGCCATACTCTGTTTTTCTCCATCAGGAGACCATCATTTGTCAATTCCACTGCTAATCTTTTATTTCTACTGAAGGGCTACATTAAAAGGGGGGCACATTAAATGTTTCTCCAGTATTATGTGGCGTTGTACACTTATGTAAGGGGTGTGGTGGCTCAAGTGGACTAAGGCACCGAAACTGTAGACTGCAAAGCTGGCAGCTCGCCGGTTCGAATCCCGGGTGCCAGGCAGCGGAGCGAGCTCCCGCTGAAAACCCCAGCTCCTGCCAACCTAGCAGTTCAAAAGCATGTAAATGCAAGTAGATAAATAGGTACCGCCATAAAAAGCGGGAAGGTAAAACAGTGTTTCCTTGCAGCCATGCCGGCCACATGGCCATGATCTTGCACAACACTGGCTCTTCCGGCTTGAATACGGAGATGAGCACCGCCCCTAGAATCAGACATGACTAGGACGCATGTGTGGGGGAAACCTTTACCTTTTACACTTATGTAGTTGTAGTACTTTTTTTTTGCAAAGAAGAATTGCTGATACATGGGTTCATGGTTACACGAACCCAGTATTGTTTAAAGCTACAAATTGCCTTCTAAAGTGCTTATTCTGACAGCAGGCTCTCAGCGTTTAACACTGTCCTTTGCTTTTAATAGAAATGCAAAGAGTTTTGTCTATGGTAGCTTCTTGCCTGAACGTTTGAATGATGTACTGGGGTCATATGCGTGACACACTGAGAAACACAGAGAGTAAATGTTTCTCTGGGGTTTACTCCCTGTCTGCTACAAGTGCTCTGTATCATCTGCAAACAACATCCCTCAAGTGAAACTGCGCAACACTCCTGACTCGTCAATCATGGTGCTTCAGCCGGCCCGCCTGCTGTGTCTGGGTCTCACACCTGTCTGTGTTGCACCTTTTATCTCACAGCACTAACTGCTTTGTCCGCCAGTTTTTTTTTAAAGGCATATGATGTAGCATCTTTGGTTCGTATCTTCTGTGAAGAAGACACTTGAGTGAAAATGTCTCATAACAAAGACAACATTTATGGTTTCATTGTCTCTGAAAATGCATATCACAGAGCCTTTCCTGTTTTTAGGAATGGCACTGGTCTAGCATGGAACATGAATGGCTGTCAAGGAGGACCCCTGGTGCACAGTGCCAGGAGGAAAGGAAGCAGGACAGGGTGCCCCCCACCCATTTTTTCATTGTCAGTAGGAGGTATGTCTTCCCATGCTTAAGAAGGAAAGCATATGGACTTTGGGAAGCTTTTTTTAAAAAAGAATGGGAGAAAATCAAGAACATGTATGACACAGTACATATTGATGAGAGAGCAAGAGAAAGACCTGATAACTCTCTCACACACACCCTTTTTTGTACAGGGTTCTGCATGCACTGTCTCCCATGTTATATAGTGGAAATGATAGCTCTATAAACAGAAGTTTCAGTACAGTCAGCAATGATGTCTCTCAAACATTTGGATCCTGACCTAGACCAACCTGCAGAAACAACGGAACTCAATTTACCAATTTCAACTTAAATCTCTTTGATTTCAATTGGTGTATTCTAAATATGCCTATGTCTGGTGTGTGTGCGTGCGCATGCAAGCATGTGTATGCTAAATATTGACAGAATACAAAATTTCTTTTGACTTTAAAAAAAAAGTATCTCAAAACATGGGAAACACCCTGTTGAAAAATGGCCAAATACCACAATTAGAGATGGGAAAGAAATGAATTTTATTTCATTATTTGTTATTCATTTTGTTACGTAAAAAAATGAATAATGAACCACCCCCTCAAAGGAAAATGAAACAAAATGAAAAGAATTTTTTGTTTCGTTCCATTTCACTTTGTCCCCCCCCCAAAAAAAAAATCCAGCATTTTTTTCCTTCCTTATGTTGGGGAGGCTTCCAGCAGCCTGGTACTACTGGTGCTGCTGCCCAGCCCCTGTGGAGGGGGCTTCTGAAGTGGCGGGGAGGCCTCCCGTAAAAGCGCTGATCAACTGTAGCACAGCCGGCACTTGTTTTCTTAAAAACGCCCTCAGCCTTTTAGAGAGAGAGAGAAAGAGAGACAGACAGAGAGAGAGAGAGAGAGAGAGAGAGCTACAGCTGATCAGCACTTGGGGCTCAGCAAAAAAAAAATAAGAAAAATCATGCCTTTCCCCCGACCTGATGGACTTGGTGCTGGCAAAAAAAGTTTAAAAATCACTCCTATCCCCGCAACCAATCAGGGCTTGAGGCTGCAATAAAAAGTTTACAAATCCCACCTTTTTCCACACCCCATTGTGTGCAGGAAGTTTCACAAAACACACACACACACACACACACACACACACACACACACACACACACAAAGAGGGGGGAGAGAGAGCGCACAAATGAAAAATGAAACAAAATGAAAAATGAAATGAATTCTTTAAAAAAATTGTTTCAAATGCAACAAAATGAAATAGAATGGAACGGAATGGAACAAAACAAAACACTATTTTAGTGTTTCATGCCCATCTCTAACCACAATGTTTTTCATTCTGACACAAGAGCATAATGTTGATAGCACTTTTAAGATAGCAACAGCATTCACAAAAAAGGGAGAATGTTGTGAATGAGATGTTGATTGTGTTGCTAATCATATGCCTACCACGTAACAACCACCTCATTAATTACCAACAATTTGCTGCCAGCATTAATACTAGTTCTCTCAACATGTATAACTGCCAATGGGATTTTGCCCTTAGTGTTACCTTTTCCCCCCAAACAAGACCAATCAACCCATTTAAAATATTTGTATGCTGCTTTTCTCCTAAAAAGATTTGAAGAAAGCTTACAGTATTAAAAACCAGTTGAAGTGCAAATCATCATCATCATCATCATCATCACCACAGATAAAAGCAATACCAAAACATGTTTAGAACAACTGAAATAAAACAGTCCCTTTAAAAAACACTTCTTTGTCAGCTAATTATTAAGAAGAAATCCTCCCTGGAGAAAAAGGGAAAAGACAGCAAATATGGGGTCAGAATGGCCTCCCATGAGATGGAGTTCCAGAGTCTTGGAGCAGCAGAAGAGAAGGCCCTGTCCTAAGACTGTGACTTTGGTGGGATGGAGAGAAAAGGCTGTCCTGATGAGCTTAATACCAAGGAAGGCTCTTGCTAGAGACATGGTCTTTGAAAAAGCTTGGAACCAAGATGTTTAGGACTTTATAGGTAAAAACCACTGCTTTAATTGTGCCCAGAAAAAGACCAGCAGTCGATGGAGCTGCTTTAAAAGGAGATGTATATATGGTTCCTGTAACCAGCCCTAGTTAACAATCTGGCTGCAGCATTTTAGAACTGCTGAAGTTTCCAAACACTTTCCGAAGGCAGAACCATGCCTTTGAATGCTACAATAATAAAACTTGGATGTACACTTGTGGGTGTTTTTTTGGGGGGGGGGGCAGTGCAGGCCATCTCCAGCATACTTGGATTCCCTGCTGACCAAGAGCACCTGTTTTGTTTAGATTAGGTTTTAAATCAATTCACTATCATTTAGTCCTTTAGTGATACCAGACACTGATCTAGAGCCAAAACAGCTACCTCAAATTTAGATGGAAAGGAGAGATATCACAGAACAAAGCAGAATCCTGAAAGATGGCACAGGCTGAGATGTTAAACAGGAGTCCCCAATTGCCACCTTCTGAGTTTTCTCTTCTAGGAATGACTGGAGCCACTGTAAATCAGTGCCTCCAAATCCCATTTTAGAGAGATATCCTAGATTAGGATATCATGATTGAAAGAATCAAAAGCCACCGAGAGGTTCAGCAGAACCAAGAGGGACACTCTCATTTTGGACAGTTCCTGGCATGGGTCATCCAGCAAGGCAACCAAAGCTGTCTCTGACCCATAACCAGGCCTGCAGCAAGACTGACTTTTATCTTGGGTGTGTGTGTGTGTCTTTTAAGGGAAGACCTTTGGATTTGCTAAAGCAACTGGGCAGAAAGCATTTCTGAACAGAAGCCTATCATCTAACATTGGGAACACTGGACACTGGTTTCCTTTCATAATGTTGGATACCCCTTTTTAACTGCCGCTATTGGAGTTACCAGCCATTCTGTTGTTGCTGCAAGAGTCGACCAATGGCCAGGAGCCCATTGACAACATATTCAATGAATGCACGTTTAAACGCATCTCATTGTCATGAGAACTCACATTTCAGAAATACGAGTTCCACACACAATGCAACTAGGTCTTCCTTATCCTTACATAACAGCCACCTAAAATTATATTCTCACATACAAAATAACATTTGTCATATAATCCCTCAAGAGGATGTGTATTGTAAAAAAAAAAAGAATGTCTGCCCTTTCGACAATGGTGGAACCCCAATGTGTGTGGAGTAATTCCCATTTCAGTTTTCAGATGTGATTCTATGTACTGAAAAAATAAAGGGGAAATAAAACTACTCTTGAGGAGACATGGAGAAGTGACCTGATATTTTAAAGCCCCTGTTCTGTTGAAATGGCTCCAATTTGTTATGGAGTTTCAGGATCTAAGTCCAGGATAGGCATATTTACAGTGCCATGCAGATATGATGTTTTATCAGCTTCTTTGAAATCTATAGAGAATTAATCTCTCCCCTTCCCCATCTTTCTCAATGAACTCTTTACTCACATCACAACTCGCCCAATGCCACATGTCCAGAATATCCTCTCCCATTTAAGCTCCCTTTGCTCTGAGTTGGAGCCAAGTTTCTCCCTGCAACCTCAGGACGCACAGTGATTGTTTTGCCTTCAAAGAAGCATTGGGCAACAAAATACGCATAAGTATATATTTCTTCTTAGTATCTTGCTAGCTTCATCAATTATACATGCAGGCATATTATTTTTCACCCTGTCCAAAGGCTTCCCAGATGGTGGACTTTATAAGATACCAGGACACACACACACACACACACACACACACACACACACACAGTCTTGCACAGGAAGCTGTTAATGAGAGATACTGAAATGGTAGCTGTCACTATGGATTGAATCAAGGCAATTGGTACAATGTAAAAGAAATTAAAAGCTCCCAGTGGCAATGGATCCCATTTCAGTCATTAGCTGCTAGGGAGTGACAGAGCCCATTCAGAGGACCAAACCCCAGTGAGGTTCTTCCGTCCTCAGGGGATTCACTGCTAATGCTGTTTTATGCCCCACTTCCTTATGCTGTGTAGTGAGCACAAATGAATACTGTGTTTATTTATATATTTTAATGTAGCTTGTATTTTGGACTTGAATGGGAGAATAGCACAGGCGGACACACAAAACCCAGAAGCATTAAACTAATAACCAAGCAATGAAACAATGCCATTTGGATGGTACATAACGTAAGTACAATATTAAAGCTGGTTTCTCAGCCTCTGTATGTCCTGTGTATATAAAGGGAAGCAGCAAGGAAATGCATTAGAATACAATGGAAATAAAGTGAAGTTTTTTATCCTCCTTCCTCCACCCCTAAAGAATCTTTCCCTGAAAATGAATAAGAAAACACAAAGGCTCCAGTAAGTTATATTTCAGTATTAGAAGCATGAAATATATACTGCATATATTTTTCTATATACAGTATGTTGAAGCAGTACTTTCTGAATATTTGTTTCATTCCTCTTGTTTCCGAATGCAAGCGAATCAGATAGAAGGACAGAAGGTTACAGATTAGTCTTGGTCATTGCTCAAAGAGTGTGGGTTATAAATAATAAAGGAGGAAAGGGTGAAGGACACTCAAATGTAACTTGGGGCCCAGAACAGAATAATAATAATAATAAACAAATCTAATTTTCAGCTTTCAAATACCAAACAACTTTGGATTCTGTGACATGTAGAACTGCCCCCTTGCAAAAATGCATTCTTGATATAGATAGATAGATAGATAGATAGATAGATAGATAGATAGATAGATAGATAGATAGATAGACAGACAGACAGACAGACAAACCTATTTACGAGATATATTTTAAAAATACAAATGACTTGTTTTCCAGCACAAACCCAGAAAATTTTCATGCAGAACCTTGATCTCTCTTCTGAATAGAAGAAAGGACATTGAATGAATTTAATACAATAAAAGAAGCAATGATTGAAATTGAGTAGACCTTACTTTAAGTAATGCACTGAGGAAAATGTCATCACATGCCTATTTTGCTGCTTATTTTAATTTCTATCACCCTCCTTTAGGTTATGAAGCTCCCTAGGGATCTATTTGCCCTAGGGGAGCCTTTGGGAATGTTAGGGCAGGAGGAAAATATTTTATATAGGAAAATTGAGGCCAGTGGTCCTGCTGTCTGACTGGAACCACTGGTAACAACCTGACACTGATTTTTTTTCAATAGAAAGGGATCTCACCAACCCTTATCCTGAGGCTTCCGAAGTCTTCCATTGGGGCAAAACAGATCCCTAGGGAGACTGAGAACCTGAAGAGGGACCAGGATAAGTAATTTTACATGAAATTAAAAGAAACAGTAACATTGCTTGAGATGACATCCTTGTTGCATGGTGTAAGGATGTGCTACAAGATTTTGGCCAACCAAATTCCAATCAAGGATGATACATATTGTCTATCACTGTATCAGAAACAGCTTTGTTCTAAAGCCGTGTCGTGTCTTAATGGACAATTTTATTGCTGCTTAGACTGTAGTGGACACCAAGCTTAGCTTAGAGATTTCAAAGGGGAAATAACTGTTTCCCATTTACTATATATTGGTGAGCTCCATGGCAGGAATGTAAAACAAAAATCACTCCCTTCTTGTTTCTCGCACCTTGTAATGGTTATACAAGCACTTCATACTCTGATTGGGAATAGCTCTCTGGCCAGGGCAAGTTTTCTAACCCTGCTTACTAATATCCTTAAACTAGAAATACTCACATTTGAACCTGGGACCTTCCATACCTTCCCTCTGTCACTTAGTAGAGGTCCATCGTAACTAATTTCACTGAAGTGCAGAGGGGTTCACAAGATTATTGTACATAGATGCACAACTATGTGTATAAGACACCCTTCTGCAGGATAATCAATTTCTGTTTTCCATTCCCTTGACATATGGTTTCTATTTCTTCTCTTGGTTGGTACAAGCTCTTCCTACATCTGAGAGAAGAAGAGTGGTGCCACCTCCACATAGACTGAGTGGAGGAATGGAGATACCACTGGCAAATCACCCATTGTGCTGTGTGCCAGCACATTAGAGGGAAATATCCAAATCCCTCCAAGGTCTGGGTCCTGAATACCTGTCAGAGCGTATCTCCCAGAGGTCAACTGAGGCCAGACTCACATAGATGTCGCAGGTGTGCTCACTCAGGGTGCCCACTCCGAGGGAGGCGCGGAGGTCTGCCACGCGCAGCCGCACCTTCTCAGTGGTGGGCCCATCATTATGGAACCATCTCCCGAGTGAGCTGCGCCTTGCACAGTCCCTGCTCGCCTTCAAAAAGGCTTTGAAAACTCTGCTTTTTGAGGATGCATATGGCGACCTACTTTAATCTTCTTCTTTTTTTTGGTTCGCCACCGATGTATTTTGCCTGGGGTTTTGTCCTTAACTGTTTTGTATTTCTGTATACTTTTTAAATCTGTTAACCGCCCAGAGTTCTGATTCGGAAGATGGCACAGTATAGAAATGATACAAATAAATAATAAATAATCCCGGATGCACATGGAAGTGAAAGCAGCAGAAGCCAGAGAGGGAATGTGAAGGAGAAGGTGCTGTTAATGCCAACGAGAGTAGCAGACCCACGTACTGCAAATGAATAGGGGAAGGAGGGATGCTATGCCCTGTGGCTATATCTGGTTAGCTGGCCATTTTTCGATGCCTGACTTCATGGGCACCGATCATTTTCCATAGCCTCATGGTAGGATTGGTCCTGTTTCTGTTGGAAATGGAGGAACACTCCATTTGAGCTCTCTATAGAAAGAGTATAACAGAGAGGGTGAAACAGATATATTTGGAAGTGGCTAATCCAAAAGTTTCTGCAGATTTAAGGCATTAGAAAAGAGCAGAGATGTAAAGAGGGTGGAGCAAAAGCTCCTCTTTTGATAGACTGACAGCTCTATCATTCATAACTGCGTGCACAGAAAGGAGACCAAAATAAGACAACTGTGCCATAATAGGAATACCAAAGTTGGACAAAGCAAAAATATGTCATTCTTAAACTAGTTTTCTGAGCAGTATGAATTGATCTGCAATCTCAAGTTTTGTGATGATTTACTTATTGCACAGTGTACATTGGATTTAATATTCTGTTTATTGCACAGCCCCCACCTTATTTACGACACTCAGTGCAACTCCTACATCAAGGCGCAGAATGATTAATTTCCTTACATATACTTTTTATGATGCTACCATAATATCTGACACTTACATAAAAATGAACAACTCAACACATCAGCAAGGTGAGATTATATTATAAAGATCTGGAATGTACAAAGTACCTTGTAAAGAAAAGAACAAAAATCATGATACAACAAAATTTCATTCAACAGAAGACAGTAGTTTCCGTTGTTGGTGGAATCTACATACTGGTACGTAGAATCTGTCTAAAAGAGTGTATTACAATAGTAGATGTTGAATATTTCAGATGTTTCAAATTATTCCACATATGATACGCATGTTCTGTGGTATCATATTGTCTCCAACGTATGCTGACCCTAGCAGGGTTTTTAAGGTATGTGAGATATCTAAGTAGCTATTTTACAAATATCATCCTTCCCATTGACTGTTCACGGCAGGGACTGCCATAGTCTTACAGTCTATTCCAATGTTGGTGAACCTATGGCACAGGTGCCAAAGGTGGCACTCAGAGCCCTTTCTGTGGGCACCCGACATCACCACAGCCACCTGTATTCAGGTTAAATTGCTCTATTGGCACTTTGCAAAAAATTAGTGGGTTTTGAATCGCAGTTTGGACACTTGGTCTCCAAAAGGTTCACCATCACTGGTCTATCCAATTACACTACATCAGCACTCTTAACATGCATTGTTGTTTTTTTTTGTTTTTTTTTTTACAATTTATACAATCCTCTGGTAAATTGGATCAAATTATTCTGCATATTACCAGCGAGGAGGAAATAAGATTGAAGTCATATTGAAGACCTCTCTGAATATTAGTGTTTTAATTCATAAACTATTTAGTAGAATGTTCCCTTTCCCAATGTTTTTATATAAAGACATGCACGCACACATGCACACACACTGGTGTATGTGTGTTTTTTCTCTCCAAAAGATATGACTTTTATTAAGGTATCCAGTGGATTGGGGGCTTTTACACATCCCAGTTCAGTTCACCTGGGAATGGATATCTCAGGTGAAATCTTGCTTATGATGTAAACTCACTAGGGTGGTTATTTCACGTCCCGTCTCGTGGCGCGGTTCTGCAGCATTCGGTTTGACTCCGGTTTTCATCACGTGATGTGAATCCAGTGCCACCCCTGTTTCCGAGTACTCACGGCCGCATGGTTGAATTCGATTTGTACCCTTCCTCACTTCCTCTATTCGTGCCGAAACGCCTGATAGTAAACTTCAGATAACCGGATAATCGATTATCTGGTTCTCCGAGACACCAGGGAAGAAGTTAGAAATCGCAAAGTGGGGAAAATGAATCAACGATCCGAATTCGTCGAAATCAGACGTCTCCTCAACGCGAATCGAGAAGCGCATTGAGGAGATTCCAGCCATTTGAGAGGGGAATCACTAACCCCGCTTATGGCGCGCTTCAGGGGGCGGGGCGGAGCCACTTCAAATTCAACTCACAGGTACGTGAGGTTTCGATGACCGTAACTAGTCTCCAGCGGGGCCGCAGAGAGGTAGGAGAGGGACGTGAAATAACCGCCTAGGAGAACCAAATTAGCCACTGCTTCTTTGTCCTCAGCAAAGAAATTATAGTAAACATTAGACATGGGCACGGAATGACTAAAATTCTGTTTCCATTTCCGTTTACCATTTCCGTTAGGTAACGGGACGACTAACAACCCTAGGGGCAAATTTACCACAAATCGAACAGAACCAAGAAAAATTTTTCAGTTAGGTTCGGTTCGTTGATGGGGAGGGGCGGAGCCGGAGATGTCTCCTACCTTTATCTGCTAGTCCAGGGAAAAGCTGACTGCCATGCTCCGGCCACGTGGTTGGCAGTAAAAAATAAATTTAAAAAAAGAAAAAAGAAAAAGGAGCACCAACTGGGCCCCAGGGGTGGCCTTGTTGGCACCCTAAAATCTAAAAAAAAATGATTTTAAAAATCCCAGCGCCAACAGGGCCCCAGGGGCCGCACTGTAGGCGCTGAAAGAAAGAAAAAAATAAAAGCCCTGCACTACAGCTGAGCTGTACCACGGGGCCAGGAAACCCAGAAGTTTAAAAAAAGGTTCCGGCGGAGGCACTCAAGGAGGAGGGACTGCTGCAGGAAAGGCTTCTTGGCATTCTCTTCCTCCATCAGAAGCTGTGCCTTGAAGCGCGAGCGTGACTGGCGGGCTCAGCGCAGCTTGCCCTTGGATGCCTTGGACACCGGCTGGTTTGGTGGCGGCGGCGGCAGCGGCGGCGCCTGCTATCAGGTGAGGAGACGAGAGGGCAACAAGGCACCCGCCCCTCCCCGGGAGCGAGAGAGGGGGGTCAACCACGTCAGAGGAGCCGCTGCCCGTTTTGTAGGCGTGCTGGCAAAGGCTCCCGGCTGGTCACATCCCCCACTTCAGGGGAGAATCCAAGGCTGGGAAAAGTGTGGGAAAAGCGCCAGAGGGTGGGTGTGTGAGGCGGAGGATCGCCCCTGTTGCGCGCCTCAGCCTCAGTAGCACAAGAGGAATCAGTGCCTGGCTTCAGCGTGCTAGGGCCCAAGCCAGCACCTGAAAAAGCCCCTGCTGCCGCTGCAGGCTGACTCCACTGACGCATTGGGGTGTGTGGGACGCCCACATGCAGGCAAAACGAACAACGAACCCCCGAACCAATGGAATGAAATTTTTTAAAAAATTTCATGGAAAACGGTAACAACCCGAAACGGATCCACAATGACAAACGAAAAACCAAAATGTCATTTTTTTTCTATTCGTGCCCATCTCTAGTAAACATGGTTACTTAACAGGATTGTTTTAAACATATTTGAGATAATAAATAACAAATTCTTTGCACATTCCAAAATTCAATACTGTATTATTCCCCAAGAAGAGAAATGTGGCTTAAAACAAAAGTTATGTGTGAAGTCCCTAAAGTAATGAAATCTATATTACCAGACAACCCCCACACCCCACTTAAAGCACTGGACATGAAGTAAGCCTCTTGAACTTCAATTTCCCTCCTGAGTAAAAACCAAACAAGAATGCCACTTTTCAAACTCCACTTAAAAAAGAAGAAGCTCTTGATCAATGTGGATGCAACACTTTCATAATGGTAAACAAGACTGTAAAGCAGAGCTACTTTTTGTAAGTGTTGACATTTTCAAAGTCTGCTTGATTTCAGTCCTTCTACACCAGGGCTGTCCAACTTTGAGCAGCCCATGTCCACTTTTTTCTCCCCAAGACTCCACTGTGGTCTACTTACAGGAGAGTGCATGCAGCTGTCTGGCCAGCCGGAGTGCCTGGCCTGCCCCCTCCTTCCCCTCTACCTTCCCTTCCCTCCCCCTCCTCCTCTTCTGTTGCCATGGCTGCTGCTGTGGCTGCCAGACCGCTCAGCCAGGCCAAAGAGGGTCAAGCGTGTCCAGTGCCTGGCCTGGTCATATTCTTCTTCTTCCTCCTCCTCCACTTCCTCTGTTGCTGCATATGCTGCTACGGCCATGAGGCCACTTTGGCCAGGATAGAGAGGGCCAAGCCTGCATCGCAGGCTGCCCTAGGCCTGCCCCGAACACACAGCTGCTGATGGCAGATCGGGAGGCTGGCAGAGACCTGGCCGGCTACTTCCAATAGCCCCATGGGCTACCGGTCACCCACAGTTGATGCTTTGTGCAGGCCTGTTCTACACCATCGGTGCTGCACTGTATAGAGAGGCAGATTGCTAATGTGGCTGGTGTAATGCTCCCATGGGGTAGAAATTAAGATACAAGAGGGATGCACCAATCAATTTGATTTCTGAGTGAACGGGCTCAATTTTCTTACTTTTTTAGGTTTATAGCTTAAACCACTTACAAGGGTGTGGCTCTTTAAGCTCATCTCTATATAAGATACAGGTCCTGGCTTCTATTCCATGCCTCTCTCACCAGCAACAGACATGCTGCTCAGAGTTTTTCACCAAATGATGGTATAAACCAAGGTGGGTGCAGGATAGGCTATCTTAAAAGCAACAATTTTAATCCCTTAATTGCCCATATAGATCGTTCTCTTGAGTAAGATTCACAAGTAGCACCTTCAAGCTTTCAGAAGATGGCAGGATTAAGAATTAGAACTGTAGCATCTGTAAGTAATAACCATAACAAAACGGTTGCCAAAAATGAAACAAGCATAGTCTCCCCCATTGTATGGGAGGAGTAACATAAGTAATAACATAAGTATAAGGAGGCAAGAGCCATTGGATAAAACGATAGATGAAAGCTATGACTGGGAAATGTAAGAACAATTTCTACATTGTTAGGTCAGTTGCTTTTACATCAATCAAACCCATACTGGTCTGATAAGAAATGTGGCCATGAATCATGTATTTATGAGGTAGTATTGTTAGCTATCCAAAAGCACCAGTGGCGTCCAAAGTAGCAACATTAGGGATGTTTCATTTTTTGTTTCTTCCCCTGTTTTGTTTTGTATTTCATTTTGTTTCATTTGCATTTTTTCCCACTCTTGGGGCTGTGGTTGTGGGTTTTTTCTCCCACCAACCAACTGGCCAGCGGGGAGGCCAGTGGGTGCTCTTTTTTTTTTTTTACCCTAGCACCAGCCATCTGGCCTGCGGGCTGGGTCAGAATTTTTTTTTTAATATCATCACACCAACCAGCTGGCCCGAAGGCTGGGTCGGCAGGTTTTTTAATTTTTAATTTTTTCATTTTTATCTCCCGCTGACCAGCTGGTCCACACCAACCAGCAGGACCGCGGGCAGGGGTGGTGTTTTTTTTATTTTTATTTTTATTTTTTTAATCTTGTGCCAACCAGCTGGCCCGCATGCTGGGATGGTGTGTTTTTCAAATTTATTTATTTATTTCTTGCGCTGACCAGCTGGCCCAAGGTCCTGGTCGATGCTTTTTTTTTTTTTTACCATAGCGCCGACCAGGTGGCTTGTGGACCGAGTTGGCACTTTTTTTACCCTTGTGCCAACCAGCCTGGCCACGGGTTGTGTCAGCACTTTTTTTAACCTGTGACAGTGAGCTGTTTTACAGAGGAAATGAAACAGTTTGTTTTACCAAAAAAAAAGGACAGTTTCATTTTGTCTGTAATGAAATGCTGCTTCAATATTTCGTTTCATTTCATTACGTAATGAAACAATGAAACAGCATCTCATTTTTCATTTTGTGCCCATCCCTAAGCAACATACGTAACACCAAAATGATGTTATAAGAATAGCATGAATTCTAGGCACATAAAATAACTCTCATGCTACTCCAGTAATAGAGTAATAAAGTAATCACACACACATACACACATGCACACAGACAGACATACACACACAAGAGCTTACCTAGTTTGAAACTAAATGTTTCTGTCTTTCTCTCTGACAAGTATGAAATTGTACAAATGTCAGTAGATGTCATTGTAAATAAAGAAAAATCTCAATAAAGGTCAGTCTCAAGAAAGTGGAATTCTCTTCTACAGAAATATAGCAAAATAGACCAAATTATTACGTCTCCTTCAGGTCCTTGCCTCATTCAGCCTCTGCTCACAAACTGTCTGTTTTCCATTTTTGCCACTTCCTTGCCTCCGTGACAGCTCAATCTACTTAATTATTGATCTTCATTCATAGGTGGGCTTTATACCCTCTAAACTGGGAATATTCCACTGCAAGTACTAACCATGTCATCCCATTTTGGATGTTCAAATTCTTCTCAAAAGCAACCAATGGAATGATGACTGTATGGGTATATATCCTCTAAAGGTAAGTAAATCAAAAAGAAGTATCTGGAACAAAATATTATCCCTTGGTTTCTTGATGGGACTTGAACAAGACGAAGGTGTCCTACACAGTGGCTTCCACACAAAGAAATGCCAAACCTCATAGCAAGATCTTGAACACACTCCTAACACTGCACCTGGTCACTAACCACACCAGCACCACTGTAACCAGATTCTCCCCAAAACCAAGTGTGGTGCTGATATTGTGGATGCTCCAGCCAAAAGTCAGTCTAATCTGGAAAAAGGCCATTCTAAGCAAAAGAAACAAGAAAAAACAATGTGATGCCAACCATACTACACTGCCTCAAAACAAGGCAAGTCACAGTCAAAATCAAGAGAGGAATGTAGCAAGACAGATATGCCGTTTCCCTGAAAATAAGACCTCCCCCCCCAAAAAAATAAGCCCTAGCAGGATTTCTATGCATTTGTTAAATATAAGACCTACCCTGATCATAAGACCTAGTGATGGGCGTGGCTATGCAGATACGCTGCATAGCCACCCCATGCATTTTGTCGCAAAGCAGTAAGGAAGACTGGAATACTGCCACAGCTCCTTTCTCTGAGCCATTCGCTCTTGCGTGGGTGGCAACCGCATCACTCCTTTCTCCTAGTTGTTCACACATGCGTGGGTGTATGTGTGGTAACCACAGTCACAGGCAACCTATTGCGCATGTGCAAATGGCTAGGGGAAAGAAGTTCATGCGTCACTAGCGACAGCCCTATTGACCAGCAACAGTCTGTGGGCCTGCTTTTCCTGAGTATCTGTAGCCCCAGACAAGGTGAGTGCAAAAAGAAAGAGCTATTCTGTTCAATACAAGAAAGGAATTGTCGAGGACTCCCAGGGCAAAGAATCTTATGGCTTTCTGCAAAGAGAAGAAGTGGGATATCCGAATGGACCAAAAATGGTGGGCAGAATACAATAACCTCAGTCTACATGTGGATAGAGGAAATGCTAAGAAGCGCAAGTGTGGTTCAGGTCGACAACCTTTATTTCCTGAGCTGGAAAACATAATCTGTGAATGGATTGCTGACAGGAGAGCAAAGGTTTAGGTTGTGCGCAGGGCTGGCACTCAGGCATATTATACTTATATACGACATCCCCTAAAAATAAACCCTAGTGTGTCTTCTGGAGAAAAAATAAATATAAGACAGTGTCTTATTTTTGGGAAAACATGGTATTATGTCCCACTTAACCCCCTTCACATGGCCTGGCTGTTGCAAATAGCACCATTTCACTTCTACATGGACTAGATGTAAAAATCCCCACCCCAGCCATCTGGGGCTCAGGATCAGAGGCATATGACAAGCAGGTTGAAAGAGAAGTGACGAGGCTTGCCAGTCTCACCACAAGCTTTTGAATAGGTAATAAGGTGCAACAAAACAATCTGGGATATTTTACACAAAGTGCAGGCAAAATATAAGTTGGCACCCACTGGCAACTGAGCCATTTGCTATAGAGAAGCAACAGTTTTTGACCTTCATACATTTAACAATAGTAACAACTAAAAGGTTTCCTGCATTTCCTCAAATTATGTTGCTGGAACACAAAACTCAAGGGAAATCCGAGAGTGGTTTCTTATTCTGGGCTGAGCATATGTTCAGAAGCCTCTGTTTCTTTCATATTTGGTACATGCTCACCATCCTAAGCCTCTGTTTTGCTGTTGTCCCGGCTCTAGCAAAACACACACAATTGTATCATGCAAACCTAAAGTCTGCCCACCTTTTACATTACAATTTCAGCCTCTGTCTGAGGCACAGGTTATAGGTTTTGTGTTTGTTTGCCTAATTATCCTGTCTCTCTATAAATGACTATTCAGAGAAGTAAACTGGCATAGTTCTATTGATTTATTATGTAATCCTATAAATATTTACATGGACTTGTTTATTGGCCAGTAGATGATGATGATGATGATGATTGCAATTGCAATTGCAATTGCAGCCTTATTACTACCACCACCCCCGGAACTGAACAGCTTGACTTCAGGATGAGTGGTGTTCCATGCAACAGTTCTGTGTACAAACTGTGCGCATGGTAGATCTGCAACTATTGTTGCTAGCTGACCTGCAACTATTGTTGCTAGTTGTTCTGAAGAGTTGGGCCAAATTCCATCTGAAGCAGAAGGCAATAAACCAAATTATACTGTTGCATATAGTAAATCTAGGATCTGTTTCATTCCTAGTCCTTTTAAGGACGTCTGCCTCCTTAAAAGGTGGATTTTTAAAGCGAGGCAAAAAAATCCCTACCTCTCCAGTAAGTCTTGGAAACCTCGCTTAAAGGGGCATTACCAGGTTTTCTTTCTTTCTTTCTTTCTTTTTCAAAAAGCCCGGTGGCCGTGGGGGTGGCATTTTTAGACAAAGTTTATCTACTAATTTAAACTGAATTTAAAGGGACGTGGGATAGGGGCCTTTGAGCATAGAGAGACTCACACAGTACACACACACACAGTGAGAGAAAGGCTCTCTCTTCTACACACACACAAACTGCTCTCTCTTCACACCACACCTAAAGCAGCTTTTGAGCACACAGCGACAGCAGAAGTGAAGCTAGCCCAACTGTCAGACAGCAATCTAGCAGCACTGCCAGAGCTGACTGTAACTCCCCTCACTCACACAGACAACAAAGAAAATGAAACCAGCCAGCCTCTTATATATCCTAACACCAGCAGGCAGTTAAAACCACACCCAATCCCTCCCAATAAAACAGCACTTTAAAATGGATCTCTATGGGCACCCCCTTTGGAGTTGAATAACTTGTCCCCCTGTACCCCAAACCTTTCCAAATTGGGGGTGCTTAAAAGGAAGAGCTTGAGGAAGCTCAGTGTAATTTCCGTGCTGCTCGCTGCCCGGGATCACTAGTTTCAAGCACATAACATTGCAATTAGAATTTTTTTTCCTTGGGGGCACCCACTTTGAAGTTGAATAACTCAGCTCTCTGAACCCCAAGCCTCTCCAAATTTGGAGGGCTTAAAGGGTACTGTCCAAGGAAGGTTCACACAAAATTTAGGGCCTCTATGACCTAGGGGAGCCATTTTACAGTGAAATGAATCAGTTCATTTTAAACAAAAAACAGTTTCGTTTCATTAATAACAAAATGCTGTTTCCCCATTTCGTTTTGTTTCATTTCATTAGCTAATGAAATGATAAAACAGTGTTTCATTTGTTGTTTGGTGCCCATCACTACATAGCATGAATTTAAATCAATCACTCAAACAGAAACACAGCAATTGCTGAAGGACATCTCAGCTATAAATCTTAAAATTCAGAAAACAGAATTAATGTATGAAATAACAAAGTTTTGCCCAAGATCTAAAGAGAATCAAGATAGATTATTCCACAGAATTTGGGAGCAACTTGTTACAAGTAATAATTGACTGTAAATCATTCCTGTACCAATAACGAAGGTATAGGCAACTACACTATCTTTATTACTTAACGAGGGCTATCTTCATTCTTTTTGCACTGTAATTTATACTAGAATTGTAGTGAAGTGTTTTTAGGACTGTGTAACAATCATTGTAACTAACTCCTTAGAAATAACACTCCAATTTCTGTGCCTTATCCCAATATTTTATAATCTTCCAAATATTTCATGTTTGCTATCACTTAACGGGCAAAACATAGATTACTTGTCTAGTCCAATGAGGCATATTTACATAGTCTTAAAGCATTCCTCCAAGACTAGCACCAAGCTGAGGCTTCTGGCTCTGTGCACTGCTATGCCACAACACATTTCTATTCAGACTTTTAAAAAAACAGTTTCAAGACTTGTGATATTTAAGCTGGTGCTCACATTCCCATGCACTGAATTGACTCCCCGCCCCCGCCCCCCTGAATCAAACTTGATTTGGTGATTACACTGCTGAAATTGACTCATTTTCTTTTTGATTTAGGAGCGCACTGTTCTCAAAGGTTTTCTTTTTTTTTCTTTTTTTTTAAAGAGTAAGCGACACATCGATAAATCGAGTGTCCCAGAAGTGCTACCTGGGATCTGTCACTAGAAACCCCAGAGAGGTGACCCCATCCAATTAATGATGAAGTAGATGAGCAGGTGGGAAAGACTTCAAGCTGTGTTGTGGGGCAATGTTTCTGATGTGCACACCACCCTCCATGTCCACGTTTGCGTTTTATTTTATTTTGTGCCGACCACGTGGGTGCTGGGCCCGCGCGCCGGATTGGTTTTTTTTGGGAAGGATTGGGTTTTCATGGGCCGGTTCCTCAGCCTGAGGGCCGGGTCTGGTGCTTGCGGGCCGGTACCGGACCAACATGCCAAATTGGGGTTTTTTGTTTTCTTGTTTTGTTTGTTTGTTTGTTTGTTTGTTTGTTTTTGGCCCACCCGTGGGCCACTTGGTCCGGTGTTCACGGGCCCGTACCGGGGGGTGCACTGGATCTTTTTTTATTAATATTTTATTGTATTTTTATTGGGTTTTTTTTTTACTGCTGACCACATGGCCGCCTACTAGCTGTAGCGTGGCCATTCGGCTTTCCCCCTTTTTTCTCCTAGAGGCTCCTGGACCATCCCTGAGGCCAGGATGGAGGACCCCAGGAGCAGCACCAGGTAGGAGACACCGCCAGCAAATGAAACAAACTGAAACAAAATGGAAATTTCTGTTTCATTTCATTTTGTTTCTCTTAGAGGGGGCAGTTCGTTATTCATTTTGTTACATAACAAAACGAATACCGAATAACAAAACAAATCAAAAGTTCATTTCGAGCCCATCTCTAATTAGCATGTAAGGTTAGCAATGCTGCACATTGCAGTTGGACAATATGATACAGAATGAATATTTAGAATCAAATAGAATCAAAAGAAGGTGCTGGATAAGAAAGGTTTCAAGGATGGCCAGATGGGATAGAACTCTGAAATATTAATAAGTATCTTAGATGATCACTGATTTATGGCCATAATTAAGATCAAGATCCAACTAATCCATGTTTCTCACACTCTAATGCCACACACATGGTTTAATTTAATTATTTTAACTTGGAATTAAACCAATACCTGTTTTCAAATTTATATCTATATCTATATCTATATCTATGGTATGGCTGGCCAACATATCTATCTATCTATCTATCTATCTATCTATCTATCTATCTATCTATAAATATAAATTTGATCATTTCATTTAACTGTTTTAAATAGTTGTTGAAAGCCTTCAAAAATACATTGTTTTAAACAGCTTGGTCTTAGATCTCCTGGGTATAAAACCTAGCCCATTTTTTAAAAAAAATAAATCCACCTCACAAAACCTAATTTTGAGCCATGTAGCCTGATGACGAGTTCTGAAGAAATAAACAGCCTGGTTACTCTTATGGAATTTCAGTTGGGCCTCAAGGAAATCCAAGTGTTTTCTATTTCTGGTTTCTATTTTGTTCTCCTATACCAACTCCTATACTTTCTTCACTCTAGTTCACCACCACCACCACCACCCCACACACACTGTACATGGCACTTGGAGTCAAGACCATTTTTGAATACCTGGTAGTAGGTATATACAACAGGGGAGGGCCTTGCATTTATCCCTTGCTAGTTTCTTGAAAGCAGCAGTGCATTAATATATAGCAAACTTTGCAGCTGGTAGAGACATCACCCCCTCTTTGGGACCACCACATATGCCTGTCTTACTTGCCAGTGGTTCAAGCTCGTAAGTGTAGCTCCCACAACACTATTCACGTGGCATCAATTGAGATCACTGTGGAAAGTTGAAAGGCAGCAGCCAATCTCTTGGTCCTATCCTTCACCTCTGCCTACTAAGCCTGCCAGAATCCACAAAGGGATGAGGTACCCCATCAGAAGCATGTTTCCAAGCCCCACAACACATGCCTTGACTATTGATATCTAGCTGCCTATTCCTAAAACTGGGAAGGTGGGTTAGCCAGATCATTTTCTTAACCCTGCAGGATTCTTCTTATGATGGAAACAGTAATTATAGCAAAGGCATTGGGCACTTCTGAAAGGACCACACATATCGTTTAACATCAAGGGCAGTACTTGACAAGTACTTGAACATCCGGTTTACCTTGGCTCACACAGAATGTAAGGATTTCCATTTCACTCTGTTTGTAAATACTGTGTGATGTCAGCAGCACAAAATGTATAGATCAGTTCAGATCAGAGTGGCTGTGCCTGCATTTAATTGATTAGGAAGCAAGATATCTTACAAGCTAAACAGCTCTGTAAGCTGTATCCTTGCTTCAGGTTTATTTTTCCTTCAGTGCATAGGCTCACCCAGTCTATAATGTATTTTTACCCTCTTCTGTTTGTTCAGTGACTTTCTAATACAATTTAAATTCTACTGTGAAACTGCACAATTATACTGTAATTTCTTTTCAACATCCTTTCTTATTTTTAAACAATTTCTAGTCATGGGGCAGCTACTTAAGTGTGTATATTGCTGCAAATTGCACTTCATTATGGTCACATTAAGATCACAGAGTAAAATCTAGTTGTTTGTCCCAATCACAACAGATTTCGCAGCCAGGTAACTAAACCATGGTATGGATGTTGACTTCTAGCCAACTTGTTTTGTGAATTTTGGAATTTGTGTGTACAGTATGAGGTCTATGGGATCCTAGAAAGAATCATCTGAGTTTTAATTATTTCTGTGGCCATGTCCCCAGAATGGCTGCACATAACACTGTTTACCTAGAAACACGTAACCTGTAACTAGAATGCTATCAGGTAACCTAGAAAGCTAACAGGGAAACAATTGATTTGTTTGAAATGTGAAGCTAGAGGAGAGCTTTGAGGATACCCTGGATAACCAGAAAGACAAACAAGTGGGTTCTGGATGAAATCAAGCCTGAAGCAATTTCATCCCTTGAGGCAAAAATGTTGAAACTGAGGCTGTCCTCCTTTGGACATACTGTGAGAAAGCAAGATCTTCTGGAAAACAGAATAACATGGGGGAAGTTTGAAGGCAGCAGAAAATGAGGAAGACAAAATACTAGATGGATTGGTGCCTAAAAGAAGCCATAGGCACAAGCTTAAAAGAGTTGAGCAGTGCTGTTGGGACAGGACATTTTGGTGATCACACATTCATGGATTCACCTTAGGTCTATGCAACCTGACAGCATGTGACAGCAGCAGCAGCAGCAACAACAACAACAACAACAACATGGGGATATAATGTGAAACCTTTTTTTGGATCTTCCCATAGCATCCCATTACATCTTTAAACATGTATATAGGCGCACTCTAAGTGAGAAAACACACAGTGTTGTAAAGGAAGCTACAGCCTTGAGTAGAGATGGGCACGAAACGGAAAAATGGGGTTTCGTTTCTGTTCCGTGCCGTGCCCATCTCCCTTCGTTTACCATTTTTCATACATGAATTTTTTTTAAAAAATCATTCCGTTTTTCGTGTTTTGGGTTCTTCTTCCCCGTGGTGGATGAGAGCGCCAGGCGCACTGTCATGACCCATGCCAGGAAGATCCCTTTGGGACCCCCGTTATGCCCCTCTGCATGCAGAAGGGTGGCACGGGAGTCTCACTTTCCCCGCGCCTGTTGTGACAGCGCCGGGCATTGCCATGACCCATGAGGGAAAGATCCCTTTGGGACCCCTGTTCTGCCCCTCTGCATGGAGAGGGCCGGTACAGGAGTCTCGCCTTTCCTGCGCCGGTTATGACAGTGCCAGGCGCTGACAGGACACACGCGGGGAAGATCCCTCTGGGACCCCCGTGCCCAGTGCTGCCATCCGGCGGGGGGAAGGTGGAGGGCGGTTGGGAGGGGGCTGCATTTCGGCGTCTGCATGTGGAAGCCGGATCCCAGACCCCTCTCGCCGCCCCAAGCAGAGATGGCTGGGCAGGGGGCTGGGATCCGGACTCCTCACACGGAAGCCGGATCCCAGCCCCCTCTCGCCACCCTCCCTTGAGAGGAGACCG
>JAHTLZ010003542.1:32563743-32573843 GCA_023846285.1 Phrynocephalus versicolor
GTAGTAGTAGTAGTAGTAGTAGTAGTAGTAGTAGTAGTAGTAGTAGTTCTTGTTGTTGTTGTATATCACCCAGAATTGCCTGGTTGCCAGATGGGCAATCTAGAACCCAAACAAACAAACAAACAAATAAATAAATAAATAAATAAATAAATAAATAAATAAATAAATAAATAAATAAATAAATAAATAAATAAATAAATGCAGTAGCTAAAAGCCAGCAGTGAACTGCAACTAATTGAGGCTCAATGAATCAGCAGGACTTAGGAGAGGAGTTAACTCATCAAACACCCATTGATTCAATGGTCGTATTCTAGTTGTGACTTACTACTGAATTTCAGTCAGTGACAAAAATGTAGATACAATTTGTGTTGGTATAAGTTTCTAAAACCCAACTTTCATTTTGACTTTGCCTGGAGAAGAATATAGCAATATGTGACCTTGATATTTATATGACTTTCCAATTACTGTATAAACTTTTTAAAATGTACTATATTCATGATCTGTTGATCAGTGTTCCGTTAGTTTCACATTTCAAACTACTGATTTGTTCTCCTCTATAATACAATACAATGAGTCTAGTAATTACACACACACACACACACACACACACACACACACACACACACACACACACACACACACACACACACACACCATCCATGCTATTGGGTTTATAGGGTGTGTAAATTCTCATTAAAAACATGGTATTATATAACATACAAATTTCAACCTAAACCCAAATATTGACATAGTATGTATGGTCTTCCTAATATTGCCATTTTTGTAGCTCTGATGGTGTTATTTCTGAAATCTGTAACTGCTTGTAATTTCATCCACAATGTTTTGGCAGTTGATTGCCAGATCTTTGCATTTTTGTTAGTTTTTCCATTCTTCAGCTTCAACTCTGACATCCTCTGGAATGGCAATGTCAATGATCCAGACATTTATTCATTCTATTACTATGGTATCGGGTATATTATGTTAAAGGTGTATTTCAGTTTAGATCTGGAAATCCCACAAGATCCTGACTTTGTCATTTTCTGACACATTCTTTATCTGATATTCTCATGGGTTTTTGAAGGCTGGCAAGTTAAATTTTTTGCATAATGACCACTGCACTGATTTTACCACTTTGTCATGTCTAATTTAGTAATTTGTGCAATCTTTGGACATTCACAGATGTGTTATGACACAGTTTCATCTTTTTCTTGGCAGAGATGACATTTGCTATTGGCACTAATTCCTTGAATCTTAGCTTTCATCCTGTTGGTATGCTGTGGTTGATCTTGCGCAGCAAAAAATCAAACCTTTGGTTTCTTTCTTAATGGTTCCCAGTTTTATCAATGCCCATGTTGAATTATTATCATGCTTTCCATCAATATTTCTCAGGTGTTGTCCATGTGGTGGTTCCAATTTTTCTAAATTAACAACAACAGCAACAACAACAACAACAACAACAACAACAAAAATGGAATTTGTGGAGTTGCAATCCAAAAGGTAGCTGTTCCAAATGCTAGCCCTGTGCCAAGAGAGATAAATAGACTCACATTTTCTTGGGATTTCCTATTTCTATATTAGATTTCAAGGGTGAAGTGTGGTTTGACAAATAGGATGTTAGAAATTTAAAAAGAGTTTGCTTACAAGCTCTGATTCATTAGTTTTGATCCATAGTTGGTAATGCTTAAGGATGACTAACTGACTTCAGTCCAAGTAATTTCAACATCATTACTCAAAGTGAGATTAAATCTTGATTTTTGCCATTACATTTTGTACTACTAGTTTTAAAAGCTAAGTAAGGACATCAAAGTAAATGCAATGTTTCCATTAACATATCACTCAACAGGGCAATGATATCCTGCTGATAACAAAGAAAGTGTCCATGTTAACCACAATCACTTACTTTATAATATTATTTCATTGCATTAGCAAGTTAATCTCTGGCCTTACAGAGTAGATTCAAAGTATCTGTCTGACTCAGTAATGAACTTTTCATTTCCAGGACTGTCCTCCTAAAATGGCACATATATTGTATAATAATTGTATCAGTTTTATTATGATTTCCAGTATTACGTAACTTTTTCACTAAACAAACAAAATAATAGAAAATTGTGTGCAGTGCAATTCAGCCATTAGGAAAGTGTTCTGCTTATATATTGCCCCATACCCATCTCTGGGCAGTTTACAATTTTTAATTACAATATGCAGGCTACACATTGCCCCACACAGCAGGCTGGGTACCCATTTTACCAACCTCAGAAGGATGGAAGGCTGAGTTGTGAGCACAGTTTTACCTGCAGTTCAGCAATTTAACCACTGTGCCACTGGGCTCCACAAGTTTAAAGTGGGGAAGGGAAATATACTCTAAGAATATGTCTGTGGTGATTCTCAGTCACCCAGGTAAGGTTATCTGGGAGTTAAGTCATGGTCTTTTGGGTGGACGAGTCTCTGCCTGAGAGTGTTTGTGGGTTTGAGGTTAATGGGTTGACTCAGACCACCCATTACAACACAAGTTAGGAATCATCTGGACTCTAAACTAGAGATGGGCACAAAACAGAAAAATGGCATTTCGGTTTTTCATTTGTCGTTGAAAGGTCTGTTTCGGTTCGTTTCTGTTTGTTGGGGGTTTTTTGAAAAAATTCCTTACCATTTTTTGTTTTTTTGTTTGTCATTTCTACCCGCTTTTTCACGATTTTTAAAGCATTTCCGTGCACAGGCATCCCCCAATGCCCCAGACCAGAGGGAAAACACTAAAAAAATGGATGCTGGCAGAGACAGAGTATAGACTAGATATGCAGGGAGGCTGCAAAGGCAGTGGCGGGCGTTGCCCCGGGTGCAAGGCAGCCACAGAGTGACTGTACTGTGGGGCAAGGGAGGGTACTCACCAAGAGGTTCGCAGCACACACGCACACAGGGAGGCTGCACGACTGAAGCTAGAGTCGCAGCAGAGACAGCAATCCCACCCTAACTCCCACCAGAGACTGCAAGGAGGACGGGGGCTGCCAGAGCTTTTTATGCCCTCTGTGGCTGCCAGAGCTGCCTGCCCAGTCTGCAACCTGGGCATGCTATTGGTTGAAGATGATCCCATCACATGGCTTGCCTCCATTTTGTGGCTGGTGCGACATCCATTTTAAAGGGAAAAGAAAAATACATCGCGATGGGAGAAGACAAAAACAAACGTTTTAAGGACCCCAACCCCCCTGGTAGGTATTATCAGACAATATAAATAATTATCGCTGCGTTTTTATGGATGTCCAGGGCGTTTTTTAACATTTAAAACAGCTCATTTCATTGCGCGTCGCCATTAATGGAAACGAAACGTAACGACCACAATTTTCATGGTTCTGTTCGTTTTGTTGCATTTTCAGCACAATTTTCATTTGTCGTTTCGTTACGTAACGGAAACGACAAATGGTAACAGAAACGAAAATTTCGCCGCTCCGTGCCCAATGTCTACTCTATACCATAGGGCAGAAAGCATCCACACTTTCAAAGATGCTAAGAGAAAGGAATAGAGGCATCTGAGGACAGCACTTCAGGTCTGTGAATATCCAAAGTGGGCCTTTAACAAGGCAGTGTCCCATCCCAGAATAGCAATTGATCAGTCTGAGACCCATTGCTGGTGGAAAAACCTAGTCATTACTTACATGGCTGGTGTACCTGAAAAGCTTAAAAGAGGTTTTGGAAAATACCACAAACCTATTAACATCACACCCACGAACACTTTAAAGCAGAGATTTATCCACCCAAAAGAACCGACACCAAAATGCAAGAGGAGTAATATACAGTGGTACCTAGTATAAAGGAATTAAATTCGTTCCATATGAAATTATGTTAAGGAAATTTTCCTTTATACAAATTTCCCATAGGAATGCATTGAAAACAGAGTAATCCCTAATCATGACTATTTTTATGTTGTACAGATTTGCCCCATAGACGATTGTGTTAAGCAAATTTCCACTATCTCCGGAATGTTTTATGTTGTACAGCAGGCATGTCCAAACTTCGGCCCTCCTCATGTTTTGGACTACAACTCCCAGAATTCTAAGCTTAGAATGGCAGTGGCAAAGGACTGCGGGAGTTGCTGTCCTAAACATCTGGAGGGCTGAAGTTTGGACATGCCTGTTGCACAGATTTTATGTGCAACAGTGGTCCCCCGCCCTTTTGCGGTTGATATATTGCGGTCCCGCTATATCGCGGGATCGCAGTATATGAAAAGGGGCCCCTAGGGTAAGGGGGGAAAGTCCTGTTTCAAGCCCCCCAGGACTGGAGCTGCCCCAAACAGGCCTGTGAGGGCCTTCTGGAGGCCCCAAAATGGCCTCCCTGTGAACCGGAAGTGACTTCCGGATCACTGAAAATCATTTCTGAGGCCTCTGAGAGCCTTTCTAGGCCTGTCAGATGCCTCAGAAATGATTTTCGGTTTACCAGAAGGCACTTCCAGTTTGCAGGGAGGCCCTTTTGGGGCCTCCAGAAGGCCCAGGAAGGCTCTCACAGGCCCGTTCAGGGTAGGGCCTGGCTGGGGGTAACTACAAGAGCCCTCAGCTAGGTCCCCCCAGGCCTGACTCGACCTGCATCAGCATATCACAGATTTTCAATTATTGCGGTTCAGGTCAGGTACCTAACCCCAGCGATAGGCGGGGGATCACTGTACAAGCCATTTGTTATACGAGTGCCCACTGTATGTAGTATATGTCCAATGCAATGAAAAGTGTGCAGAGCTCTGCACTGGAGAAACAAAACAGTCACTACATGTGAGGATGGCCCACCACAGCAGGGGTAACAGCTCAGGGTCAGAATCAGCAGCGTTCCTTAATTTGAAGGACAAAGGACATTCATTCAAATATGAAGCTGTACACATATTAGATAGAGAAGGTAGGTTGTTTGAGAGAGGAGCCAGGGAAGCCATTCGTGTGCGTATTGAAAAACCCTCTCTCAACAGTGGTGGGAGACTTAGGCACAATCTGTCTCATGTTGCCCTTTCATCACTCCCTAGACGAATTAGAACCACTTCACACCTCAACCAGGAAGGCCACTGCTAATGATCCATATTTAAGGGGTGCTGAGAAGGGTTTCAAGCTACTTGGATGAGCAGTGAACTGCTTTGCGCCCACAAGAATAGAAGTCCAATTGCCATGACTCAGTTCCCAAATACTCTTTCAGAAGTAAACAATCTGTCCGCCAGCAAAACAGACCTAGTGATACAGAAGGGAGCATTAAACAAACACATTGTTCTAGATTTCCATAAGTCAGAAGAGCCTTCATGGCATATGTTTTGGTGGTGGTGGTGGTTGTATGCCTGGCCTGCTTCATGCAATCATACTTGCCACTTGTTTCTGGGCAAACTGAAGATATTGCCTGCCTCTCAGATGATGGGTTCTTGATTGTTACACTTTCATATAGCCCTTGAGATTTTTTTCAGTGAAAAAGACACACAAAATTAAGATGGCTTTATTTCCATAATATATCCAAATCCATTTTCTCGCTCAGGTTTTCTGAACTGTACAAATGATGCACCAAGAAATTCTGGCCAGCACCAACAGTCATCAAACTTCCAGTCTGCACCCTCAAGATTCTTTTAGGCAAAAATGCTATCAACGGTAGTTCTGCCTCCTCTACAGAGAAACCGACGCAACCCAGAAGCAGCAAAGGCATTTTTTTGTGCTAGTTCCTAACTCTTGATTACTTTCCTTGCCACTGCCTCAACAATCCTTGTCAGCGAAAAGAAAGAGTTGTATAAAACTGAAATGAGAAGCACTGCAAATCTGCCTGACATGAATACAATACTGGCCAAAAAGGAAATCCCTGGAGAAATTTTATTCACAACATCCGATAGTGATTCTAGAAAGACCCTGCCTGACTTCCAGGACTAGATTAGACCTGTTCCTGAAGATTAAGCTTACAGAATTAGTTTGTTATTTATATACTTAATTAAAAAATGTATACAATACTTCTTTAAGTTATTCACATAGGGTACATTTAGCAGAGAAACATTTTCAAGAAATGTTCAAATTGGCAACACAATCCTACATATTTATTCCAATGTAAAGCATGCTGTAATTCAATGAACTTCCTCTTTTATAAGTAAGCCAAAGCTATACTCTTGCGGAGGCTGGGGGGAGACATTATTCCAAACCCTACATAGGTTCTAAATGGCTCTCTGTCTGGTTCTTTTCTGGTCCAGTTTCAGGTAGTACACAACCACCCCCTTTCCCCACCAGTTGTCTACCTGTCCCTTCATCCTCCATGCTCCTCCCTCAACTACCGTTGGATCTCCCCCCACTCTTAGTGCCTCTGTGTGTTACAAATAGGGTTGGATCTCAGCTCAGCAAACCCACAGCAAATACACAACCCCAATTTAATGCAAAGGTGTAGTTCCAGTCCTGGAATGAGGCGATGGGCGCGGAGGCGGGCAGCGATGGGCAGCTGGCGGGCAGACGGGTGGCGGTGGCCAGCAGCGGGGGGACGGGGGGCAGGCTGTCCAGGGCCCTCTCTCCATTTTGGCGCCCTAGGAAACTGCCTAGTTCGCCGTAATGGAAGCGCCGGCCCTGCCTGAGACCACCAGCTATGATTTTCCAACTTTGAATTGTTCCCTCTCACAGGCAGGCAGGAAGGCAGGCAGGCAGGCCCAGGAAAAAGCAGATCCCTAAGAGCTACTAAAACCTGTGGGAAGGGATCCAGAAAGCGTTTTATTGCCATATAATGGCTGCCGAATGACCAGGGCTGACAGCATCCCCATCTCCCCCGTTGTGAAGTGCAGCTCTGCCAAGAGGACATCAGCCACTGTATTTTTAGATGGCTCATTTCTCCCCCCCCCCCCCAGTGTGGGGGGGGCCTTACACCCCTTCAAAAGGATGAAAGTGGCTTAAAAACAAAACAGTCAGGTCACGCTTTGCAAGCCTAGCAGCAGTGCAGTGTGTTGTCCTTCCATACTGTTTGCAGAAGTTCTTGCTGAGTGACGGTATCCATTGCTCTACTGGGCAAACCAAAGATTCTAAACAGTGGCTGGACAGACCAACTGGCACATCCTTAAGCGTTCTCTGTTAGGGGACTGACGCTGTTAACGTTGCCAACAATTAACACAGTTTGTGTGGAGTTGGCAGCATGCCTTCCCAAATGGCGGCTCCGCAAGGGGTCTTACCTCCACGGTGGGGCTTCTTTGTCCCCTCTGAGCCATTACTTTTGGCATGAGGGAGAGGCAGTCACATGGTCGGGACGAGCGCAGATCGAGCAGTCTATAAATGGGCTGCCCGCGCTCGCTTCACCCTCTTTCGCACCAATCAGCACCCCACCCCACCCTCCCTAGTGACTATGAGAATGAGATTAGCTGGTCACTGTGGGGCCGAATGGGTATTTTTGGCTGCTACCCAATTGGCCGATGGGTATGCAGTGTGTTTTCGCCCATTCCATTATCATAGTTGAATAGACAGGACAGCTTTGGTCACAACCAGCAGGTAGTGCAAGGAAATTTCATACCTGTGGTGTCAAATTATAAATTTCCCTAAAGGGACATGGCAGCCGTACAATATAACCTAACAGAACATAGGATGAGGTCCACAGGCAATTAAAAGGAAATTCAGGTTGGAAAGTTAAAAGGCTGGGTACAGCTGCTGAGAGTTAAAAGGTGATCCAGCTGTATCCCATGGTAGGGAGAGGATAATTGACGTCATGGTGAGAGACCAACAATTTGGTTAACAATAAAAATTGCACTATGGAAGGCACATCTGTTTAATGCAAGTTACTCTCATTTCAGTTTCCTAATAATTAAACGTTCAAACAATAATAAAGTTGTGGCCCAATTTTAAACCCTTAAACCATTGTGTCGAGTCTTTATTTGGGTCGGGGGGGGGGGGGACACAAAGTGCTGCCAATGCAACACCATCGACAGTCCCTACAGTATATATACACTGTTGAACATTTGTGCCTCTCTCCTGGTACTGAATGAGGGCCCCTTGCTGTTCTGCGCGCCAACAGCCGGTTTTAAAAAACTGTACGTATTCCTCTGCATGAACTGCTGTTGCTCAATTAGTGCAAGAATATTTGTAGAGTTGTCAGATATAAAAGCTAGATTCCTCTCTGGCGTCAACTGCCCTTCATACAAGGTATCCATCTGCATACGCTTTCAAGATTCCCACTTCATGAGAAAAAGAAGTGACATGTGAAACACTCAGGCAAATACCATTCTGCTAAATTCATTTACGGCTACTTCTTAATTTTTGTTTCCTCTTTGGTTGTAGTTATTTGCATTCAGAATACAATTCTATCCTGATTCATAATGTTTTTTGACTCTTGCAGAGGTTTAAACCACGTGTGTTATTATCTGCCCAAGTTCTGCCATCACCTTCTGCAGTACCCAAATAAAAGGTTGGGAGAGCCGTAGTACCCTGCCAACGTAGCATCGCACGGACAGTATTAAAATAGTTAATGCCCGAGGTACTAACCCAGCACAGTATAGCACAATGTGAGAGCTTTGGTGTTAGATAAAGTCATCCTCAGTAATAGAGTCATTGAAAGTATCTTCAAAATCTTTAATTTCCTAATGTTTGTTTCTTTAAAGAAGCAAGTTCACTCTCTTTTTTTGAAAAAGAAAACATTTTAATCCAGAAAAAGAGGCAATTCCAAATCAACTGGCAAAACATCTTTGAAAACTCACATAAACGTACCATTTTAATGCCTCCTAATCACACAAATCAATACCCGAGATTTTTGTACTTGCACATGACCTTCCTCAAATTATCCCTCTATTTTGGCTGAATCAGAATGAGTGCTGGCTATTTGATAAAAAAAAAAACACTAAGTGTGTGAAATGAGGGGCCCTCCTCGCTTCTGCCACACTCCTCTTGACAGCGTGATGATAGAAGCATCACATCCCTGGGAGAGAAAATGCAAACTGACAAGAGATGAGCCTTTAGATGTTGAATATAATCTTGAATTGTGCTTGAAGTGTCTTATTATCTTGTCTTTTGATGTTTGAAGGGGTGGCTCATTGTTAGAAAAAGGAAAAACCCTTGCACATCTTTTGCCATCTTTAAAAATTGTTTGGCCTTTAACAACTGCTTTTCCAACTAATGTCCATTTCTCCTGACAATAGATACGGCAGGTCGTCAGCAAAGTGACAAACAATTTACTTTACATGCCAGGTTTTTATGGATTTTGAGAGCTCATGTGGAAAGCATATTATAAAAAGCACTTGGAAATTAGCACCATTACCAATGTTAAGATGACTGAGATTTGGTGTCTGTATCTACATCTCATGGTTACATGGTCACTCATTACTACTCTTTCTTGCAATTTCTCAGTTTGTGTGCATGTGATTTTATGTTTTCCCAACATCACTGTCAGACAATTGGTGAAGTTCTTTATTTCAGAAAATTTTAAAAATTGATAAAAAATAGAGGAAGTGAAATATTCCACTCTTTGAAAACTCTGCTTGCAACAACACATGCAGGATGCATAAAATCCCATTTATTAATCATAAAAAATCAATATCTGTATTAGTGTGGTACAGTTTTATGGGAATTCTAAGCCTCACACAATCAGAAGTGTATTTTTGTCCAATGTACTTGATATCCCCCTTAACTTTAAAGTTTAATGATGAATGAGATCAATATGATTTCTTAGCAACTGAGTCATAAGCATGCTAATTCTGCAAAAGATGCATTTTTGCCAAAACAGTCAACTTCTTCCAGGTGTCTGTGATTCTCAGGATCTATGAGAATTTGCAAATGAATATAAAAGTTTTCAAAAAAATAATTAAACATTAATGCCTGATGTAGTTCCAGTTATTGTCAAAGATATCATTTAGACTGTTTTAATATGCTCTTCTCAGAGATGGGAAGAGCAAATTATTCAGAATCAGAAACTTTGATTAGTGAAAAATGACAGCACGTGAAAGATGAATGCTAACTCGAGTTGGTTTCTACTTCTGTGTCAGTTTGACAGGCTACCAGTTTAAGTACCAATCCCAAATGTTTGTTACCTGCGAAGGAAGGACTGTGCCAGCTGGAACCAGACAAAGGTGCCTTGTTCAAATAAAGCATTTAAGAAAAGAGCAAGACATCTTTCTTTCTTTCTTTCTTTCTTTCTTTCTTTCTTTCTTTCTTTCT
>JAHTLZ010003542.1:32573853-32604260 GCA_023846285.1 Phrynocephalus versicolor
CTTTCTTTCTTTCTTTCTTTCTTTCTTTCTTTCTTTCTTTCTTTCTTCCTTTCTTCTTTAAAAAAATGATTCCAGAAGGAAAATATAGCCATATGCAGGCCATGAGTGAATGCTCATCTATGACATTTCAGAATGAAATTAAACATACTTGCCATAGATGTAATCTAAAAATGAAACCACTTCTACCCTGATACCATGCTTCATAGGGATTACAATGTCCATTGAGAGGCCTGGGGACCTCAGCCTTCCTAATTCACTGTGGAATTGATATCTGTAATGTGAATATGACCCATGTCCAAGACAGTAATAATTGCAGGCCTTCAGGCAGCAGATGGGTAAGACTGGCATATCATGGTGAAGTGCTAGAGAACAGAATAGTACACCTGCCTGACCTTCACGACTTAAAGGATAAAGTAAATGGCTCAAAAAAGTGAGTCAACTGGCATTGATCAGAGCACTGGGTCAAATGAGTGCTGCTGTTGATGAACCTAAAATCACTCTACAGAGAACTAAATGCAATTAGGGTATAACAACAACAATACTGTAGTGTTCACCCTTTTCTTGATTAAGTGGCTATATAGGAGGGGGATAAAGGGTTAACACTCAAGCCCAAATAAGGAGTGTGGGGGGGGGAGCCCAAGTGCTTATAAAGCTCCACCTGGGGTATGTGAAGTCAGATAGCAAAACTGCACGCTTGAGATAGGGAAAATACATCCTGAGAGATAAGGTTGAGGAAAAAGATCAGTATTTGAGCGTAACTGCTTAGAATAACTTTTAAGTTACTATACCACAAGAGAACGTGAACCGAACATGTTGCTGTATTCAATAAACATTATTTTATTTTTCCATGTTACATTTCGTCTGGGATTCAGTTGCTGAACTGGAATACCCTGAACAGTGGCAGCGAAGTCCGAGACCAGGTCAATGGTCCATGAGATGACTGGGGGCCTGTGCTAGAGAACATTCCCCTTTAGTATGCCAGACTAGGGGGTAACGCCACAAGTACTTTATCAGAATCAAGAAATATAATGTTCATTCAGAAAGTTCCACTGGCTTTGAAATGAGTGAATACCCAATGATACTATGTGGGGCTACTATGCACTGTTATGTGGTACTAGCTCTGAAACATTATATCCCTATGGGGCTCTTGGGGGAGAAAATAAGAGTGAATACTGCACAGTGCAACGGTGATCTCACTGTGCCATGTTGTATTGACATATTTATTTTGACCTAAGAGCAGAACATTCATTCCAATATATGTGGTTCCACTTGTGTGTGGTAGTCCTTATGGAGGCAATCGCTATACAATCTAAAAGGCAGCAAAACGATCGTGTACAAGAAGCCTTGGGGCAGGAAATGAGGCCTAGAATGCTGCACAGACTTAGAGCCTTGAGTGGGTGAATGAAATGGAAATGTCTCTAGGTGTGGGGTCTGTGTGCTGGACCTGTCAGAATTCTCCCTGACCATTTCTCACAGGAGAAATCTGGCCACTGAAGTCCACCCCTACCCTGGAAAGGCATACCCCTCACCATCATACCATGGAATGCTTCATATCATATTATGTGTGGATATGCAGGGCCAGTGTGTCCATTAAGGCGAACTAGGCAGTTGCCTAGGGCGCCAAAATGCAGAGGGGGTGCTGGCCAGCCTGCTGCCCCCTGCCATCCCCCCGCCACTGACCAAAGCCATCCATCACCCTGCCGCCCATCACCGTCCGCCCGCCGCCCCCCACACCCATTGCCGCCCACCCCCCGTGCCCGTTGCCGTCCACCCCATGCCCATTGCCATCCCCCGTCATCCACCACCTGCCCGCCACCCCACCCACCCCTGCTGCCGCTGCCCATCGCCACTGCCCATCGCCGCTGCCCATCTGCTGCCGTCACCCACCCGCCGCCCACCCCTCGCCTAGGGCGCAAAAAAACCCAGCGCTGGCCCTGTGGATATGACATGAAGGGAAGATACTACTTCCTCACTTGTTTTGCAATTATTCGCCCTGTAGCTGATAAAATATGTTTATCTGAACAAAACTGGTACCTGCACAATGTCTACTAAAGTTACATAATATATCTTAGTTGTTACACACCACCTTCCACTAATTATTCAAAATGCAATACCGTAGGATCCCAGTATCCGCCAGGGATCGGTTCCAGGCCTTCCCATGTATAATGAAAACCATGGATAAGAGAGAATGCCAACAAAACCCCCAAAACTGCTGTTTTGTAACTGTAGTTTACTTTACGGCTGCTGTTTTGCGGCAATGACTTGCTTTATGCCTGCTGTTTTATAACAGTAACTTGCTTTAGGGCTGCTGTTCTACAACAGTAGCTTGCTTTACAGCTGCTGTTTGTGACAGTAGCTTGCTTTGCAGCTGCTGAATTATTTATTCAATTTTTTCCTCTTCCAACTGTGGTCAACTGAATCAGTGGTTAATGAATCAGTGGATATGGGGGTCCTACTGTACTGGCATTTAGCAAAGTACACAATCAGAGCTTAGAAAAGTTACCTTTTTGGACTACACCTTCCAGAATCTCCCAGACAACATATCTAGCATGAAAATCTGGACTTGCAGTCCAACAGCTAGGTAAATTCTCCCAACTCTGTTGGGCAAGCTGGACAGTTCCGGGATGCCTCCAAAGAAAGGAGTGGTAAACCACAATTCCCTATTTCTTTTTCTGGGGCAAATACCGTACCATACTGGTAACCATATATACTTAAAGGGTGCATTAGATTAATAAAATGCCTTAATCCAAATTCCAATGAAATGCCTGTGTTATAATGAAGTGTTATGTACTCAGCCATACTCAACACTAGAGATGGGCACGAAACGAGCAATTTTTCATTTTCATTTTTGTTTTTTTGTTTTGTTATGTAATGAAACAAAAAATGATTTTTTGCCTCAAATGAAACGAAACGAACAGAAACGCCAGAATTTTTGTCGTCCGTTTCGTTTTCGTTACGGCAATACATTGAATTGTAGAGATGGGGCACGAAATGAGCAATTTTCGTTTTCGTTTTGTTTTTTGTTTCGTTACGCAATGAAACAAAAAATGATTTTTTTGCAAAAATTTGCGAAAAATAAAAACGGACTGAAACAGACCCCCTAAACGACAAGTGACAAACGAAACACTGTTTTTTTGAGTCGTGCCCATTTCTACTCGACACAAGCCATACCTGTGGATGTTTGTCAAGTTTTGATACCTTATATATTTAAGAGTGTTAAAATGTCTATGTGGATTGCGGGAAAATTCCTCCGACCTTGAAAGTCCTTATTTTCCTAAGGACTTTCATAACATCATGGCAACTGATTGTCTGTTTTATTTTTTTAGAGAATGTTACAAGGTGTAAATATAGTTATGAATTTATAGTAAACAATCTGATGTAATGAAGGGTTGACATGGTATTTGTAATCCAATAGTGCCATCTTTTGAAAGAGTATTAATTCATGAACTATAGGATTTTTGCCATTACACTATTGCTATGTATCGAAAATATTGGATAGTTGTCCATAAAGGTGAGCATTTAGTCAAAACAGAGATGTTTTATAAACCAAAGGTTGCCAACTTAAGACACTGAGCAGGAACTGAGTCAAGATTTGCATTAGGCTAGAATACATAGCACCTTCCTACAGTTAGAAAACCTTAGTGATCAGGAAAAGAAATGTTTACACTGTAGATAAAGAAATGTGAAAATGTTTTACAAGAGCTATAAATATATGTTGATACAGTGTGGCACAAACACAGTTGCAAATGAATGAACAAGCATTTATTACAGCTCTATGTCATTTTGAGCACCAGACATCAAAGATCTAACAGCACAGCAACAGGTTTTGTTTCCAGATGCTGCCAAGAACAAAATGGATTTCACATGGACTCTAACAGTCAGATTTGGTGAGTTCTTTGTGGAAATATTTCCTTGTGTGCCTTCTTTATGTGCTTATAAGCTAAGAAATGCATTTCACTTTACATATTTCCATTTCCATCATCTTTGATATTTTTCATATGCCTCACTGACTGGAAGGCAATTCAAATCCCACCCCCACCCCCCGCCTGCTGCTCGCAGGATGGGGAATCCCTATCTTGCTCGTTAGCAGCTGGTGGGGGGGGGAGCACTGAAGAGCACTCATAAGTTGGGATTTTTGTGTGTCGGGTGCCTCGTAAGTCGGGGTACCACTGTATTAATAATTTAAATACACTGCCACTCATACCAAGATATGACATCCCATTTTCACATGGCAGTCAAACTTCTGTGATAAGCTTATGCCCCAAACCATCTACTAATGACTGAAATGGCCATGACAGCATTGGGGAATGGAGAGACCAAGTCAAAAGGGGTGCAGATGATGGCAGTCATATTTTGGACTATTTAGGAGTGAGCACGAGCATAAAAAGGGACTCTTTCCTCTTCATTATCTTCATTATCTTCATTATCTGGGGAGAGTTGCTACTGATCCCCATGGATACAGAGGCCCTATTTATTTATTTATTTATTTATTTATTTATTTATTTATTTATTTATTTATTTATTTATTTATTTATTTATTGTTGGATTTATACCCTGCCCATCTTCCCAAGAGAACTCTGGGCGGCTTCCAGCAATCTGATCGGTGCAGCAATGGTCAGGGTACAATACAAGATACAATACAAGATACAATAAACGGTGTCAATACACAATACAATACGGCAGACAAACAGGAAATTAAAATAAACACTGCTAGCACCCTTCGCAGGCATAATAGAGGCCTCAATGGCCCAACATCTTTAAAAATAATGGCAATGATGGCAGATGGCGGGTTTAAAAAAAACTGTGCTACACTTGGTCGCCAAAGGCCTCTCGAAAGAGCAAGGTTTTAAGAGCTCTAGGGAAGGCCAGCAGGGACTCTGCAGAGTGCACATCACTCGGAAGGGTGTTCCACAGCGAGGGGGCCGCCACCGAGAAGGCCCGGTTACAGGTGGTAGTTTTCCGGGCCTCTCTAGGGGTGGCGACCCGGAGTGAGTGCGCTCGCGACTGCTGGACTGGTCGGGCCGAAGTTGATCGTTGGGCGATATGCTCTGCCAAATAGTCCGGGCCCAAGCCATGGAGGGTTTTATAAACTAAAACCAGTACCTTGAATCTGATCCGGTGTGCAACGGGTAGCCAATGCAAGCGAGTCAGGACTGGGGTGATGTGATCGTAGCTGCTGCATTTTGCATCTGCTGCAAGCGCCGGAGGAGAGGCAAGGGCAGCCCCATGTAGAGAGCGTTACAGTAGTCCAATCTCGAGATCACCAGTGCCTGCACTACTGTTCTCAGGGAGTCACCGTCCAGGTATGGGCGGATCTGGGCAATTTGACGCAGATGGAAAAAAAGCGGATCTGGTTACGGCAGCCACCTGGGAGTCCAAGGACAGTGCCAGATCCAGAACCACGCCCAGATTCCTTACCCTATCCGCCAGCTGCAGGGAAACACCCTCTAAGAAGGGGAGAGGGCCTCCATATCCAGACGGGGAACTCCCAAACAACATGACCTCAGTCTTCTCGGGGTTGAACCTAAGCCTGTTTGCCCTGGTCCATGCCATGACCGCCTCCAGACACCAGTCGAGGGTCACAACAGCTTCCACTGCAGAGGTGGAAAAGGAGAGATAGAGCTGCATGTCATCAGCGTACTGATGACAGCACACTCCAAAACTCCGGATGACCCCTACCATATAGCATTATAGTCTACAAAACTTACAACAAAATAATGAATCAGTAAAACTTGGCCAAAAAAGAACAGTTACTTAAATTTACGGAGGTAGCTAGATGACATCCTGGTAGCTAGTGTGTGTGTGTGTGTTAAATGGATGGATGGATGGATAGATAGATGGATGGATGGATGGATGGATGGATGGATGGATGGATAAGATATGTTTTTAGGAATGTTGACAAACTAAGGAATAATTAATATTAGGTGCATTCTGGCATTTTAATTGATTATTAGTGATGGGCTTTTTAATTGATAATTAGTCCCTGCCCGCATTTCATTTCATTCCATTATGTATGATTTTTTTTTTTTGGGGGGGGGAATCATACAAAATGAAATCATAAGGAAATGTTTTGTTCCTCTGGGGGCTTATAATCACTCCCCTCCTGTTTCTGGGAACTGGCAGCTTCTGGGCTCTGGCAGGTCTCCAGTGGTGGCGACGGGGCCTCGTGCCGGCATCGCTCGCCCTTCCCAGCCGGTTTCCTCGGCTCAGCAGTGGCAGGCAGTGGGAGGCCTCAGGTAGGGGCCCCTTTTATAGACACACCCAATTGGGGAGAACGAAAAATGAAAGAAAACAAACCAAAAATTTCCAGTTCATTTCATTTTTCTTTAAAAATCCGTTCATTTTTCATTTCGTTCTGGAACAAAATAAAAAATGAATCAAAAATTGTTTTGTGTCCATCTCTATTGATAATGTATTAATATATTGTCACATATATCATCATAATCTATAAAAATAATCACATATGTTGATTAATGATTTAGTTATTTTCATAATTTAATTCATTCTAAATAACTGCAAAAATAACATACTATAATAATTGTAAAGCAAGGGAAGGCAAACTATGCTTCTCCAGATATTGCTGATTTCCCCCCAACTGATTTCATCAGTAACACGACACATCACCACATATTTTCACTGACCAGTTGAGCGGTACAACAAAGGGACCTATTACATGAGCAATCCAACACTGGAGGCATTCAACAAAAAATAAGGACACCCATCTGTCAGATATATTTTCATGTGGATTCCTGAATAAATCTCCTTCTTGGTACAGTAATACCTTGGTTTAAGAGTACCTTGGTTTAATAGTGTTTTGCAAGAAAAGCAAACATTTCTTCCAAGATTTGCCTTGATCAACAAGCAATGTCTTGCAATGCAAGCACTGAAGTAGGTCACATGATCATGTGAACCAATGGTGGCTCTTTCTCCCCCCCCCCCCGGGCTCGATTGTGGGTGATTGTCTGGAATGTTCCATCTCAGGCAAGCCTCAAAGCAGAGGGAGGAGAGATGAAAGGTCTCCCTTGCACCACCCACCCAAGGTGAGTGTGGATTAAGGATTTGTTTTCTTTTTCTTTATATTTATATTTTTATTTAATTTATTCTCAACACCCTTTCCCATTTTTCAAACCATTTCTAGTCATGGGACACCTAGTCAAGGTTGTATATGGCTACAAACTGCATTGTATTATTGTCACATTAAAACACGTAGTAAAATCCAGTTCTTGGTCCAAAGCAAACCAGATTACGCAGCCAGGTACCTAAACCATAGTGTGGATGTGTACTTCTGGCCAGCTTCTTTTGTTAGTTTTGGCATTTTATGTGTACAGAATGTGCCCTATGGGACCCTAGAAGGAATCATCTGAGTTTCCATTATTTCTTAAGGGAAATTTGCTTGGATATAAGAATGTTTAGGATTACAGTAACCCCCTGCCTATTGCAGGGGTTAGGGACCCACCCGACCCGCGATACATGAAAATCTGTGATATGCAGAAGTGGGGTGGGTGGGGGTGGGGGCGATCATAGGGGCCTGGGGGGCAGTGGGGAGCGATGTGATTGCTCCCTGCCGCCCCCGCATGGCTCCGAGGCCTCCCGGATGGGTCTGGGGAGGAGGCAGGGAGCAATGTGATTGCTCCCTGCGGCTCCGAGGCCTCCCGGATGGAGTTTTACTCCTGATGGGTGAGCAAGCGTTTGGTGCTTCCCAGCCTCACTTGCTGCAGTGGGTGCCCACGGAGAGGCAGCACCCTGGATTCCCCACCCTGCCTCCTGTGGGTGCTGCCTCTGAGTAGGCAACCACAGGAGGAGGAAGGGCTGGGAAGTACAGAACACCTGTTTGCCTGAAAGATAAGATGGCAAGAACAACCAAATGGTTCGTGCCCATCTCTGACTGTCACACATCCAATAAAACACTAACTACAACCCTGGGTATGTGACAGAGAATCTGTTTGAATGTGGAAACTCAGATGGTTGAGTTTATGTAATCACATCAGTAAACAGAAGTCCTCCCATTGTATATAAAAGTTCACCTTGAGAAAATCAAATAACCATAAGCAAATGCAACCTTAGTACTTACTTTGTCTTTCCCTCCTTAAATTATTTTTCATTTTCAGCCCCACAGTTTTGATAGAGCAATTTTTTGATTAATGACACAATCCTATATGAGTTTACTTAGAAATAAGTCCCACAGAGTTCAGTGGTAATTACTCTCAAGTGCATGTGTATTTACAATGGCAGCTCTGATCTTGCAACGCTCGCAACAAGTTGTTGGAGTTAAGACAACAGCTCAAGGCAATTCAGGGTCTCAAAAAGATGAAATTTCCTTTGACGGAAGGACATCTAGTGCAATTTCTTGCTAACAATTTGAAAAGGAGGGGGGAAATTGACACTGAGCTAACAAGCTAATGTTAAAGAGGCAGATAAGAGGCTGCATTTTGATTAAATACTTGAAATACTTAGAAAGCAAATACAATTTCAACTTCTTTAAGGAGAGGCTCTTGAGTCAGATGGAATATGCTGCTGTTCTTCTCCCAATGACCCCAGCTTTCAGAATGTGGGCTTTGTCCTATCTCTTGTAGCATAAAAACTGTATCACAACATCGTGAAGGAGATGTCAAAACAGAAATATGCCCTTATCTCCCTGTGTTTTACAGCAAGATTTTTACAGAATAAAAGAAAAATCATACAGTATTTTTGTAAAAACAAAACATTATCACCAATAAGCCTATTAAAAGGAAATGCAACTATAATTATGTCAGAAAGGTTGAACAATTCTTAATGGAATTTATTCATCCAGACCAAAATTGATTCCTACCAAGAAGGCAGCTGAGATACGTATAACGTATTTTTCACTCTATGAGATGCACTTTCCCCCCCTCAAAAGTAAAGGGAAAGATCTGTGCATCTTATAGAGTGAATACAGTAGCCCCTGCTACATATATATCACAGCTTTTCATTTAGAGAGAAGTTACCTGCATGGAGCCTCTCCCATCCCCTGCCTCCTCAGGGATTCCACAGTTCCAATTACCTCATTTGCAAAGAGGTCTCCTCCACGCAGCCTCTGCCCTCCCCTTCTGCAGCCAGGATTCCCCAGTCAAAAATCAGCTCATTTGCAAAGAGGTCTCCTCCACGGAGCCTCTGCCCTCCCCTTCTTCAGCCAGGATTTTCCAGTCAAAAATCACCTCATTTGCAACACTCCCCTTTTTCAGCCTGGATCCCACAGTCCCAATCATCTCATTTGTAACCCTCCCCTCTTGCAGCCTATATTCCCCAGTTCCATTCATCTCATCTGCAACCCTCCCCTTTTGCAGACTGGATTCCCCAGTCCCAATCACCTCGTTTGCGACCCTCCCCCTTTGCAGACTGGATTCCCCAGTCCAATCACCTCCTTTGCAATGAGGCTTCATCCAGGGAGCCTCTCCCCACTCCTTCCCTTCTGCAGCCCCAGTCAAAAATCACTTCATTTGCAAGGAAGTATCCTCCACGAAGCCTCTGCCCTCCTCTTCTGCAGACAGCCATGAACCCTTTGGCTAAACAATTTTTTCTTGTTTTCCTCTAAAAATGAGGTGTGTCTTATGGTCAGGTGCATCTCATAGAGTGAAAAATACAGTAATGAATGATAATGGATATTAATGTATATTAGTATTTCTGGATGCATAGAAAGCATTTGATAATGTGAACTGGAAATTCTTGATACAGCAATTGAAAATAATGGACTTTGGCACAAACTTCATTAAGGTAATTAAGACACTCTACAAGAACCAAGCAGCAAGACAATAGTCAATGGGGACCTAACTAAAAATGTCAATATTAAGAAAGGATGTCCACTTTCACCACTACTATTTATAGTGACATTGAAATTATTGAAGAGTGAAGTGCGTCAAGATCCAGAAATCAAAGGAACTAGGATAAAAGATGAAGTCTATAAAATACACACTTTTGCAGATGACCTGGTTTTCATCTTAGAAGACCCACTGGAAACAAAACTGAAAACGATGTCACCATCGTTAATTTAGAATTTCTCTTCCAAAGTTTTTGCCATTTTTCCAACTCCACATTATAACAATTTTTTGCCCATTGTATCATTGGTTCTTTCACATGCTCATCGTTCATTTTCCATTCTAACAAAACGTATATATTTTCTTAATTAACTTATTATCTGAAGATAACAATATTGTTATTAAATGCTATCTGTTCATTATAAAAGACATACATTTTCAAACCTTTCTTATACCTATATTGTATCTATATTAAAGGCCAAAATGAAGTCACCCCTAGAGATGGGCATGAAACAGAAAAATGGCGTTTCGGTTTGTCGTTTGTCGTTGAGAGGTGTTTCAGTTTGCTTCCGTTTGTCGGGGATTTTTTGAAAAATTTCATTACCGTTTTTCGTTTTTCACTTGTCGTTTCTACCCGCTTTTTTCGCAATTTTTAAAGCATTTCCGTGCACAGGCATCCCCCAACGCCCCAGACCAGAGGGAAAACACTAAAAAAAATGGATGCTGGCAGAGACACAGTATAGACTGGGTATGCAGGGAGGCTGCAAAGGCAGCGGTGGGTGTTGCCCCGGGTGCAAGGCAGCCGCAGAGTGACTGTACTGCGGGGCAAGGGAGGGTACTCACCAAGAGGTACGCAGCACGCACGTACACAGGGAGGCTGCACGACTGAAGCTAGAGTCGCAGCAGAGGTAGCAATCCCACCCTAACTCCCACCAGAGACTGCAAGGAGGACAGGGGCTGCCAGAGCTTTTTATGCCCTCTGTAGCTGCCAGACCTGCCCGCCCAGTCTGCAACCTGGGCATGCTATTGGTTGAACATGATCCCATCACATGGCTTGCCTCCATTTTGTTGCTGGTGCAACATCCATTTTAAAGGGGAAAGAAAAATACATTGCGATGGTAGAAGACAAAAACAAACGTTTTAAGGACCCCAACCCCCCTGGTAGGTATTATCAGACAATATAAATAATTATTGCTGCATTTTTATGGATGTTCAGGGCGTTTTTTAACATTTTAAACAGCTCATTTCATTGTGCGTCGCCATTAACGGAAATGAAACGTAACGACCACAATTTTCATGGTTCTGTTCGTTTCGTTGCATTTTCAGCACAATTTTCGTTTGTCGTTTCGTTACGTAACGGAAACGACAAACGGTAACGGAAACGAAAATTTCGCCGCTCCATGCCCATGTCTAGTCACCACCCATTGGCTTATCAATTTTTCCTTGGATTTTAAATTCCCCTCTGATAAAATTGTAGTTGATTTAAAAATAGCACTGCAATGCTTTAGTTCAAGAGCTAAAAGCAAGTTTTATTACAGTATACAAAGAGGACATAATACTTGACAAGACAGACACTTAAAGGGCTAGATATATCTAGGGACCTGAGTCTGAGGACCATCAATGGTGATCCCAAGAGCCAGGACCTGGAGCCGAACACTTGTTTATATACCTTCTTCACCACCACACCCAGAGTCTAGAATCTTCTTCTGATGGTTCCACTTTTTCTTCAGACCAGTTAAGACCAGTCAAACCCAGTTCACCTCTGGTGCTTGAATATCCCAGCTTGACCCTTTGTTCAGAGTCCTAGTCATTAGCAAGATCATCTGCAAACACTTCTTCTTTCATGTACTCAAGATGTTCCCCTTTCTACAGGAAGCTGTTTGCGCTTTGGCCTCTGTGGTTAAGCCTCTACAGATCTTATGGAAGTTACCTAACTTCTTGTGTTGCCAGCTCTGTGCGCTCTGCAGCTTTAAAATGTACAATGACACAGCCCTTAAGCATGTACAAGCTTACTGATTATTGATTAAAGAATATCAATCCTATCACCTCTACATTGAGTATATCATTGTATGTCACAATTTTTCCCAAGTTTAAAAGGTTTAGGTACATAAATGCTTCCATACATGAAACCCATCTTGGGATTCTCATATATAATTTCAGTTTCAGTTTCTCCCTTGTTTTTAGTAGAGAGTCCCTAAGATAATGGTTTTGGAAGTATCTATGTACTTTGGCTTTTTCATAGCATAGAAAAGCATGCCAACCCAGTTGTAGGTCATGACCTTCTAAACATAATAATATTTTGTTTCTTGAAGGTATCCAGTCTTTCAGCCAAACTAATGAACATGATTGGTAGTATAGTGTCCAGTCCAGTAGCCCAAATCCTCCTCTTTCTTTAGAGTCTTGCAACAGTTTCAGTTTAATTCCTGCTTTCTTTTTCTGCAATAACGGGCGGCAGGAGGGAGGTGCAAGGGGCGGCGGCTTTGAAGCCACGCTCCTCTGACTGCCTAAACGCAGCCTCCTTATCTCCCCTCCCGATCGGCCCTGCAATAACGGGCTGCAGGAGGGAAGTGCAAAGGGCGGCGGCTTTGAAGCCATGCTGCTCTGGCCGCCTAAGCGCGGCCTGCTTCTTACATCTCCTCCAGACCATCACCAGGTAGGAGACATCTCCGCCCCCCCATTAACAAAACAAACTGAACCGAACCAATTTTTCTCGGTTTGTTTCGTTTCGTGTTAAATTTGCCCCTAGGTTCATTATTCGTTTTGTTACGTAATGAAATGAATACCAAATAATGAAACAAAAAAATCATTCCGTGCCCATCTCTAATGCTAATTGTTTGGGCATCCATCCATCCTTAGACCACACATTTACCTGCTTCGCAGTGGGGTTCAACATGGTTACTCTTTGGAATGGCTACTGTATACTTACGGCCTAGTTGTTTCAGTGGGACTGTCTGACTCCCATTGGAGCATAATACTCCTATTCTGAGTGCAATTGTTTGACCTAAGTGTCAGTGAAATTAATAAGTCTTTGTCAGCCACAGACAGGCATGAGCACTTAAGAATATGTAGACATTATTATTATCCAATAGACTACAGAAATAACACCAAATGTCAAATAAATTAGGACAAAATTTCAAATTAAAAGGGTTTAAAGTTAAAAAAGCATCATGAACCAAAAAGGGCTATCTGAACCATGTAGGACTGGATATTAGTGAAAGACATAACACCAGAAAGGTAGAGTTGGATGACAGGAAAAAAAGATGTCAGAAAATAAAAGTTTTCCTTTTCCTAATCTCCACGTTCTCACAGAGTCTGAATATGTAACTATATCTCCACATTCTCACAGAGAGTCTAAATATGTAAGTATATCCCATTCTCTCTCCCTTAACATCTTCTTTTATATCCCTTTGAATGTGTGCATGTCAGATGTATTGTTAATCTAAAACTGGCAAGGTTTGTCAATCAAAGAATGTAGCAGCACCCTCACACATTATCTCTTTACACTTCATTAAAATGTTCCTTTAGAAAGAGCACACATTAAAATTGTAGCCATATTGAAACAAAATAACTTGGGGATGTATGTTTTCTAAGTAAAATGAAAGATGTTTAAAAGATGGTGCTCCACCATTTGATTAAAGCTGATGAAATTTAAAAGTGATTAGCGTTAGCTGACTCTTACAGGAATGAATGATCCATCCTCTTGAACAATTAAGAGTATTGTATTAAACTATCTGAACTATCTGTGATGAGCATTCCTGCATGGCAGGCGGTTGGACTGGATGGCCCTTGAGATCTCTTCCAACTCTGTGATTCTATGAGAAGGGAAGTATTAGAGAAAGATGTGGCTGAAATATACTTCTCCCATCAAAAACACTTAGGAGCATTGGACCCTTGTGTAGGTCAAATGTGTTTAACTCTTATGCGTCTAAAAATGTAACTAAAAGCATAAACAGTTGATTCACACACACAGCTTAAAGGACAGGAAAAAAAATCTATCAGAGGAACAAACCTGAGGTGTGATCTCTCCTCCCACTACCAATGGAGCAGCACATTGCTGTGACCTCCCTTAACCTGCACCAGCCTTCTAGCATGTCCTAACTCCCTTTCTGGTCATTATGGGGACCTGCGAGGTCAAGGGAGGGCAACCGGGCTGCTGCCATCAGACTGGAACTGCCACGCCGCCAAGAATAGATGATTCAGTAAGTTCAAGACCCACCTTTCTGTGGCCATGTCCTTGAGTTGAACAGCAGCACAGTATTTATTGAAGATTGTTGTTGTTGTTGTTGTTGTTGTTGTTGTTGTTGTTGTTGTTGTTGTTGTTGTTGTTGTTGTTGTTGTTAAATGAAATATTTATTTATTAAAAATAATATCCATGTATAAACAAAACTATGCTGCTGAAACCCATGCAATTGAAGGGAGAAGTGTATAACTTTCATGTATATGTTGGATGGACTAAATAAAAAATGAATGTATTAACAGCTGTATTTGTTACAGCTGTGATAGCCCTGGCATTGGCGCATACATACCATACCAGCTGACCTACCACAAACTAACAGGAGCAAACCAGATTGAACTACTATGCCACTGTGTTTCCCTCCCTGTCATTTGAGAGTGAAGAAAATGAAATAGGCTCTGAGCTGGACATACTGTACTCTAGTCTCCATCCCTACTAGACATGGGCACGACTTAGCGGAATTCCCGTTTCCGTTTCCGTTACTCGTTTCCGTTACGGAACGGAAACGGTAACGGGAATTACTCCGCCAGAACTCGAACTCGAACCGACGAACGAATAATTGGGTCTGATTTATCGTTGTCGTTCCTGGCATTGCGGCGATCCCGTGATGCCAAGCGGCACAGAAAAAAAGTTTTTTTTTTAAAAAAAACCCAATTCCCGGCCGAAAAAGCAGGCGAAAATATGCCTGCCTCAGTGCACCTACCAGAAGGGTGGTTTCTGGGGGGGGGGTCCCCGGCCTCCCCCCTTCTCCTGTCCTGGGCTGTTCTGGTGGGGACTGCAAGCAACAAGCCGGACTCGCCATGCCATGCGGTGCGGGCGGGGGGGATCCAAAATGGGCCGGCGACCGCAATGTTTTTTTTGAAATCGTGGTCCAAAAACACACAAGCACCACACAGAAACATGCGAAAATTGGTATTTTAAAACTGCCAGAATTTTTACAGTAGCAGTGGCTGGGTTTTTCTTGCAACAAAATGTCTCCTCTGTCCTCTCTCCATTGATTTTATTTTATTTTATTTTATTTTATTTTATTTTATTTTATTTACACCTTCGCAATGATGGGCTGGCCAAGTGGCCATGGGAGTGGACCATGCAAATTTTTGGAGCCATTCCACCAATCGCATGGCCACTTGGCCACTGAGACTTCTGGGATGTGCCAAAAAGCCCACTAAACCCTGCCCTAGCCCTAACCCTAAGCCTAACCCTTAGTCCCTTACCCATACGCCACAGTACACTGTCCTCTTAGTGAGTCAGAGAGGCACCTAGAGGTGCACCCCAATACTCACCCTAACCTCACCAGTAACTAGCCTAACCCTAGCACTTGCGCTAACCCTGTTGCCTAAGCCAGATCTGTACTTGCATTGCACGACACGCAAGTACAATTCCCTTCTTAGTGAGACACAGCGGGTGCAGAGAGTCCGCCAGTCTGGCTCTGGGTGACTCCTGCAGGCTCGGCTCGGCAGCATGTGTGACATGCAAACCATGCCCCCGAGGCCTGACTGATGCAGGGAAGGCACCCCAAAAAGAGGGGTGCCTCTGCCAGTCTGCTGTGTCTCTGCATGCAACTTGGTATGCATATCCATATGGCTATGCATGCCCTTTTGCAGCAGGTGAGGAGAGGAGACCCCCATGCCATGAGGGATCTCCAGGAGCCTGCTTTCCCTTCCTAGCGGGTGAGGAGAAGAGGCACACCCCCAAAAGAGGTGCCTCCAGGAGCCCGCTTTCCCTTCATAGCGGGCCAGACGAGGCACCCACCCCACAGAGGTGCCTCCAGGAGCCCGCTACCCCCCCAAACCAGTATAACGGCAGACGAAAAAACGAAAAACGAAACGACTAATTTTTTGTGAAGTTTCGCGAAAAACGTAAATGAGCCGACACGGGCCGCCTCCGACACACGACAACTCGAAAACGTCATTTTCCCTAGTCGTGCCCATCTCTAATCCCTACATCCATAAAAGGAGAACCACTTGGGAGGGCCCTTACCTTACCCCACATGGTGCTCCATCCTTTCATCTGGATCTCTCCTCATGCCTCAAGACCTATTTCCAACAATACTGTGATAATAAAATAAGGAAGTGCACTGACTTTGCAAAAATCCAGTTAACAATAACAGATAGACAATAGCTAGTTTGGACTGCAAGCAGATCCTAAGTCCTTCTCAGGTCCACCTGCAGGCTTTTCTGTCCCTGCCATCCTGAATGGCCGGAGTACCAAAGCACACTAAGGCCTTCCCAAGAGAAAGCCCCTGGGAAGCCACCCAACAATAGCAATATAACAGATGCCATACCAACTACCGTCACTGCCATACCTCACCCAGCCAAGCGCTGGTTAAGTTTGGAGTAGCAACATGAGAACAACTACTTTCAGTGTCCCTACAGTCCAAGCAGGCAAGGACCAGTGCCATAGCTAAAGAATTTCTAGATCCATCAACAGAAATTTTAAATGCAATTCTGGAGAAGGAAATCCAACATCAATAATTATATACTGTAAATATAGTCCACCTGTTTGTCCTTCCTTGTTATTGATCCAGCTGAGAGTATATATATCTATATCTATATCTATATCTATCTATCTATATATCTATATCTATATCTATCTATCTATCTATCTATCTATCTATCTATCTATCTATCTATCTATCTATCTATCTATCTATCTATCTATCTATCTATCTATCTATGATACTCACTTCATCTGGGTATATTCTCTTTCTCTACAACAGAGTGAATCTGCTGTTTAATGTGAAAAGTTGAAACACACATGACCCACTGGTTCACTTTCTATTTTTTCTGACTTTTAATGGTTTGAAAAAGCAATAAATGAGTATAGCTTCTGTTAATCTTGTTCAAGACAGAAAGGCATGGCTTTCACCAGTGACAGCCACCAGGCTGTTTTCTATATCCATGCCTTGACAGTCCTGATTTTATTTCTACAGACCACACTGAATGCTGTCCCATTTCAGGGAAGTGGTTATTTTGGAGGAGAAGGCAGTGGCATTTTCCCATGGAGCACCTTAGAATCTCAGTAAGACCTGGAATATTCTGACAACATAAAATGTTTACTTCCTGTAATGGTCCCAAAAATCACATTGAAGTTGAGGAGAAGTAATTAATTTTTTTAATGGAAATATGGCAAGGTTGAAGTACAGTACAAGTGAAGTAACCAATATTGCCATCGGTGTCACTAACTTCTAAGAACAGTGATGTGCAGTCAGGTGGTTTTAAAAGGCAACATCAATTTAATAATAGTTGGTAACTATTTGCTGAATAGACTTCCCCTACCTCTGATTAAAGTTATTTTATTCTTTTTAATTAGCTCTTCAAAAAGTAGGAGCTGAAAGATGTAATTCATGAACACGAAACCCTTTGGCAAAATCTGTCTCTGCAAACTTCATTTTAACCTGTTTTCATACATGTTTTGTTTATCTTGATTGCTGCACTTGAACATTGCCGCTTTCTGTACCCACTCTTGAGTATAGATTTTTACAGACTCCCACTCCTGGCAGCCCAGAAGTGGGGGGTCTGTAAAAATCTATACTCAAGACTGAGAAATTGTGTTAAGATTCTGGGGGTAGTTATAATACTTACTTGTTATTTGTTTAGATGTTATATTGTTTCCCCTCCTCCATTCAAGATGCTCAGAGCATCATTTATAATGATGCCGCATGGCATACCAGAGAGGGAGAGGGAGAGAAATTAGTGTCTGGCTTATTTCTATAAAAGAAATACTCTAGCTGCAATTTTCCACTCAGATGCATTCACAAAAGTGATGTGAAAACTAGTGAGAAGTAAGTGCATGAAACGGTACAAGGCTGGAGACTGAAACTCACAGATCATTGTAACTGATAGAAGCAGGAATTGGTGACAACTCAGTCTTTTCCCACAATATTTGGGTCCCTCCGGGGAGGAGGGCGGCATAAAAATAAAGTTATTATTATTAATAATAATATTTTCTACAACTTAGCCATAATACATAGTATGAGTTTACATTGCTGATGCATGCAAGGGGACATACATCATACATAAGGTTTATACATAAGGTGATCTGACAGTCAAAGAAGGAGGTTGATTTTTCAGAGTGAAAAACGTCCACCTCATGGGATTAGAAAACACTCCAGTGATGTATTATTCACTAATTGCAGTGCTAACTAATTCACTCACTTAGCTATCATTACTATGTTTCTATAGCCATGTCAGAATGGAAAGTTTCTCATGTTTTCTCATGTTGAAAGCATTGGAGGCAAAGACACAGATACTCAAACACTGCATATTCTAGGTAAATAGTTGTCCAAATAATTGGATATTAAATTGTTCTTCACATGGTTATATAGCACCCATAAAAGGAACTATAAAAATAGTGTTTCATTCAAGGTAATGAATCCTCGGTACCCTCTTGAGCACGGATGTCTTCAATGAATAGTGAAAGCTAGCACCATCGTTCTTCCTTCCAGTCGGATGTCTTCCCAAAACTTTCCATACAAGTATAAAAAGCTCCTGCACAACACCAGGGATTAAACCCTTTCTCCTCCACCAGTGGATTTTTCCACTCCTTTGATGTTCTAAAGTAGGGTTTGAGGTTTGTTTGATTTTTGCAGCTATTCCTGCCTTGTAAAGACTAATTATTTTTTTGTGCTGCTCAAGAGGGTCAACATAGTACAAATTCCTGATCCTTCTCAAATACTTTAATAGAAAATGTATATTGTCGCATCACCACACAAACAGAAATATACAGTTAGCCCATCCTTAACACAAAAGTCATATTAGTATAGGACACCCACACCCACAAATAAGAGGGATGTGTGAAGAATGCAATCAAATTATTCCATACCCTGAATACAACTGTGTGTATATATGTATTCTCGCTTTCCCTCTTAATATAGCCTGACTTTCACATTGGTTTGACTTGTAATGCAAAAACTCTTTATGGGCAGTTGTTAACTCTACCCCATACTGACAATTTTTTGAGGTTATAAGTTTTTATGATACTATTTTAGCAACCCCCAAATTACCAATGATTAGTATAGTTGTGAGTTTTTCAGACTGATTGGCCATGTTCCAGAAGATTTTCTTCCTGACGCTTTGCCAGACTCTGTGGCCAGAATCTACAGAGGCCCTCTGAAGATGCCAGCCACAGAGTCTAACAAAATGCCAGGAAGAAAAACTTCCAGAACACGGCCAAACAGCCCGAAAAACTCACAATAGCTATCAGATCCTGGCTGTGAAAGACTTCGAGAATAAAATGATTTGTGTATTTTTTTTTAACTCAAGAGAAATTAGAACTCTGTTTCTGGCCTGTTCCATGTCCACTATGCATCAAAGCTGCCAACTAAGAAATAAGCATGCTTATTCAGTATGCCTTAATGTTGCTAAAGTTAGTAATATATACAAAAACAATCCTATTGCATCACACAGTTGCTGATACATAGCATACCTATGTTTGTGTATGTGTGGAAATATATTCTACTAGGCAATGCCTTCTCAGTTTTCTTAGCCATCATCAAGTATAAAATAGTTTACTAGTATCCTGGTAACTGTGTAAGCACCCTTCTTTTTATTTTGCCCTAGCACCTGATCCAAAAGTCCATATAAATAGCTACCAAAGTCTGGAGATGCCTTGTTTGCTCAAATGTCTGTTTGAACAAAAGGAAGCTTTTTAAAGACATGGTAGACAGTTAAGCACTTGAAGTCTCACTCCCTTCTGTGAGAGAAAACAAGTGTATGGTTAATTCTTTTTTCCTACTGAAATCAATTGGAACTAAGGCATAATTAATATTCACAGTTAACTGAGAATAAGGACAAATCCAGTCAGATGCTAAGTGTGTTTAGTATTACAAATGCCATCACAAACAAGTGGTGCTGGAACATTTTTATGAGATTTTTACAGAAAAGTAATTAAAACAATTATTTTACTTGCTCCTGCAAGACAAGAACGTAAATCACTATGATTTTAAAAAACCAATAAACTATAACAATAACAAGCTATTTGGGGGAGTGGGTTTATAAATACAACTCTAAATCATTTTTTAAAAATAACTTTCTAAGCTCTGATGCGGATGTTTCAAGTGGCTGCAAGGGACTGTAATTTTGAGTAAATTGCAAATGGTATGGTGGGGAAGTTAAAAATGGCATCCCCGCCATTCCAATTTAGGGAGCCCTACTGCTGTTTGAACAAAAACAAAAAAACAACACCGGGTGCCAATTGCTTCAGAGATCATCTCATTTGGTGAAACCAGGGGCCACAATGCAGCTCTGGAACCATAACTGCCCCCCCCCTCCTCAGGCAGCAATGAGGCCTAGGCACACACCCACCCCAGCTTCCACTTGCAAACTTTTTGCATCCAGTGCAACAAAAAAGGATTGTACTGCAGATCCTGGAAGCCTCCTGAAGCTGCACTTCACTTTTCAAATAGGTTGCAGGAACTTTTATGCATCATTTCACAATAACAATAACAATATTAAAAAATATATCTGACAGCGACTGCTTTCCTTCTTTGCATTTGGAGGTATATTCAGGAGTATGTTTGACTTGAATTCAATACAATCTACTTCCACGTGCTGTATATAAGTCCTGAACGTTGGGAGGAGAATTTCATATGTCCTTATATTGTAGAGGAAGAAGATGCTAAATCTTAGTGTTTTCTGTTACTTTAAGTCTTAAATAATGATGGTTTCTCCACCATGGGTAAAGTGAATACTAGCTTTGATATGATTAACCATTATGCCAAAACAAAGTCAAGTCCTAACAAATCGTACACTGCACGGCACACCATACAGGTGACTGACTTACTGTATAAGCAACCCATGGCAAAGACTGTGTCTAATCTGTTGGAAATAAAATAACATTTTGTTCCTACAAACAAACCAAGCAAAGCAAATGAAACAGTCCAGTTCTAACTATGAAACAGCCTTATTAATTACAGAATGACTGTATTATTAAGCTGACTTGATTTGAACGTTAAGATAAAATACAGGTTTTCAATTCCGGGTGGCTAATATGTAATATATTGCTCCCCCCATTCCCCTGACTTCTAATAGTTCTCAGATTCTCATTGTGGTCCTTGCCAAAGAATCCAGTTGTCAGACTTGTGTTTCACTGATGAACTTCAGTTGTTGTGCTTTCAAATCCCACATTTCACCTCTAACAGCCTCATCTTAGGTTATCTTGCACCTGACTTTCATTACTACTGCAAGGGGGGTCTCCTACTTTCCCTCAGAGTCTGAAGCCAGAATCACTCTTTCAACTTCTGTGGTGAAAGAGCTCAAGATCAGCATTGGGCAGTAGCCCCTCTGTGACAAAGAAAAACAGAACAGGATATTCTGGAAGCACAGAGCAATAAGGAAGGTATTGTTGCTCATACTGAAAGCCTTCAGAGAGACAGGATTCCTCCCTAATCTTGGTGCAACTTTGCTCTGGCCCAAGAGTGTGCTAAAAGGGCTATTATGAAGAATATTCTACCTAGAAGTAGCACTCAGTATCTATATAGACCAACAATGTTAAGGATGATGAGGAGTGAGGATTTTGACCTCAATAACACAATTCAAGTATGCAATATTGCAGGAAAATATTTAACTTAAATCATAGTGATGCATTGTCTGAACATAATGTCAAAGACTAATAATCGCTTATTTCAATATGATTATTAGAGTAAAAATATTCTGCAAGGTACATTATAGGATTATGGATTTTGTCCATACTTATCCTTGTCAGTAACCATGTTTAACTGAAAATACCAACTGAACACATACTTATTGACTCCATGAACGGTAGCCTTCCTCAAAATTCAATTATTCAGCAAACCTTCTGCTATATTTTGAACATCAGATTAATATTAACAGGACTAGAAAGTGTAGAACTTAATACAACATGCAATACTCTTACCTCATGCTTTTCAATGAAATAGGGCTTTATAACACCTTTGTATAACTCTTTATAACAAAGTTGGGTAAAATTATATTCTAGAGGCAACAATTTACAGATCACAAAGTTCCTTTACCTGGGCCTCTACACTCACTCAAAATGAAATTTGATGATGATCCTGGTGATATATTTCCACATATGAGCATAGAAAGTGCTATTCATGGGAAAGATACCCAACATTTATAAGCCGGTAACCACATAAATTAAGGATTTATTGTTTGAAAAGGAAAAGAAAGCTGGAACTTCTAAAATGTAGCATGGATTGCACATGCATTTGTCTGTGTACATGTGTGTGCACATTTTCATACATGTCTATGCATTCACAAACACACAGTAAAGATTAAGAAATATAAATAGCTTAAAATTGATTTACTTTAGCTGTGATTTTGTACCAAAGTGCCTAATATTTGTTTGAGAACTGAATAAACTAGACTGGTAATACTGAAGCAATGAAAATATGTTGTGTTCGATTTCTCTGCCATCGGTAGTGAAGTGTATGTTTTGGAGTTAAGCCCAAAAGTGTGTTGTATTATCTTCACAAGCCAACAATAAAAAAAGAAACAAAAAAGACTGAAGAAAGAACACTATCAATCTTAACCCTGAATCTCTTGTCACCCGAACCTGGTGCTTCTGCTGTTGTAAACAAGCCAGATTCCTACAGTTGTAGGGAAATGAGAGGCATTGCAACACAGGATGTTTTTATGTGGACTCTAAGGATCTTATCCACTATTTTGGCATAACAAAGATTAAAGGACTGATACAATGGCATAAATGGTGTTTAGCACAATAACGAAAGACACGGAATAATACAATTATTAAGTGAAATAATATAGCACCTGTACTTCTAATACTAGATAACGGTGTAGGAAGGAGAAACTTTCACCAAAAAGAAGTTTTAATTGTGAAGGATGCTTAACTAAACATAAAAAGCACTTCACAGACACGAATGAGTGTTGAATATTCCTTCCCTGTGTGTTTCTGATGCAGTCCGCTTGAGTTCTATATACAATATTACTTTCTTCCTGTCTTTGACATCTTTCCCTCTCTACCTTTTGTTAATGCAACAAATTACAGTCATATACATCTGCATACAAAGTACAACACAAACTAAGTGCCAAAAAGATGTTAAGGGGAGAGGGAAGAGGTGTTTTTCCCCCTAGATCATTTGCCTCTGGAATCAGTAGGGCAGCTGTTACTTAAGACTGCGACGCTGTATTTATTTACCCAAGAGTAAGTTCCAGTAATTATATACAATAACTATCTATAGGATTGGACAGTAACAGTGCAATGCTACAGATTCAGAAGCAAGTCTCATTGAGTTCAATGATGGTTATTCCCAGGTACTGTATTTATTTATTTATTTATGCATGCAAGTATGTATAGGACAGCAGCCTAAGCAGCTTAGACGAGACTCTCCTCAGTAACTACAAACTGCTTAGCCAACTTTCAACATTTGCAAGGCTCTGGGACTCCAAGATGCCCTGGATTCAGCGGGCCTTCCCTTTGAGTACACACGCCTACCCTCGCTTAAAGGTTGAACAGCTATTGATATCAAAGGGTTTGCACAGTGCTTATCAGCTAAATATTACCATAACTGTATATCCAGTTATGACCATCAACTCTGAGTCATTTCCCCTGTGTTTCTTCCCAAAATGAATTAGCCTGGTACAATTTAATTCTATAACTAAAGTATTTAAAAATAAGCAACCATTTTGTACTCTGACAAAAGCTGAACAGAAGGCTTTGAGTATGGCAACGATCCTGGAGAATTATAATTATGGAGGGGTTGCTTTTTATCACAGAACTTGTCTGAAACATACAGTATAATAAACAGAAATAGAATAGAGCTAGCTGTGTTAAAAGTTTGATATATAAATTCATTTTTAAAGAAATTGCCTTGACTGCTAAATTGCCAAATCAGACAGACGATTTTATTGTTGTTTTCCTTCCAAAATACAGGTGGGGGAGATGATTTAAATTGATTACATATTCATTTGAAATACTGAGTTTTAATTTTTATAACTACCTTGTATAAGGATTCGCTGTTTGAATGGAACTTGTAAATTAGATGGCAGCTAAATTTCCTACAAGAAAGGAAATATTTCTCCTCTCCCTCCCCCACATAGAAACAGATACCACCAACAAGTTATGATGATAACTATTTGGGGGATGACATGATAATGACAATCTATAGTGAGCATTATATAATTCAACCATAATGATTTGGTAGCATGTTATATTATTACATTATTTTTCTCCATCTACCTGTCTCTAAAAATGATAAGGGATGTCTTTTGATCAATATTGCATGGACCTTTTGCAAAAAATCATTTTGCAGCTTCTTGCTGTATCAAAAATATGGACATCTGAGCATCTTCTGGTTCCATATGGATTTTAAAAAAAAACCTACATATTTCAAAAGTTATATTTCTCTCACACCAAACACAAAAGATATCTCTATAACATACAAAAGATATTTTGTCTCTTATGTGCTTTCCCAGTACCCTTCTTGAAATGCTGCACGTGGAAATACAGTAATTAAAAAAAGATTCATTCAGAAGCAATTGCTGTGGAATCCAAATGTCACATTGTGCTACGTGGTACTCCTCCAGCACAGATGTATATCAACAACATCTATCACTCAAGCTCACCCCTGAACATGTTCTGCTCCCTTTTCTGATTAGAGATTACAGTTGCTTGAGTTGTCTTACAGGGTGTCACTGGTTTGAATGACAGATGTCTGGACTGAAGTGCTACACCTCTTTCTTCCTATTTCAGATATGAAACCTATATTCCTGAAAGGCTACATTTTCATTAGCTGTTAACCAAGCTGTTTAAAATATATACAGTACTGTATATCTTCCTGCATGCTAGGAGGGAGGAATGGTTTCTTTTTAAGTAAGATGGTAAAATACAAAACTTCATTCCCTCCCTTTATTTAAACTATGTTAATCATTCTTAAGCTTACACCAAATATCCCAGCAGGCTTTTTAGCATCATACTAATAAAAGAAATATTCTACAGTCTTTTCAAAAAAGCTTAAAACAGGGCAAAAAGAGATGTGCTTTAAAAATCTTAAGAAAAGTTTACTATGACTGTAAGTTTTCAGAGAAGTCAATTTCATATACAGTACATTAAAAAAAAAATCCAGATTTCTGGCTGCACACCTACAAATTCCAATTTATATGACTATCCCTTAACAAAATCAAACATAACAAAACAGGAGATTACGTTTCTGAGCCAACACCAATATTCAAAAGACGAAAGATAGCAGTCTGTGAGCTACTTGTGCACAAGTTGCATTGTTGATGTCCTGATGCTGATATGCAGGGGGCTGTTGTGGAACTACTGCCCAGGGCTGTGTTTTGCAAATTGCAGCTCAAGTCAACAATGCCATGGCATTTCTCAGACCAAACTTTTATCAGTCGGCAAGCGCACTCTTTGGAGCTGAACCGAAAAAGCTTGTGAGTGCTCTTCCACAACGGAAGTTGGTTCCCACAGACACCACTGCCTTTAATCCCCTTTCTCTCTTTTCAGATTCCGTGGCACCAGGGCAGAGGCAACAACGCTCCCGATACAAAATACCTAGACAGACAGACTTACCGAAGAGCTTGCTGGGAGTGTCCTCGTTGTCATTTGATTCCACAGGCGCAAGCAGGGGCTCATTCAGCTCGTTGTCTGAAGCAGCTGCCTTGTCCTCACCTCTCAACTCTGCATTCATTTCACTCCGCAGTGACAGCAAGGGCTTACTGACTTGTCCAGCTATCATTGGATCCTAGGATGGGGGGGAAAGAGTGAGGGGGGAAAAAGTGGCAGCTTTGGTGTGCGTATTCTGTGTCTCACACTCCCTCTCTCTCTCCCTTTCTCTCTCTCTTGCACACACACACACACACACACATGCATACACACACACTCTCTCTCTCTCTCTTTCTCTTATCTCTGGCTGCTCCTGCTGTTATTGCTGGCTGCAGTCAAGTGAAGAGCTATTACAGATCCAATGAGTTTTCCATTACTCCCCACCCTATTAAAGCTCAACTAGCATGTGAGAGATTCCGGACGCTTTGGAGAAAAACTTCACTGAACGCTACATAACCAACACAGCTTTAATTGTGGGATGTGCTTCTTTGTGTGGATGCTTTTACACCTCTCGCTACTTTAATGCAGCAAGGAAGGGGTGTGTGTTGTTGCCAGTGTGGTCCAGCAGTGTTTTTCTTTTTCTTTTTAAGCTTGTGGATGTCTTAGAGCTCTCTATCAAAACAGAAGTGCATTCTCACTGCAACAGTATTAATCAAAAACACCAACCCTCACAATACAAGCCTTGTTCCCATTACAGCACATAGCAATTGAAAATAGAATAAAACAGGACTATCTCATTTCATGACATGCAATCAAGAAAAGGAAAGGATTACTCTTTTGTCTTTGGATTATTAGGCTTTCAAAGTCTGCAACCTTGCACTTAAAGAAAAAAATATACATAGACAAATTAAGCACATATAGAGACAGTTTTAAAAGGAAAAAACTTCTGAAGAATACTTACAAAATGTTTGCAATCCTTCTTGTATTTTGAACATTATATTTCCATAATGCATATGAATACATGCAATATCTATATTACGTTGTTTCAAAATCTTTCTTGGTTATCTAAATCTATTTTATCTTCCCAGTCAGACCAAAAGTGTTTATAAAATGGTCAGGTCACTTCTGACATCCCCAAAACAGTCCGTTGTTTGCCCCTAAATCAACAAGAACGGAGGGACGATGGGGAAGGAAATCAAAATAAGAGAGGCACACACAAGCAAACTTGTCGTGTGATTCCCACCTATTTATTGCTAAGTTTATGCCTAAATGGTTCTTATGGAAAGAACAGGTGACCAGCATGCAAGTAGGTTGGTTAGCATGTTCCCTGTGCCCATTCACACATTGGTCGATGGTTGCCTATGGCTTTTTTTTAATGTATTCATGTCTGAAAAGTGAATTTGATATGACACATGATAATCTATGAAAATGTTAATCAATACAAATAGTTTAAACTGTCATCAAATGCACTTCTTTAGTCAATACTCATATCGCCGAAAACAATGTCACTGTCACCGGGGTTTAATTTGCACAGCACTTAAATATTGGACTCTGTGCATCAATGCACTCTTCTTCAAATACTGTAGGTAAACACATTTTCTCCCTATTTAAGGCTGAAGCACTCAGTACACATTTAGTTCAAGCCGAATCCTCCCTTTTGAATACCTTGATAGGTCCACTGGAGGGCAAAATTAATACTTAATTGAATCTCACAGTCATCAAAATAATCAATACTTTTTTATTATTTATTCTTTACAGTCTGTTGACTGTTTCAAACCTCAGAGGAAATGGGGTGGGGGAGAATTCATGGCTTTGAAACACTGTCATTTAACAAGGTAATTTTCAGCAGGACATTAGGGGTTGTGAAACATATAATAAAACAAAAATGGTGGCTTATAATAGGAAGAAAGAAAAGAATTATATTTCTGCCATCTAACAAAACAGGATAAATAAAAAGAAGAAGCAAGAGCGGGGAGAGAGAGAGGAGGGGAGGAGGGAGGGAAGAGAGAGAGAGAGAGAGAGAGAGAGAGAGAGAGGAGACTGGCTTTTGAAGGGTTTTATCATATCAAGAGCAGAGCTGAGCTTTCATAATGCTGACATTTCTCATCCTGACAATCCTAAACAAGTGGAAAGGATGAGATCGGAGATATCATCTTTCATCACATTCCCCAGCTTAAGAACCAACATGACAGCTTCTCTCCCCTTTACACTGTTAATTACTAAATAAAATACTACTCTCTGTCAGCATTAGATTATTGCAGATAGAAACCACTAACATTACGCCATTGTTGTTGATGTTGCTATTGTTTTTTTTTTAAAAAAAACCCAATGATACCTGCTGTGAGCTTTTCAGAAAATAAGCAGAACTGCTGTCTTTATACTTGAAATACAATCGCTGAAATCAATGATTCAAATTCGGATCAATTTCAGAAGAAACTGCTAGTATTCATGATGCAATAATTACTGATCACCACCACCACCTTGGAAATGTGGGTGTACACTGCCAGGCATTTATAAGCCTTGTGGGTGGTGGTGGTGGTGGGAATGGTTTAGTATTTCAGTGCACTCCTAGATTCAACCGAAAATATCAGTGTCCAGGTTTCAAATATTGGTCAGGAGTACATTGGCCCGGTGCATTTGTTCTTGGGGTTGTCCATCCGGCCCCAGTGAAATAGACCTTAGGTGCATCTTATTTAGATTTGAAACATGCCCTGCAAGGGCCTGCCTCTAAATTTGTATGGAAATTTCAGTTGCTCCAGAGTACTGCATTCATATTGTTCACTGGCACTACACTGATTCTGCACCAGCCGTGGTGTAGTGGTTAAAAAGTGCAGGTTCTCATCCTAATAGTCCTCATAAATCTGCACCTCCTCTTTTGTGTGTGTGTTGTGTCATTACAGTTGTGACTGACTCTTCGTAACCACATGTCCATGGAGTTTTCTTGGCAGGAATACTAGAGTGGTTTGCCAGTTCCTACTCCAGGCACCTACAGCACCTGGTATTCCTTGGAGGTCTCCCATCCAAGTACTACCCAGGCCCGACCCTGCTTAGCTTCTGAAATCAGGCAAGATTGGATGCACTTAGGGCATCTAGGCAGCGCACCTCCTCTTACGGAGTCTAAAAATGCAGACAGCTAGTTTTGTCCACATAAAGAACTGAAGAATAGCCCTTACTTGCGCATTCAATTCTAAACTAGGCTCAAATCCTTTTGTATTATATTAGGAATCTGTTGCAGCAATATATTAATCATGGGAACATTCATTTCTTTCCCAGCTACTGTGATGACACTACAGCTAAGCTAAAAAAAAAAAAAAAAAGGAACAGGGAAACCTGGTTTGCAGCAAGTGAGTGATGGTCCTTGTTCTTCAACCATGAGAGACCTACCTCCTCTAAACCACTGTTTACAACAGCAATCAGAATGCTTATAAACTTTCATATGACTTGAGACCAGGCTATGTGAAGGATTCAGTTCATCAATTTGAGCCTGCCTAGGTTGCGAGATCTTTGAGCAGTTCCTTTCTTTGGTACCACCACCACTACTTGAGGCATATTTCTGTGGGATGTAAGAAATGGTCCTCTTAGTGGCTATTCCTTGCTCCCTGATAAGAGAAGTCAGTTTGGCACCTTCTTTGTCATTCTTGGGCTGGCAGGCAAATGTGTGCTTTTTTTAAAAAAAAAAATTAAATTAGCCATTTAGCATTTAAGCAGGTTTGATGTGATAGGACTTCTAAGTGCTCAAATGGTGTTCATTTCTTTTTGCCAAAGTGTTCTCTAATTGTATTTTCAGCTGATTTGTTTCTAGGTTCTAACTATATTTTTTAATATACAGTATATTTGAATGCTTTCATTACTAGTTGGCATGAGTGCCATTTTGAGCAGAAATGGGAATGCAAATTAAATTTATAAAAAAGCTAAGCAAAGTGTTCTGCTTATATACTGCCTCATAGTGCTTAAAGCACTCTCTTGGCAGTTTACAATGTAATTATGCAGGCTGCACATTGCCCTAAACCCCACTGAGTGAGATGGGTACTCATTTTACCAGCCTCGGAAGGACAGAAGGTTGAGTCAACCTTGAGCAGTTGAGATTGAACCCTTGATTGTGAGCACAGTTTTGGCTACACTACAGAAGTTTAAACACTGCATCAAGAGGCTCATCCATAAATATATAGAAGCAGCTTATTATGCAAATTATTTACCTACCAGCCTTCCCCAAGGAAAAGTCATAGCCCACTTTATCTGTGCAACAGTCCTTTGAGGTAAATTAGGCTGAGATATAGTGAATAATATGGCTGAGTGGAGGGGGGATTTGAATACATTTACAAAATTCAAGACCCAGGAACTTCATTGATACACATTTTCCGTCATAGAGCTTGTAGCCACTAGTCTCTTCCCACAGTTCTGGCAGAGACACCATGGACTGGGACTTTCATATTTTTGAGCTCATCTCTCCTGACAGTTTCTTGCATCCATATCAGATACATGGCAGGGATACCTCAAAACCTTTCAACCAGTTTCTCATAAAGAACAAGTATGGTAGCATTGAACCATGTTCTCAGCAAATATGTGCAGAAAGTTGGCATGGTAGGGTGATGCTTAGAATTATCTTCTAGTTTTCTGTATAGGAAAAAAATTGGGATGAAGAATATTAAAGCTGGAAAATCTCATATACCAGAGAAGAGAAACATTTGGCCATTCAGGCGGTAACTTCAATCAATATGGCAATAAACAACACAGTCCAACTCTTCTGGTAGGCTGACATTCTTCACTCATGTTATATTCATCTACATGCCAGGACACTTCTGAGTAGATGCATACAGGAATGTACTATAACTGCACAGAACATTTTCTAAATACTTCAAGCTGATCTATCTATCTATCTATCTATCTATCTATCTATCTATCTATCTATC
>JAHTLZ010003542.1:32607205-32687504 GCA_023846285.1 Phrynocephalus versicolor
GGAGGGCCGAAGTTTGGACATGCCTGCCATAAAGGATAAACATAATAATAGGATGTGTGTGTGTTGTGTTGTTACAGTCGTGACTGACTCTTCATGACTCCATGTCCATGGAGTTTTCTTGGCAGGAATACTGGAGTGGTTTGCCAGTTCCTACTCCAGGCGCCTACAGCACCTGGTATTCCCTGGTGGTCTCCCATCCAAGTACTAACCAGGCCCGACCCTGCTTAGCTTCTGAAATCAGGTGAGATCGGATGTGCTTAGGACATCTAGGCAGCTAATAATAGGATACCTGTGAACATATACTTGGCCTTTCCTAGAGTGGGTTTATTTCTCTTTGTCATGATGGGACCCATTTTCTTTCACCGATAAGTGGGATATAAGGTATGAAGGTTTGTGATCCAGTGGATTACACTGCAACTTGCCCTGTGGTTCAAGGCAAATTCAAAAGAAAGAAAACAAAAGATAAACCATGTGGCTCCTTTAAAACTTAATACATTTTAACGTAGGTTTTTGTGGATCAAGTCCACAAAAGTTCCATGGCTTGTCCTTTGCTTAATTCTTATAACTACCAACTCTGAAATGGGAGCTGTCAAATGGAAAGGGAACAAAACAAAATAGAAATGAGAGGGTCCAGTTACACGTTGTGTGATCATCTGCTGCACAATTTATGTCTTATACATGGTAAACATAAACTGTGGTTTACCATGGTGCATAAATCCATCCATTCCTGGTCTACATCCTAACAAAATTAGCTACTTGTCTAAAGTGTTATTTTTTCACAATTACTAATTCATGCAGGTTCAAACAGTGGCACAGCAAGTCTTTTATGGTTAGCTCCTTGCAAACGACTCATCAGAAAAAGTAAAAAAAGAGAGAGGAAATAAAAGTTAGTCAGAGTGATAGAAAGCATTTGGAAAATGTGAGGTGTAGACAAGTCTGGCTGAAGTATACTTGGCTGTATTTACAGTATTTGTGCTTCTTCCTTAGGTGCAACCATTATTTAAATCGTGTACTGTATTTTGTTTCTTGAGGACTTTGGGGAACACAGAAATTCCAGGAAGACAGCAGTGGCCCTACATATAGGAATTCAGGATTGTTATGAGATAACGGCAGAAATCCTGTCACTTTGCATGACAAAAGTGGGAGGATTCACGGCTTCTTAACCAGCAAGTAAAGAGTTCCTTCTGGGACTCAAGAGCACAACTGGCATGCCCCGATGACCTGCAGCAGCAATTCTTTACTAGCTAGCTAGAAAGAAGGCTTTTTGTTGCAAAAAGCAACAGAATTTCAGCCAACGTATAAGAAGCAATACATAATATGTGGCATTAGTATCAGGGGCTGAGGGTAAGTGATAATTTGCCTCCTAAGAAGTAAAAGAAGTGTGATGTTATATAACTCTTTGCATCTAAGGAGCAGGTTTCTAAAAATGTGAACAGCATCAGTTGGGGGAGGCCCTAACAATTAACAAAATCAGCAGCATAGTTTTGGCTTATTTATCACTTTCTTCTCCTGCTGTGATCCAGAGAATAAGCCCTCTTCTGGTTTCCTCCTTGTGCAAACATCAGCTTCAGAGGAAGAACACAAGTGAAATCTTCAAGGTTTCCATAGTATGTCAATGCAACAGCAATTGTCACATATACAAATAAGTAGCGTCTCCCATTATGGAATCTTGTAGGCTTCATCTTTGTTTGAAGCACTTCTCAGTAAGTTTGAAGGTTGCACTAGTGGCCACACTTCCTGCTTGTTTGCCTGTTTCCCACAGCTTCCTTGATATAGGGAGGAAATAACTGTGGAAGAAGGAAAGCCATGTTGAAGGATAGTAGGAATAGGCTAAAGCTAACTGGAGATTGCTATGAGATGCTGGAATCGGGAGTGTTGGTGGTGATAACAATGGAAAAGAAGCTGTGCATCTATAAACTCAGAATAGTGAGCGAGTCACCATGAGAACACTGGACAAGGAATTTAGTCTATGCATAGAGACTTGGAGATAGGTAAAAAAATTAATTAAGATTACAGAGTTTAAATTACATATTGCTCAAAGTGTCTAGGCTATGAGAAGGTATCCATCTCAGTTGCCACAAAAATGGTCTGAACCTAGAGGTATATCTGGAGTTTAGTTTGAAACACTGGGCCAATTTTCATCAAAACTGAAAACTACTTTTCATCAAGTAGTGAAAAACATAAAGTTTTATTTTTAAAAAGCAGACTCGGTTTGTACAGTATATGATCATTCTAAACTGCAGAATTGCCTCTATTAAACCTTTGAATTAGCAATGAGTTCCATAAGGTTATAACTTAGTCATAACTTTGAGAATCACAAGAAATTAACCATTACAAATGGAAAAGGAGGGGTTCGTTTCAAGATTAAGCACATAAAAAGAAAACAAAATCCCAGTTTAAGCACTTCTCCTATGTTATTATTCATGGTTCTTTCTTTCCTAAGTAAAACCCTGGAAGAAAATGTCTTGTCATTCACTTCACGTGGCACCCGATGACTTTTATCCTGGTGTTTCTCTGAGTATAAGATGAACAAAACTGCTGATGTTTGGTTTTTTAAAAAACTTTTATCTTTAGCCAGTCTCTATCAATCAGCCCAGTTCTCCTTCTGTAGCATCTTATGCCAGAATCTGGTGTCTCCAACATTTTTCTTTTCCAAACACTCCATTTTTACAGTTCTGTTGAAGAATTTATTTCATTGCATTCCCATAACGATGAATTAGTACTTGTGTGTAACTGCCCATAGAATCCATACCTAATTCCATTCCCTCGCTATCTGGAAATAGGTTCCAGCTAAATGTTTTGAAGCCACTGTGGCATTTGTCAAGCATTGTATGCATTCGTATTTACTTGATATTTCTAAATAGCAACTCATACACTGACCTCAAAGATGGAACTTCAGGTCTTCCAGCTAACACTGCAGCCATAGTCAAATGACGTAGGCTTCATTTTAGAATATAGAGAGTTGAAACTGTGCCTTGGGATAACCCAGTAATCATTCACTCAAGATTCTATGTTCCTCCTCAAAGTATATATCAAAATATAGACGGAAAACATACAATATACTAAAAAGTTGGCCATTCTGTCCAGTTGGGGCTCAAAAAGACCTCTGGGTAGTGGGCGGCATATAAGTTCTATAAATAAATAAATAAATAAATAAATAAATAAATAAATAAATAAATAAATAAATAAATAAATAAATAAATGACCACATTTTCTCCTGTCAGGCTATGCCAGGGGTCTGCAACCTTTAAGACATAAAGAGCCACTTGGACCCGTTTCTGACGGGGAAAAAAACCCTGGGAGCCGCAAAACCATTGCGACATTTAAAACAAATATAACACTGCAAATATATTTTCCCCTCCCCTCGCTCCTGGCTTTTTGGGCGCTCGCAAGCAACACACTCCCTCGCGCGCTCCTCGGACACGCTGCGCCCCGGCACCGGGCTCGGGTGGCGTGGGAAGGAGCGCCCGCGGCTGCGGCTCCTCCGGGCACCCCCGAAGGGCTTCTGAGAAGGAAGCCAATGAAAGTTGCTTCTTCGGCACTTCGGGCGCCGGGAGAGCGAGCGAGCGAGCGAGCCCGAGCCGCCGCCGCCTCCCCCACCCCGCCACCCTGTCCCCGAGGGTTTCCACAGGGAGGGCCGGGCTGGGGGGTGGGTGGGCGCGCAGGAGGCACGTGTGTGTTGGAATGGAGCGGAAGGCAGCTGCTGGCGGGCTTTCGGAGAGAGCGAGAGCGAGCGAGACAAGCAGGCAGGCGCACAGGCGCTCCGCTCGGCTCGGCTCAGCTTCTCGAGCCAGGTGGCGTGCCGTTGGCCTCCCCGGGTGGCCAGGGGCCCCTGAACAACTTGAGCCCGGTGCCCCCACCCCGCCGCCGAAACCGGCTGACTCCAGGAAGGAGCCGCTGGAAGTCTAATAAGAGAGACCCTCCTCGGGCGGGGGGCGGGCTTGAACTAGCTGTCACGCCACGTCCCTCGACTGCCAAGTTGATCTCGCGCAGGAAAAAGAAAAGCCGACTTCCTCTGTTGCTTCTCGCCTCTCCGCCGCCGCCGCCGCTCCCCCCTCCTTGCTCCCGCCGCCACCAACCCCTTGCTTGTTGGGCCAGAACTGACAGCACCGGGAAAGGAAGCAGGGCGGCGGCGGTGGCGGGGGGTGGGGAGAGAGAAGACTAGCCGTGCCCCCCTCCCTACACCGCCTTACTTGAGGTTCCCATTCCGCCCTCACTGCCTTCTACCTGGATCCTGCAGCCATGGTCTGACTCTCTCTCCCCCCCCCCGCACACACACACACACTCCATCTCTCCCTCCTCCTCTCACCCCCACCCTCCATGGAGGAGGGAAGCGCAGCCCGAGTGTATCGTGCCCACACCGCTTCCACTTTTTTTGGGGGGGGGGCAGTTTTTAAAAATCTTCCAAAAAATAGTACAGGAGGGAGAGGAGGGGAATTTCTAATCTCTCTCTCTCTCTCTTTCTTTTGCGGAGACACGCCCCGCGCGCGCCCGCTCCCCCGCTTTTTTGGAGCAAAACACCCAAGCAAGAAAGGAAGGGGAAGGGGGGGAAGGAAGGAAGGAGGGTTTTCTCCTCCCGTCTTTTTTTCTGGGGGAGGGGGAAGGCAACAATCCAGATCTGGGAGGTTTTCTTGAAGTTAAAAAAAAAAAAGAAAAAAGGCTGCTGTTCGGGGGGCACTTTCCAGCACGCCTCCCTCCCTCTCTCTCTTGCTCTGAAGAAGAGGGAGCGCGCGGGAAGGTAGAGCGCGAGAGTGTGGCCGCGCTTGGCTTCGCGCCACCTTGTGGGACGGGCTGTCCTTGCAAGATTCGGCGCCTTTGTATTGAAATTTCTGAACCCTCCCGGAGCCGCGGCAAATGTTCCAAAGAGCCGCATGCGGCTCCGGAGCCGTGGGTTGCAGACCCCCGGGCTATGCTGTAGTTCACTGGATGAAGTTGCTTGCTATTTCTTGGAGCTGTCCAGCATCTGATCTCAACAAAGCTAAAACTATCTTGTCCTTTCATTTGTCCTGAAGCACCTCTATTCCGTTCACAAATTCCAGTTGCTGTTTCTCATCTCTTTACACGCTCACTGAAGATCCTATAGGCCAGTGATGGTGAACCTTTTAGAGACTGAGTGACCAAACTGTGATTCAAACCTGCTTATTTTTCACAAAGTGCCAATACAGCAATTTAACCTGAACACAGTGGTACCCTGGGTTACTAATGCTTCAGGTGCTACTCTTTGGGAAATTGAGGATGGTAGAGCAGGCTTTTGAATTTCCCATGGCCATGGCACTCTCATTGTGGCTATGGGGAATTCAAAACCTTCTCTTTGATCTTCGCTTTCCCGAAGGGTAGCACCCCTGCTCTTCGATCCTCGCTTGGGTGCCTGACCCACCTGTGATAAAGGAAAATCCGCAAAATGCAGACACCTCAGCAAACTGACCTTGGGCTGCTCCTTCTGGCTGTCATGCACTTCCAAAGAGAAGATTTTAACCCCCTCCTGACAGGATCTCAGCAAACACATCTGGGGCTGCTGCTGGTGTGTGCTGCCAGGAGCCCAAGGTCTCTTTGCTGAGGTGTCAGGAGGGGGTTAAAAACCTCTCTTTGGAAGTGCAGGCAGGAGCAGCCCAAGGTCTGTTTGCTGAGGTATCAGAAGAGGATTAAAAGCAATTCTTTGGAAGCCCGCATGCCTCAAGAAAAAAATCCACGATATACTGAGACCATAATATATGAACCACATTGTGGCGGGGGACTACTGTATCACTATTTCAACAATACTATATAAACTAGTATCAGTATTTCCCTATGTGACAAGTTATATTCTTATTCTTCATTTCTGATGAGATGTCACTAATAGCTCAATTATTATCATTCATTATTACGTCAAGTGTTTCCGGGGTAGAACCTACCCATGAATAGGGATCACTTAACTTCACACTTATTCATCACTTGAAGAAGCTTATGTCAGAAGAGGTGGGGCTAAGCACTATCCTTTCACACTGATGATGCTGGATAAAATAACACCTGAGTCACAGATGCAATTCAAGGATCTTTTTCACTGTACTATTTTTTTCACTTCTCTACTTCTTCAAAAGAGATAATCCCATTCAATTTCTAAGGTACAGATTACAGAATCTTGGAAACAGAACTTCTAATGTTTCCTCCACAACATTTTTCTGCTTTATGGTATCAGTTGCTATGACTGCTTTCAGCATTATTATGATCTTTCCTCCAAAGAATTAAAATGTATTGGCGTCACCTCCCACTTTAATTACTTCATATAGAGATTCTGTAGGGCTTTCCAAAACCCACCAGTTTCTAACCTCAAGGGGATTTCTAACTCTACTGCCAAGCTAATTCCTCTTACTGGAGAAGAACATTATTATCTTTCTACCACTCAATTCCCTGCCAGCACCACCAGCTTTTTCTTCCTTCTAGGACACCTTTAAAACTAAACTGAAAAAAACAACTAAATGTCTTCTACCAACACATGTGAATCTATCTTTGAGTGCAGACACACACACACACACACACACACACACACACACACACACACACACACACACACACATTCTCATCAGAATGGGACACATTCTGCTTGCCAGTGCCTCCTTAAAAACTTCCATTTATCTCCATCTTACTGTTTGTGTTCTCTCTTTTTCTGTCAATACTAGAGGCACTTCCTGACAAAAGCACATCTTTGCTGATGCATTGTAGCATTACCCAAACACTGCTGTTTGTCATTTAAAAAGACACCTATGCTTCTATTGTCAACTTTCTGGAAGTCACATGATTTTTAGATAAATGAACTTGTGGTTTTCAATTCATGCCCATAATGCAAATGCTTCACATAACATGGCACTTACGGAGGGAGAAGTAACTTTGAATGTTTTGTTCTGTTTCTTTTAAGAACATTTGAGTGGAAGGCATTCTACCAGTGAGTAGTTCTTGTCTGATTTGAAGGAACCTGCATTACAATTATTAGTTTGTTGAACAAAAACGTTTTCCACTGTTCTGAACACTGTTAGGTGGATTTCAGTCCCTTAACCAGCTTCATCCACCAGTGCCCCATGTGTCTACTAACTTCACCTACATCTATCCCCAGCTTGCCTTCAATGCTTATTTTATTCAGGATATAGATTTTTAGAAGCATAGCTTGTTGGCTTAGGCAAAGAGAATATAGAAGGGGTCATTATCCACAAACTTATATGATATACATTACAGTATATTTGAGGGAAATATAGATATCACCAAGCACAATATATAGTTTCTTGCTTGAAGTTTTTGGTGGATAAGAGAAGTATTGGATTGAAAGGGGTTTGGTACTACAAGCCGCCAATTTGCTATTGATATTTTGTACATTATGTATTCTTTTAGTGTGTTTCTTTGTAGTACTATCATCTAGAGATGGGCACGACTCAGCGAAATTTTCATTTTTGTTTTCCTTTTTCGTTTTTGTTACAGAACAAAACGAAAAATGAAAATCGGTTCAAAAATGGAACAAAAACGGAAACGAAACAACTAATTTCGAGCCAATTTTCGTTTTTCGTTACGGGAAAAGCATCTAATAGCACTAAATGGGGAGGAACGAAAATTTTTTCGTTTTCGTTTTCGTTTTTCATTTTTGTTACATAACGAAACGAAAATGAAAAATTTTGAAAATTAGCTCACGAAAACGGAAACGAGCCGAAACGGACCCCTAAAAGAAAAACGAAAAACCATTTTTCCTGAGTCGTGCCCATCTCTACTATCATCTCTCTCTCTCTCTCTCTCTCTCTTTCTGTGTGTGTGTGTGTGTGTGTGTGTGTGTGTGTGTGTGTAACATAGAAAAATGTTCAAGTGAACAGGCCTTAATGATCCTTATTGCACAGGTGCACTGCTCCCAATGGTAGGACATTGGGGAGGGCCACACCAGAACATTTTAATCACGGAGACAGAAGATCTTAATGATTGCGACAGGTGTCTATAGGAAAAGTTGCTACTCACAAATATAAGACAGCATTACTACACTTTTGTCTTGAGTCATGATTAAGCCATTCATCATAGACAAAACCATACCAAGCCCTGTACTTTATTCACACCAGCAGTAACTGAATCACATCACCACCATCATTTTAACCTATTTCATCATATAAGTTTCATTCCCTGTTCTATGACAGCAGGATCTCAACTAGGCACTCAATATTAGCTACCTTAATGAATTCTTCTAGATATGTCCATGCCCTGAGGTTTCAATGTACAGTAGGGGCTGCATCTCTGCTGAGGATTGGTTCCAAGGTCCACCTCCATGAATAATGATAATCATGTGGGTAATACTGAACTCTCCCTCTCCCTTGCTACTCTCTCTATGTATACCAGTTCTAGTAATGCATGTGAAAATATAATTTTTTTTTGTTTTTCCACCCCTTTTACCATTTTTTTCACATGCATTTCCAGGACAGGTCACTAGAGGTGGGCACAGACATGCTATATATTTGTCACCTTTGATTAAAAACAAATTTATTTCCCTTTCTGTTGGGGCATGGTATCTGTTTCCCCTCCTGCAACACCCATTTCAAACAAATAGATTTTTCTTCCCACATCAGTTCTTTTCTTTTTCCACCTCTCACATCTGTAAGAACAGATGAGCTTGGCTTTTTCCCCCAGTTCCATAGTCTTACTATGGACCACTTTTGGTTACTTCATTGCTGCTATTTCAAGTCTCCATCTCCTTCTGATTTATTGCCTGACTCTCCACTTGGATCGATGGCTTGACCATGGTATAAAAGATTCTTAGCCACTTCAATTTCTTCACTGCCAGCATTAAAGTTATGTAATTCTTCTATGGTCATTTTTTGTTTAGTTTTAAGATTAATCCTGTTTTTGCTCATTTCTCTTTAATTGTTACCAGTAGCCATCGCAAGTCATTGAATTTTCTGACAGTAATATGGTGTCGTCTGCATATCGCAAATTGTTGTTGCTTCTCCCACTAGCGTTTCTCCTCTTTCTTCTGAATCTAATCCATATTTTCATATGATATATTCTTCATGCAGATGGAAGATATTGGTAGTCCAATTGCACCCTTGTTTATCACATTTGCTAATTGGAAACTATTCTTCTTATCCATATTCTGTCCTAACAGTCGTCTCTAGCCCAGGTACGGAGTATATAATCACAACAAAACAGTGTCACATCCATTCCTTTTTAAAATGATCCACAGCCCCCGCAGTCAAAGGCTTTACTGTAATCTATGAGGCATAAACTGTTTTTCTTCTGAAATGCTTCGTTGTACTCCCGTGTCTTCCATATATTTCCAGTACAGGTTTCAATGCCTTTTTTATGTTCTGAAGGGAGCTTGAAAGCATTTGTAGCAAAACCTTGAGCATCACTTTGCTTGCATAGGAAATTGAGGTTACAGTCTTATAGTTGCTAGAATCTTGCTGTGCACAATATCCTGTTGCACATTTCTGTCTGTGCTTTGGGAAGGATGTAGTTGTCAGCATCAAAAGTAGATGATGGTGATGATTAATTAAATACTTTATTTTTCAATTTTTAAGGTATATACAAGTTTACTTCACTGCAGAGAATACAAATGTCCCCCTCCTCCCCAAACCCCCAAACCTGGTTGATTAACAGCAGTCTCCCATTAATGACAATATAATTCCTGTTGCACAGGTAGAGCTGTGCAATAGGATATCAGCCAGTAAGTACAAGGGAGTGAGGTTTACATTTCTCTTTGATTTCTTGCATCTTATATAAGCTCCTTCTTTCTTTCAGTTTTCTGCTTTGTCTCTTGTCTCTTTGAAGTGATAAGACATGTTCTCTTGCTTTTACACCAAGCATTCATCTCACCTGCTGTCCCACAGTCATCTGCTGAGGCTTTCTGGATTCTTTCCACATAGCATCTATAGTTGAAATCCACCATTCTTCTGGTCCATGGTCGACTGAGCTTAATAATAAAAATAAGTTTACTGAAAAATTTGAAGTTCTTCAGGAATGCTTTTTAAATTATAAATTCAAATTATTTGTTTAGTGACCTTGACATTTACTCCAGGTTTTGGTGTAAGAGTTGAAGATTTGTAGCACAATCCACTCCTGGGCTCATTTTTTTTTTTTTTTTTGGAGACAGTTGAGCTTCTCTGTCTTCCAGTTATATAGTCTGTTTGATTTCTATTTTTGGCCATATTGGAACTGTTGGAATGGTAGCTCCAATCTGTCATAGTGCAGGGTGGGGTCTCTTTGTCTGCCCACTCTTTGTCTGCATCACATGTGTGCAGCCTATGGAGCTGCTTGCAGGGGTGGTAGTTTAGATAAAGCCTCACCATGTGGTGAGAGGCCTCTTTTGGATTCAGTTGTCTTCCTACCATCCCTCCCTAATAACAGAATGGGATTAGCTGTTTGAGTAAGGGCCAGATGGGAAATTTTGGCTGCCACTCAGATTGGGCCAGAGTGGCAGTGTGTTTCCACCCATCCCATTCTCTTTAAGGCTAATGGGAGGCGTATGACTGGTCACAATTGGCGGGTAGTGCAAGCAGTAAATTTAAGTCAGGTGAAAGTTATTGAATAATATACCCTTATTGAGCTGGTAGCCCTCAATATGAATTAGGAAATCGATTAGGAAATTAGGAACATTATTTGTTAGGTATAAATAGATTCAAAAGTTAGGAATGAGGGCTGCCCAGACTGCAGGTTTTGGGAGGCTGCTGAACAGGTGAGCAGCACCCTTCTAATAATTGGAATCATTCTCTGATCCACTTGCACTACATTCAGCCCCCCTTGTTTAAAGGATGTTTAACAGTTGAATTGAATGAATTTATATCAATAAATTGTGGCCCAATTTAAATCCCATAAATGTGTCTTACCTCTTTATTTCTGGGCTGGGTGGACAAAGCACAACGGTTTAGGTATCCAAGCCACAGAGCTCAAGGTGGGAAGTTCAGTTCCCCACTATGTCCCCTTGACAAGGGCTGGACTTGATTGTAGAATCCTTTCCAGTTATGCAATTCAAAGATGCTGCTGATGATGATCTAGTGACATCCATGTGTGCATTTGTCTGCCAGATTGCCTGAGGCTTCTGGTTGTAATAAAGAAATGGTTCTATGAGTTCTTATGCCCTTATGTTCTTATGTTCTTATGTCCTGTTACAGTCCTGACCCCTAGGAAAAATTTTCAAATGATGTTTTGTTCTGCTTTGTTTCCGACTTCTTCATTCTCATGTCTTCAACTATTAGGATTGGCTCATCCTGTTCCAACATATGACCAGTGTCTTTCTTGACATTTGAATAAAAGCTTTTGAGTTCTTCATGAGCCTCTTCAGTTGAAGTGTTAACCTGAATGATGGTATTAGTTCATAGGGTTTTTTTTGGTAAAATCTAATTGATATCATTGGCATTCTTATCGCCCAGGACACTAGCCTGCATAGTTCTTCAGCCTAATTTTGTGCTAAATCTACGCAAGCTTAATAGAGCAGTTCCCAGATGCTGAATACTACACTCACCATCCTTTATCACTGGCCAGGATGGCTAGGACTGATTGTGACCTAAGTACAATAACATTAAGAGGCCACAATTTCCTCAGCCCTGTTTTAATACACACAGCTTCATTTTATTTATTTATTTATTATGGAGCTTATATACCGCCCGTCTTTACTTAGTCTAGAGTAGTGGTAGCAAAACATTGGCACTCCAGATGTTTTGGACCACATATCCCAGAATTCCAAGCATGTATTGCCAATGAAAAAGGACTGTGAGATCTGTGGTCCAAAACATCTGGGGTGCCGAAGGTTTGTCACCACTAGTCTAGAGTCTAGATCAGTGTTGGTGAACCTATGGCATAGGTGCCAAAGGTGGCACGTGGAGCTCTTTCTGTGGGCACCCAACATTGCCCCTTCACAGCTACCTGTATTCAGGTTAAATTGCTATATTGACACTTTGCAAAAAAATTAGTGCAGTTTGGGCACTTGGTCTCTGAAAGGTTCACCATCACTTGTCTAGATGTTTCTGACATGAACATCACTGATACATTTTAGAGTGTGCCACATGTTCTGATTACCATTGGAAGTAGTCTGGTCAAAGAGGCAACTTTTAATCTCCCAAGTTTGGTACCTGTGAAGATAGGAACATAAGAACAGCCTTGCTGGAACAGGCCACAGCCCATCCAGTCCAGCATGCTGCCTCTCACAGCAGCTCACCATTTGCTTCAGGGTATTACCAAGCAGATGTCTTCACCTGCTTACTATTCCTTGCAAATGGCATTGAGAGATATGCTGCATATTTCTCCAACCCAAAGGTTGCCCTTAGGCATCCATAATGATAGCCATTGATACATTTGTTCTCCATGAACTTGTCTAATCCTTTCTTAAAGCTGTCAAGGCTGACAGCTGTCACCACTTCCATAGACCAGTGATCCTTAGTGTGAAAAAGTACTTTCTCTTATTTGTTTGAGATCTAGCACCCAAAAGATTCATGGAGTGCCCTCTAGTTCTAGTGTTGTGTGATAGAGAAAACAGTTTTTCCTTATCTACTTTTTCCACACTGTGTATAATTTTATAAATTTCAGTTAGGTCACTCTGCAAGAGATCTCTCGGGAGCTCCTCACAATCTCTTTGTTGTCGGCAAATTTGGCTACCTTGCTATTTACTCCTACTTCTAGATCATTAATGAAGAGATTGAAAAGCAGGGGTGCCGGTGTAGAACCTTGGGGGACCCCATGCTTTCCCTCCCACCACTTGGAGGTGTATCCATTTAGTGCTACTCTCTGTTTCCTGTCCCTTAGCCAGTTGCTGATCTAGGACAAGACCTGTCCCTTGATTCCATGACTATCAAGTTTGTTCGAAAACCTTTGGTGCGGGACCTTGTCAAAAATCTTCTGAAAGTCCAGATAAACAATGTCAACAGGATCTCCCTTATCCAAATGCTTGTTGACACTCTCAAAGAATTCCAAGAGATTAGTGAGGCATGATGTGCCCTTGCAAAAGCCATGTAGGCTCTCCTTCATCAGCGCCTTCTCTTCTATGTGCCTATTAATTTTATCTTTTAGGATGGTTTCCATCACTTTACCTGGGACGCATGTCAAACTGACTTGTTGGTAATTTCCTGGATCGCCTCTGGGTCCTTTTTTGAAGATTGGTGTTATATTTGCTAATTTCCAGTCATTAGGCACAATGCCTAATTTGAGAGAAAGATTATATATATTTGGCTAGGACATCAGCAATTTCATCTTTAAGTTCCTTGAGAACTTGTAGAGGGATGTCATCTGGTCCCGGTGATTTATTAACATTTAGTTTAACAAGACATGCAAGGATCTCCTCCCTGGTTATTTCGATCTGGCTTAATTCTTCAGTTTCCCTCCCTATGAGGATAGGCTCTGTTTTGGGCATGCAGTCTCTGTCTTCTTCAGTGAATACTGAAGCAAAGAATTCATTGAGTCTCTCTGCAATCTGTTTACTCTTTAATTATCCCTTACCTTCCATTGTCATCTAATGGTCTAATGGCCTTCCTGCTTCTAATGTACTTAAATAAGTCCTTGTTATTTCTTTGAGTGTTTTTAGCTATACACTTCTCAAGGTCTTGCGTTGCTTTTCTGATTGTTGCTTTGCAGTTGTTCTGCCAGAATTTATGTTCCTGCCTGTTGTCCTCATTTGGACAAACCTTCCATCTTCTAAATGAGCTTTTCTTGTTTTTGATCACTTCCTGAACAGCTCCTGTAAGTCACACCGGAGTCCTCGTGGACCTGGCAGTGCCCTTTTTCTTTTAGGGGTAAGCATTCCAGTTGGGCCTCTGTTATTGTTTTTGTGAACAGTCTCCATGCCTCTTTGAGTGTTTAGACTCTCTCAATTTTCCCTTTCAGCTTCTTTTTTACTAGTTTCCTCATATTTGGGAAATTACCTTTTCGAAAGTTTAAAATCTCTGTTAGATTTTATCAGTAACTTGCAGTCTATGATTAAGTTAAAAGTAATTGTGTTGTGCCCTGTTCCCTATTGGATCAGTCACATTAATATTTTGCATCAAGTCCTGTGTATTACTCAGGATCAAGTCAAGGATTCTTATACCTCTAGTTGGGTCTTCAACCATCTGTTCCAGTGAACAATCATTTAGCATAGCTAGGAACTTTATCTCTTTATCATGTGCAATAGTTCACCCAGTCTATGTGAGGGTAATTGAAGTCCCCCATTATAACCAGGCTTTTCTTCTTGGATGCCTCCTTTACAACATTCTCCAGCTGCCAGTCCCCCTCAGGAGCTTGGGATGGAGGCCGATAGCATATGCCTACTGTTAGACCATCCTTGTGGCCAGCTACTCTTACCCACAGAGTTTCTAATGGTGACTCCAAATCACCTAGCTATTCCAATTTGTACGTTTTTATCATGTCTTTGGCATATAAAGCTACACCACCTCCTGTTTGCCCCTTCCTGTCCTTCCTGTACAGTTTGTAGCCTGGGATAACTGTATGCCATTGGTTGTCATCCATCCATCAGGTTTCAGTGATGCCAAAAATATCAATATTTTTTATCTATTGCTAAGTATTTCAGCTCTCCGGAGGTTTTGTTTCAGGAAGCTTCCAGCTGCTTCTTTTGTTTGAATAGAGGTAGCACTTTGCAGTTTAAATTAGCAGTAGAGGTGGCTCTTTGCAGTTTAAATTAGCAGAGGCCTCTAAAGCAGCTCTACTCCAACTGCAAACAGCCCAGAAACTTACCAGTGCTCACTTCTTTTTGTTTGTCTCTCTCAGCAGCAGCTCTGCTTGGGAACACACCCAGGCTCAAAATCTGTTCTGTTCTTATTTTATAATGAGGGGAACAGTATTCTAATCAAACTAAAAATGTATAACATTCATTATTATTATTCCCCAAAGTATAAATCTTATTTGCAAAAATAAAACAAAACTGCAGAAAATCTTCCATTTCCCCATTCACTAATCCTTCTTGTTGGACAATTCCTTTGGTTTTCTTGAAACAGAAAAATCATTCCTTACATTGTGTATCATTTGCTTTGATAACTGGACATTTTTAAGAGGAACTGATCATGTGTTCATTTAAACAACGGGTCATATTCTGATCCTCATCAAACAAAGCAGGATCTCACCAAGTCTAAGCATCTAATTTGTGCTTGCTACAGAAAAACATTTGGAAAGAATGGTTGTGATCTTCCGTCCACTAAAGAAGCAAACAACATTTTCGTTGTCTTAAAAAAAAAAGTGCTGGGTTGCATTTAATAGCATTGTGCAGGCCTTCTGTTGTTTTAATATAGGTTTCTATCAGCTTTCATAAAAACAAACATCAGACATAGAGAGATTTGAACATTCCACTGACAACCAAGTATAAAGATATGCAGCTCCCACAGAACAAAGTAATAGCCTTTCATCCCAAAGGGTGAATGTTCCATCAAGCACTTTTATCAAACAGATGGAAGTCAGTACTTTTTGGTCCCCCATTGGCTCTGCCACTAAGTGGCACTACTACAATCATCTATATTACATATAAGATTCTGTTATCTGCAAAGTGTGAAAAGTGTGCATAATTTCATTCTCCAAAAATCAAAAGTGGGACCTTTTAATGGTGTCTTGCTTTCACAATGAGCATTCTTCTGTCAAGTACTGCTTAGATGAATGTTAGAATAACATGGATCAGCTTTTAAACCTGCAATCATGAATGCACTGGCCTGGGGAATTAGTCCTCTTGATCTCATTGGACAAGGGCCGTTCCTTGTCTGAGCGGCTGGAAGGTGCCTCATAGCCAAATTTCAAGGTGAGGTGCTTTCTTTTAGGTGGACCACAGATGGCCTATGTCAGTGAGACATATCTCTGAATAGAAATTGATAGGGCTGCACTGTGCATCTCCTATCCTATTCTGGTATAACTTCAGAGTCTCTCTCTTAAAAGTAGGATCACAGCAAGTATTATCAGATGTCAATGAATTGAAGGAATTTATAACAGCTAGCACTGGGTGTACTAGACAGCCATATGAACATTAACTGCTGCTGCTGTAGATTGGGTAGGCAACTTCAGCAGGTCTGGTAGACAGGGGTTTTTTTTGTTTTGTTTTTGCCTCAGGATATTCCAGGATTTGCATCAACTGCCTAGGAAGGAAGGAAGGAAGGAAGGAAGGAAGGAAGGAAGGAAGGAAGGAAACGGCCAGAAATCATCTGCAGTTTTGAAAAATGGGTGTTCAAATTGAGTATTCTTTCTGTTAAGCATGGCAGGAGGGATTATGACGTATTTCAAAGATGAAACTACAGCTCCTAGTGACTTCCAGGAATGTCAATTCACATTTTTCCTCTGGTTAAAACCATTTCTGGCAGAGGATGGTGTAGCATTCACAATTTTACTGTGTATGTGACTGTATGGGAGGGGGGATAATGGGTTAATATTTATGCCCAAATATGGAATGTGGAGGCGGAGACTTAGTGCTTAAATAGCTCCACCTTGAGGTAGTTAGAGTCAGATAGGGCAAAGATAGGGAAACTGCCAGGCACTGAAGAAGAGACAGGGCAGTTAGGAAACTGTCAAGTTTGAGTGAGGGAATGTTTGTAATTCCAGTGGCAGTGATGAGGGTCATACCTCTCTATTCCTGTTACATATATGTTGGAGGCAGTCCAAAGCATGAGAACGGATTGAGGTCCCCGGTGATGATTCTATTCATGAGAACAGAGGATGAAAGATCATGCACTTGCCCAGCTCAGGGGTGGTAAAACCCTATTCACTCCCAGATGACATTCAGGGTCACATAGACATGTATGTCCACATGGTTAACCCCCAGGTGCTGTCCTCCAAGGTGACATCAGTTGGCAGGTGGATTGGTTGATGGGGATCTGTCTTCTGTGCTGGCACCAGGGTCATGGTAGCTACAACAACAAAACGTGACTAGTTTTGTTCCAACCATGGTTTGTGTTCTGTGTTGTTAACGTCTCAGCCTCCAATGTCACCGTAGTTCAGCTGCTAATCACGTTGGTGGCCAATTACATCAAAACAACACTTTGTGGAAAGTTGGCCCGGAGAGACTTCACTTTAAAGACAGAAAATCAGTGAATTGCATGGTAGCCAGTGCCAACACAGTTTTACTTGTGGTTTCAACTTTACTGCGGTAAGAGTTACAACGGACTTTGAAAGTGCTCTTCTTTAAATTCTGAACACTTTCCTCTCCCTGGGAGGTTGATCATTAGATGGCCATTTGCCACAGAATCAGCATCCCACCAGGAAAGAGAGTGCTGGTTCCATGGGAAGGGATCTCATGATTAGCTGTACCCAAATGGTTGCAGGCTCAAATGGTTGATGTGACAAATGCCCCATGGGATGAATGCACTGAAAAACAATGAACAGGGCATTGATGTGATGTGTAAAGAACATCAAAGCATATTATAGCCAGAAAGTTTGGAAATGATTATCAAAGAGCAAACAATAGTTATTTGTTGTTAAAGGCTTGAACTGCACTGGGTTGATAATAATTTTTTAAGAAGCTACATTTCACAGACTACATAAGGCCAGTTGTTAAGCCAGCCTTCATCTGTCATCATCACCACTATCATCATTCTATCCTGTGTTTCAGGTGTAGGCACAAAGCAGCTTATGACAGAACAGCCAGAATTCTATTAATGTTCATGTAAACTCTGCATAATTATCCATGGCTATTTAGAGCTAATTGACAAGGTGCCAGAACACATCTTAGGCTCATGGCTTCTCACAACACACACGTTACACAAAGCTTATGCAATTGTCAATAGAATTTGAGCCACTGTGCAATCTAAAACCAACAAACAGAGATAATATGGCAAATTTTTTAAAAAACAGCAAAACTTAGAGTAACATCAAATTATCATCTAGTCAATTAATAAAGAGAATTTTACTTTATATTGTGTGATGTGAGCTACCATGTGAAAAATGGGATATTTCCCTTTACTGGGTGATAAAAGAGTCAGTTGTAAGACATCAAAATGTATAAAGGTATTTATGAAAATACCACTTGTTACTTCCAGAAATATAGATATGTGTGGTTTATATCATTTACATTATAAATTTGTTTTTGTTTTTTAATCTAAAATGAAACACAGCAGTTCCACAATCAAGGAAAAGATTGTTTTGCCATATATTATGTACCTAGTGCAATATTTCCTTCTATTTGGAAGCTGCTCAACTCTTCTTTGTAGATCCCATCAATGTGGGTAAGTTTAGGTCTGACCATGGACTGCAGGTTCACACAGCAGAAGATTCTCCTTGAACTCCAGTGTAGTGAGCCTCAGGCAGGCAAAAAAAATTGTGAGGATTTAGAAAATCTGTCTGAATCTAGTTCAGCTATAGTGGTATAAGAAAGTAGAGCCACAAGCATCAAAGAACCAGCTATTATTTGAGTAAAGCAAAGTGTTTTGCTTATATACCACCCATAGCACTTCAAACAGTCTCTGGGCGGTTTACAATTTAATTATGCAGGCTACACATTGCCCCCATAGCAAGCTGGGTACTCATTTTACTGACCTTGGAAGGATGGACGAATGAGTCTGCCATGAGCCTGCTACCTGGGATTGAATCCCAGGTCATGAGCACAGTTTTAGCTGCAGTACAGGCATTTAACCACTGTGCCACAGGACTCCTATTAAGAAAAAGATAGTGAGAATCTAGCTAAACCATACCTTATAGCTAACCCATTGTTAGAGTTGATGTCATGTTAGTGTTTCAGACACACAATTTGGATAGTTGTTTGTGTTTGCAAGGAATCAAATTTATAAATAAAGGGCATGCTTATGTCCTGAAGACTACTCACTAAACAAAGCAATTTGCCAATTACATTGAGTGAGTCAATGTCTAGCTGTGATAATTCCATCTAATCAGCACCTACAGAATTTGTTCTTCTCCTGGAGGGCTTTCTGTAACCTGCATAGTTTGATCCTAAAGTATAGAGGGCAGATATTGGCCATCAAAGGGAAAAGTTTGATTGCATTCCTTCCCTCCTTTTAGCAGCTAGCTTTTGCCCACTTCTCTGGGTGGCTTTTACAGGTGGCTTCTGCCTGAAGGCTGCCTTTCTTGTTGGCAACCTGAGCTCTTTAAGATATCCTGTGGGTTGCCTCTGTGGCTGCATAATAGGGCTGAAGGGAAAAGAGACAAGCTTTCAATTGAAGAGCCAAAAGCCTGTTGGGCAAAGGAAGATCTGCACCTCAACCGTGTGCCTGTATTAGTTGTGCTAGTGCCAAGGCGGAAGTGTTATGCATGAAACCTTTTGCCAGCGCAACTGGTCCTGCTGGGGATGCACAAAAGACTGCGCAACAGAATGGGACAATTCCTTGTCACTGAGGCAACACCCAGAACATTTGTACAAGTCACACCAGCATAAACAGGATTTCCCCCTTTGAATGAGAAGTCATCCCTGCAAGCTCCAAAGTGGAATGGGAGCATCCATATCTAATATTAAAGATTAAGAAAGTGTACCAATGTAATGCCACTCATCTCCTGAAGCGACAAGAGGGAACTTAATTCATTTCCATTATATTATTTTTTTCTCTTTTAAATGTATCTCAAGAAGAGCATAACTTAAAATATGAGTACAATAAGTTTGATCCAGACTAAGTTAACTACACAGAGGTCCCACTGAAATCAATGGGAGTTATGGCAGTAATAAATTTCTCATTGATCTCAGTGGGTCCCAAGTTAAATAAACTTTATTTTCCATCATGTATGGATCCTTCCTCTGCCTTTTTGTGTACAGTGTGTATTACCTAAATACTTCTAAGAACTGATCCAGGAGCTCTGCAGTTTCCATGCATCTACACATGTTTCTGATGGCACACTTATAAAAACAGTCTTTAGATAGCCTAAATTGATTACAGTTCCCTGTGAAGTCTACACTCGCTCTTCAGACCTTGGCACACAGCAATATAATAAGCGACTCCCTTAGTTTTGATTCAGTACAGAAATATGAAATGCCTCCATCACTGTTGCACAAAAGTCTACAAGGATGTGTAAGTGTTACTATTATTGTCGACAGCTTCTTTTCTTCTCACAACATTGCTCTCTTCTAAAACTGTATAGATGCAAAAAGCCGATAGGTACTTAAAACGATTTCTCAGAATCTATCCTTTCTTCGCAAGCTTTTCCATCTTAAATAAGGACCTCCATATAGCCTGCTGCTGGAGACACAAAACACTCTGGATAGATGGAGGGAAAGCCACACTTTGGATGAGAATTATCAATCAAAATTTTCCCCAGCATCAGAACTCTTGTTGGAACAGATTGATAAACGCTACTTGTTGATCTACAGCAATGGAATCCAAACATAAGATACTGTACATCTTACATAACAGGGATTCTAAAGTTATATATCTATAGCTAGAGAAGCATGCACACACTTTAGAAACGAATGTAAAATATTAACAGGATTTCATTTACAGTATTACCATGCACCATCACAGCAGTCTGAGAGCTTGCAGTAACAATACAAAATCATATTTTGATGGAAAATGGGTTGGTTTGAAGAGCATTTGAATATGACTATTGAAAGCAATGTTAGATTAGAACAGTATTTCTCTAATAAATGTTATATGTGTATGTCACGAGCATATGTAATTCTGCTGCCACCATTTAATTATTATTAATTATTAGGACCAATTGTGGTATTTCAAATCATGGAGTCACACAGACTTTTCTTTCAAAACAAATAAGTATGGTTTATTGTAGAACAAAGAATAAAGTTGTACATGCCTTTTGTCATTGACTTAAAATACTAATTTTAGAATGGACATATAACATACTCTTCTAGTTAAACTACCACATGTCTTTACATCTCTCAGTCCTTATCTCTACATCTACCAGGCCCTATCTGGCTCTCTGAAGGCTCACACAGGGATATATATAACTAATGACTCTGCCTACAACAATTCCTATTGGAGAATGCAAAATAAGATCCCTCCAACATTCTAAATAATAAATATTCATGCATCAGGGGTTAATACCAAGACTCTCCACAAACAATGGCAGTTGACAAAGAACAAGAAAATAGAGATGGGCATGAACCAGAAAAACGGTGTTTTGTTTTGTTCCATTTCGTTCCCACCTCACATTTTGTTTTGTTCCGTTTTGCATGAATTTTTGCATAAAAATTCATATGAAACGAAACAATAACAAAATGTGCCATTTCTCAGTAGGCAGGAGACTGGAAATGGTTGGGACACCGGCGAGAGAGCTCCAAACTGGTGTCCCGACCATTTTCAGACTCTCCTGCTGACCAGCCATTGGCTGGACCCCTTTAAAATGGCCAGTTGGCACCAGGCAGACCCCCTGGAGCTGACTGGGCCATTTTTAAAGGGATCCAGCCAATGACAGGTCGGCAGGACTGCTCTGAAATTGGCCTGGTTGCCAATGCAATGGGGCCATTTTCAGAGTGGTCCTGCCAACCTGCCACCATTTTTAAAGGGGTCCAGCTGATGACAGGTGGGTGCCGGGAAAGTAGGCTTTTATAATTCCTCCCCCTGCCGAATCCCATGCTCCAGCTGATCAATGGTGGCTTTGGTGGTGGGGGAAAGCCCACCGTTTCCTGGCGCTGATGGGGCAGTTGTGGGGGATCCACCATCTTTTCCCCATAGGAATGCATTGCTTCAAGGCATTCCTATGGGAAAATGAAAAAGGAAGTGAACGAAATGGAAACTCCGTTTCATTTCATTTCATTTTTCTTTGATGGGTCCCATTCGTTATTTGTTTTGTTCCCTAACGAAATGAATAACGAATAACAAAACAAATAAAAAAATTGTTTCGTGCCCATCTCTACAAGAAAATGTTCTTTTCGAATGATCATGTGCACAATGTTGACATCTGATCTAAATACAACATTGTACCAATTGCTGACGAGATGTGTGAAGCCTGACTATGGTGGTATGGACACAGCTCACATGCCAATGAGGAAAGTTATATTGCTTTCCCTTCTTACAACAATTTCTTTATCACTTTATCAGTTTTCTGAACCATTGTGTGCTATGACATCTTGTGCTTGAACGCTAATCATAGCAGATGAATGCTATGATTAGCAATCAATAGGTTCCCTCCAGCCCAGGGATTGCAAATGCACTTCTAAACATTGCTCAGAACTGATAGCTGTTGTGAGGTTTTCGGGCTGTTTGACCGTGTTCTGGAAGTTTTTCTTCCTGACGTTTCACCAGATTCTGTGGCCGGCATCTTCAGAGGGCAAGGAGCTCAGAGAACTAGGAGTTCTCTCTGTGCTCTGGGGTATATTGCTCAGAACTGACAATGTTGTTTGGAGCTTCCTGATTTGGATACCATGCAAATCTATAGCTAGGCAGTCCACATACAGTATGCTCTCACTGAACCATATCACTAAGTATCATGAACATAGTCTCTCAACAGAACCACCATTTTTGTGTCACTCAGAGAGTACGAAACTTGAATTTCTCCCTAAGAGCCCCATGGAACTTTATAGACCTCCAGGGAAAATCAGAAGGCCATGTTTGTCACAGCTGGCATTTATCTCAGTTAAGGGTTAATTCCAGAATTAAGTTACACAGCATTTTCCATTCATATCAAAATCCATCTTTTCACGGTTACAATACTGTAATTCTAGAAACAACAGCTTTTCTAATTCTGCAAGTTTAATTTATCGACACTGGTTCTATATTCCAAAAGCACAAAATACTTCAAATAGTGCAAACATACAACAGTTGTAAAGCTATGAAGAAAATGAATACTTTTTGAAAATCCTTCCTTACAACTTATGAAAAGCTACAAGAGTAATTGCCATCCAAAATTATTATAACTATGGGAAGTTGCAAACAAAAGTACATTACAAAAACTTGTGGTAAGGAGAAAAATATATTTCAATTGTAAGCTTTTAGCTCCAAAGGTTACAGACAAAAACTTAAATTATATTTTAATCCAAAGATAAAGGAGCTCAGAAAGGTACAATCAAAAAGCAAATAATGTATGTCTAACACATCAAAGTTGTTAAAATAAAAAATAACCAATGAAAGTAATTTTTTGTAACATTTTAGCATATCTAAGCATATGTGAGCATTATTCTCAGAATTTACCCAACCAAACCAGTTTCAATCTGTGGTGGGAAACCTATGCTGTTTTTGTCTGCTGGTGCTGCTACATGATTGTTGTTGGTATACAGTGGGTGAGGCATGGCATGTGGCATTGATAGGTTGATGTGTATGCCTACTATATTCCTAAATTTATAGTTCTTTTAGTTGTTTTCCTTGCCTCCCCAAACTATAATATGTTTTCTTTCCCAAGACCTGCAATTTACAGGGGTCTGGAAATTATTTTAATATAAATCTCTGTTCTTGTTGCATCTCCTATAACTACAAGAGTGTGTAACTGGTAGGCTGCCACTATGATAATAAACATCATTTTTGTGATTAATACTTGAAAAATCAGGAGGAATAAAAGCTTATAACAAAAAACATCTGGTACACAAGATATTGAAAGACCAGATTACTGCTGCTACAGACGATATGAGTTATAGGGGGACCAAACACCATATTTGGTCATGTTAACATATTGCAACATAAATATATTGTACTTATTTCAATATGTTTTCAATTTTCTCTTTAATTCCCACAATCAAATGAAATGAAAAATCATGAATTGAATTCCTTTGCATGACAATGTTTTCAAGTCTAGCATGAAAATAGGCTTACTGTTTTTTACTTTTAGTAAACTGCTGTTCAAGCCTCAATTTTTGCAGAAGACCTTCATTCCCAGAGTGCATTAAATCATTACTTTAATTTTGTTGATAGTTTCCTAAAAAATCTGTCTTTTCCCCATGGACTTTGGTACACTTATATCAATTTATCTTTCCTTTTCATCGGGCATAATGAACCAAATATATGAAGAAGGACTCTGGCCTCTTTGTTCATTGACCACTTCATACTGTACTTTGTGCCTCGGCCTTGGATGTACTCACGAAATATCAGAATGAAATACAGTGGTACCTCTACTTACGAGTTTAATCCATTCTGAATGCATGCTCTTAAGTTGAACAACTCTTAAGTAGAGCGGCCCTATCTAAAAATAAAAAATAATAAAAATTGAAAATAAAATAAAATATATAAGTAGAGCAGATCACATCTTTCATCCTTTTTTGCAGTTTTTTTATTTTAGGACCAACAAAATACAGTTCATTTTCCAACATATCAATCCTTATACAATTTCCAAGGTTGTTTGCCCTTCTTCTTTTTCACTCCCCCTCCCACCCCGAGCAAGCTGCTAAGTGCAATGTCCTCTCATATTATACATTATCAAAACCTGATGGAAAAGTCTAGCCCATTTCTCATTCTTAGGTTTTCCTTCCAACCATTCTATAAACTTCTGCCACTCTTTCAAAATTCTATTTTTCTCTACAGTTTTTCCTTCTTGCATTATTTGTATCCATTCATTTTGAAAAAAATTGATATAGATAATCTTTCCACTTGTCGTATTTCGTTTTGTAAGGCATCAGTTAAAACGCCAACTGTTTTTTGCTCTTAAGTCGAATTACTCTTCAGGCGAGCTGCTCGTAAGTAGAGGTATCATTGTATAAGAATTCTTAAACTGCCATAGTACTTCTTTTGCTGCTGTTGGTTTGTTTTAATTCTTGTTTCTTTTTGTTTTTGTTTTTGGTTATGTTTGCACAGACTAACATTGCTACTTCTGTTTATTATTACTTATTTTTAATCATCATCAGCAGAATATAGTGCTCCCATCACGCTGGGACCAGTATATCTTCTCATTCCTCGTTAAATCTATAGCTCTCCTTTTTAAAATCTTAATTTTTGAAGTCAAATTGTCATTAAATGCAATATTCCAAATTCCATTATCCCATTCATGCAAATGGAAGATCCAGTTTTACTTCCTTTTTTTTTTTGCAATGAGCAGTCATGCTGCTGCTAATATATTCATTATCATCTCTCTCTTTTTTGCATTATTGACATCATTTTCTATTATAAATAATAATACTATGTTGGAGATTTTTCAGTATTAACTTCATCTCCTCAAAAACCTTATTTATTCCATGCTTTTTGTACCACTTCACATTCCCACCATAAAAGCAATAAGTTCCCATTTCTTTATCACATCCCCAATATCTTAGAACAGTTAGCATCTATATTGTTTAACTTTATTTGTGTTGGGTACCATCTCCATAACATTTTATATCAATTTTCTTTTATTCTAATTGACATATTTTTTTAAAAAAAACTTTTATTCCAGATTTTCTGCCAATCTTTCTCTATTCTCCCAACATCTAACTCCCCTATTCTTTTTAGACCTTCTAATTGATTGTCTTTTTACATCAAACCTCTGTATAATGTACGTACAGTATTTTACCATTCTCCTTGTTTTCCTCCTTCCCATTATCTTAGTTTTTATAATGTTTTCAAATTTTGTCAATTTCCTATCTTTCTATCTAAAATGCTGGCTATTTTTTATCCGTTCTTCCATTTGCCTTTCTCACTTTTCTATAATTGTTTTTAGCATGTTTAAATCCAAGCTCTGTCCCTTACCTTCTTTATACAGTGGACCCTCATATAACAAACGGTTTGTATAAAATAAAATCTGTACAACTTTAAAAATTCTAGAGATAGTGGAAATCTGCTTAACAGAATCGTCTGTGGGACCAATCCGTATAACATTAAAATGGTTGCAATTAGGGATTACTCTGTTTTCAATGCATTCCTATGGGAAATTTGTATAAAGGAAAATTTGCTTAACAGAATTTCATTTGGAATGAATTGATTAACATAAGAAGAGCCATGCTGGATCAGGCCAAAGGCCCATCTAGTCCAGCTTCCTGTATTCCACAGTGGCCCCACCAGATCCGTCTGGGAGCACCTGAGACTAGATATCTGTCTCCTGATACCACTCCCTTGCATCTGGCCCTTGAAGTACCATGGTTTTAAGCCTGGAGATTACACATCTCCATCATGGTTTGTAACCTGTGATTGACTTTTCCTCCAGGAATCTGTTCAGTCCCCTTTTGAAGGCATCCAGGCCAGATGCCATCACCACATCCTGTGGCAGGGAGTTCCACAGACTAACAACGTGCTGGGTGAAAAAATATTTTCTTTTGTCTGTTCTTACTCTCCCAGCCCTCAATTTGAGTGTATGTCCCCTAGTTCTGGTATTTTGTGAGAGGGAGAAGAGCTTCTCTCTATCCACTTCACTCATGCCCTGCATTATTTTGTATGTCTCAATCATATCCCGCCTCAGGCACCTTTTTCCCCAGACTAAAGAGCCCCAAATGTTTTAGCCTTTCCTCATAAGGGAGGTGCCCCAGCCTAGTAATCATTTTAGTTCCTTTATACAAGGTACCACTGTAGTCACATTTCATTCCAATTTCCATTGTTTCCATTGTATGATCTGAGATTTTTATCAGCCTTAAACCTGAACTTACCACTTTACTTAACATTTCTGATTACCCAAATAAATAATCTATTTTGGAATAACTTTTATGTCTATCTGAAAAAAATGTATATTTCTTTTCATCAGGATGCATTTCCCTCCATACATCTTTAAAACCCATACTATTTATGATTTTGTTTAACACTGTTATATTCTTTTAAATTTCATCCCTAGTTGGGTTGGATTTAGCAATTTCTTTATTCATCACCATGTTGTAATCCGCCAGCCACTATAACTCAACCCTTTCTGAGTTCTTTTACTTTGCATATTTTTGAAAAAAATGCAAACCCCCAAAACAAATACATATCCATAGCTTAACATAAACCTAACTTAATCCCCACCCACCCAACCTCCAATAACCACCCCAACCCACACATTCACACTGATTCCCCCCTTTCCTTTGACTAAGATCTGTCCCGTTCCAATGCCACATTGTGCCCCTGGAGGAAGGGAGAAACACAGCCACTGGCCTAAACACTTTTTCTTTATCTCCTACACCTTTGTCTTACTTCTAACAAGCTCTTTTAAAAAAAATACAACAGCGTTTTATCTAATATTGTGTTTATGTTCTAAATGTGTATATAACATTTAATATTTAATAGTTCAAGCTATACTTTTATTTTTACTATATGTCTAATTTAACACATTAGCTGATCAGTTATGAAACCTTACATTACAGTTGTTATCTCTTATAATATTATTTTCATACTATTCTCTTTTCTAATCTTCAGGCTTCTTCCCCTTCCTTCTCACAACCACATCCTCTTCACCCCATGCTCTTGAGCTGTCTCCAGCCATATATTAATCCCCTGTTTATCACAGGGGTTAGAGACCCAACCTGACCCACAATAAAGGAAAATCAGCGATATGTGGATGCTGGGTCAGGTCAGGACTGGGGGACCTGTCTGGGGTCTCCTACACTTACTTTAGGACTGGTGCTGCCCTGAATGGGCCCCTGATGGGTTTCCCAGGCCTATCAGAGGCCCCAGAAGTGGTTTCAGGTTACCCTGAAGGCACTTCCAGATTTTCAGAAGTCACTTCTGGTTCACTGGAAACCACTTCTGGGGCCTCTGGCAGGTTCGGAAAGCCTGTTGGAGGCCTGCTTGGGGCAGTGCCAGGCCTGGGGTAAATGCAGGCATCCTCAAAGAGGCCTACACAGCTTAATTTGCCATATATCTTGTAATCGCCTTCATATACTGCAGTCCTGCGCTATACTGGGACCACAGTATATGAACCGAGCAATGGCCGGGGATGACTGTGCTCCGCTTCCCTTTTTGCTCCTCATTGCTACTTCTTTAAAAAGTGAAATACGTAGAACTTCAGCAGAATGTACCAAATGATTTATTAGAAAAACAATAAAAAACCCACTTCTAGTGTTTACTTCTGCATAACACCACTTTATGCACAGCTATTGGCCGTTGCTCTCCCACCCACCCACCCGCAAAAGGCAACCAAAGACATCCACACATTTATAGTCAGGAGAATTTTACATACTCCATCTCTCTATTTTCCAAGCTTAAAAAAATAGAACATAGCCCTAGATACTCATTTTTAAAAAAATAAGCCCTGCTAACTCACCAGGGAAGTAGAAGAGGACAAATGTGAGGTTATTTTCCTACACTATCCAAAAGGCACATAATTTAGGAGATATGTGCAACTGACATGAAAAAAGGAAGGTTACCCTCATCTCAGTGAACCTGTATAGGAAATCAACTATATTTGTACATGTTGCTTAGTGCAGTGACATACTTACAGACTGATAAAATAGTTTTCTCAGTATGAAACATTGGGGGGGGGGAATACAATGAAGTACTGGTGACAAAAAGGAACACAAACATTTCCCAGTAAAATCCCAGTGTATACTGATCATTTCATAACTTCTGCACATACTAAAATATGCAATACTATATGCAAGAAAGGTAAAAAGAAAAATCTTGATCAGACCTCCACTAATTTTGATATGAATCAAGCCAGGCCCTAGGTTCCAAAGAGGGGAATACTTGTCTCAGTTTTTTTCTAAAGTCAACAACTAGCTGTCATTAAGTCCTGTTGAATGACGTTCTTATTTGCCAGACAAAATTTGGTCCTACCTTTATCTCTGCTGCTGATCATGGGAGTGAAATACATTTTGTCACCGAAAGAACCAGGAAGTAAGATGCATGAAGCGACAGTTGCTATAACAGCCATTTCAAAAGGAGGAACTGTTCATTCTCTGTGCATCACTAAGGATTCATATTTTAAAAATGGTTGATACTTTGTAAACTTAAGAAATTAAATGGAGATTAAAACTCCCCTGCCCCCCAAGGATCAAGCTGTTTGCAACCAATCATGGTGAGCAGATTGTTTAATGTATAATTAAACAATCCAATAAATAAATAAATAACTTTACTACTTCCTATATATTGAAAATGATTTAGATACAAGAGGGTTTAAAACAGTTTGTGTCTGAATAAAAGTGTATTAAACCCAAACTTAGCTATACCTTTGCATGTTGTTTTAAATGAAAATAATATAAAGTGAAATGTTCTTACTCTGGGCATAGATGAAAATACAAAGAAATCATTTCAGGTGACCATGCATTCTGCTAAGTCATTCTTTTGCATGCAAGTATTTCAGAACTCTTAAGGGCATTCCTCAGAAATTTTGCCAACAAACTCATCTGCAGAGGAAAGAAGCTTTTCCATTAATTTATCATTAAATGTTTTCCTGCATTCACTATCTTGCCAATGGTCTTGTTTATCAACAACGCTGAAGAGTGGAACTGTACCTGTGAGCGGCAGTTTCCTTAAAATGAAAGTGGGCGACATGACAGTCTACCTTTATTAACTGCCAGGTATTTACATTACTGTGTTCAGATGACATGATCAAGTCTTCCTGTGACTGTCACTGATGGGAAGGATGCTGAAGCTAGAGAAGCAGAGTCTATAATTGTGCCTCATGAGTTTGTTTCAAGCAGTCTCTGTTTTATTGCACTGTAAAAAATGTGCACACACACACACACACACAAAACACAGATAAAGTGGACTCATATACATATTGGACTCATATTACCAAAACCAAAATCTTATACAAAGATCTAGAATGTTTTAAAAGCCTCTCCTTGCCAAGGACAATTGCTCTCCTTTCTTAGCTCAGGTCAAACTAATTAGTTTATGTTTCCTGGCTGTCTAGCAAAGTTTCAGTTGTCAGCCCTCTGCTGCACTGCAATTTATAACCTGGGAGTACAGACTCCTTTAAAAGTTTATCGAGACAGAACTCCTGAATTCAGTGGGCCTCTACAGAATATATACGCAGGACTCAGAAGCCTATCCCTTGTTTTTCTCCTGAGTGGTAACAGGAATTACCCAGCCTAAATACAAACCTATTTAGGTTTAGCATTTATTCGGTTGTTTCTGTTGTTTTTGCTGTCAAGTACTGTAACAATCTGTAAGAACTGCAGCATGAGCTGTTAAAAACTTTCATGTTTCATTGATCTCAGTGCAAGAACTGTGCAGGCTTTTAACTCTTGCTCATTAAAAGCATAAGTGATTGTCTCACATGTTGCTTCTAAATTGTAAACAAAATCTAACTAGAAATAACTCTGAAATCTGTGTCTGGATGCTTCAGATGTATGCACTGAACTCTGTAATCCTGTAATTGTGACAATCCAATAATGTTGTATTTCAGATAAGGTCTTTTTAAAAAATTGATATTTATGCCTTTTTCATGCCGATGTCAGATTTACATCATAGTTACAAAAAGAACAGTTTCACTGCCCTAATCCCAGTTAGTCTGACGAATATTCAGAATTCAGGAGGCACCCCTGTTAAGGTACACTGCTAATTTTTAATGCAGTTTATTTCTCTTGAAATCAATTAGGGCAAATCTTGACAATTACAATTCGTCTATTCAGTGAAGTGTCTTATTGAAGTTGCAAAGTAAAACACAAAAACTAATTTTCACTGTTTTTTAAATTATTCAACCACTGAAATAGAAACTAAACAATTAAGCTATTCTAACATGTAGACCTTTTGTAGTTTTCTCCCAATTACTACAAAATGCATTCCATACCCAGAAGTAAAAATGTGTCATAGTAAAAAAGAAACCCAAAAAATGATCTTAAGCAGTTTTGACTTTAAAAGTAGCACTTTCCATACATAACTTTATCCCAAATTCCCTTAAGGCAATATACAGTACGATTATAACAAACCACAGTTATTGTGAACAACTTTTAAAAGTTTGAACACAGTGCAATAAAATGTAACTGCTGTGCTGCAGAACAGGAAAATATCAAATGTAGAAAGCACAGTTTTCTTGAAAATTATAAATAATTATATGCAGGTAATATTTCAAAAGGTTATCTAAAACCTGGTCATCTAGTTGATTTAAAGTTTACATAAAGACAATCCACAGCATGGATTTACATTTGTATAGTTTATTAATCTGTTTGGGCTATAAATTCCTCAGACTTCATCCAGACTTCATCTAATTAGTTTAGATTACCACACAAATCTGTGCAGCTGTATCCCAAGGAGAGTGGGTCCCATTGATAAATAAATATACATCAAAGTAGGGATCCTCTCACTCTCCCTCTGCTTGGGCTATAGAAAACAGCATTTGAAGCTCTGAGGTTTACACTGAGCACTGTCCACTTTAAATTAGAGGGAGGGAAAACCCTGTACCTGATTGATTGTGGAGAATACTTGGCTCTCGCTCTCGCTCTCTTTCTCCCTCCCACCCTCCCTCTCTATCCATCGATTCCCCTAGTGACCTTCTGTAGCATCAAAGCACAGAGTGAACCTAATCTGACCTCAGGTTTATGTGCCTTATTTTATATTGAGAGACTGGAGCTACCTACTTACAGTCCATTCCATTGTCTCCGAGTCCGAAGATATGCAATGAAGTATTCTAGATCTGTTCCTGCAGAGAAGACTTCATGCAGTTGGCATTTCCCTTTTCTCTCCCTGTCTTTCATTCCCCATCTGTCTTAAAATTCTTCTCTTTGCTGCATTTGAAATGCCGTTCTCTCTCCATCCCCCCCACCCCGCCCCACTACCTTTTCTGCAGTGGACAGCTCAAATGAGCAACTTCAGACTTTGACTAATACTCACATAACTCTCAGTAAACAACATCCTTCACACAGATCTATAACTAATAATAATGCCCTTTATTAAGCTCTCCTGTGAAACAATATGTCTAATAAAAGCTGCGCTCCATGCCGTTTTAATTATAATAAATCACCTTCATTATGATGCATACTTCAATATAAGATGGCTAATGTTTAGCTACCTAGGATGCAACTGTAATGAGAATGGAAAAGAGACACATCTCCCCCAAAGTTATTCACACACACAAAACACAGACACACACGGACAAAAAAAATGCAGCCGTGCCTTCCCACCTTGCAACATGAATTTCAACAAGTTTTATCTTACCTTACTGTTCATAACATCGTGGCTGAGGAGTAAGGAGGGGGGGGATGCTGTATACACAAATAATAGCACCCTGGCTGCCATTTGCTAGCATAGAAAAATAAGTCCTTGCAGTGCAATCATTTCTCTATAAATGTATAAAAGTATTTTACCACCCCGTGCAACAAATCAGCAAAGAGACTATAGGCTGTTTGTGCCTTGGTACCTGGGGATATCATGTCAAAGTCAACTTCCTTGCCAATCCCATGGGAACTGTGCTATGCACATTCTCATGAAAGGTGTGAAAATCTGATTTTCTAAAATGGATCAGTAATTCTCTATGAAGGGGGAAAGGATCGATAAATCTTTGCTAAGTAGATTGTAAAGGAAAAATTATTCTTTTAGTGACAGTACATTAGGATCTTCCAAACAATCTCAATAAACTAAAGACATAGCATTTCTCTACCAGCTATTTTTGACTTCTGATATATTTTTGTAATCTCAGATCATTCTGCAATGCACATATATTTATATTTTCTAAGCAATGTTCCACACTGAAATTGATTTATGACTATATGACATTATAATGCCAGCCTCCCAGCAGAAAAAAATAAAGTTGCTCGCCACTTCTAACCTGAAAAAATGTGATATAAGGAAATGTCATTACAGCCATGTACACATATATGTTTGCTACAGTGTCACCTTTTTCCTACTGACTGTGTCTGTATCGTGTGTATACAAAGCGACTATACTTTGCCTATTCAAGCCTTGTGATATATAGAGGGAAATGCACACTGTCAAATTAGATGGGATCTAAAACTAAGTGCAATGCACACTCACATAAATCTACTGTATGTGTTTAAATCTATAGCTTGTGCTAGTTCCTCTGTTCCACCATGAAAACCCATGCCAATACTCCTTATTAAACTGTTATCTGTTTACTTTGACCATCAGCCTGCTTGCCTCAAACCTACAGTTTCATGTTTGGTCTCTATGTGATGCCATCATAACTGTGCTGTAATACATACCATAAAGCCGCATCTGTCAAACGTTCCTATTCTAAGCATGCGAACAACACTTATTTGTCACTTTGATTGTTCTCATTTGGTAGCTACATTGCAGCTGAATTTACTCACTAGACTGAAGAGAAAGTTGCAGTGAAATAGCCATGGTGAAACAGACATTGGTGTTAGAGATGGGCACAAATAAAAAAATGGCATTTCGTTTGTCGTTTGGAGGGTCCGTTTTGGTTCGTTTCTGTTTTTTTGCGAATTTTTGCAAAAAAATCATTTTTGTTTTCGTTCATTTTGTTACCATTTCGTTACCATTATTTTTGATTTTTTGTGATTTTTTTAGCATTTTAAGCAATTCACTCATATTGCAGTAATGGAAACGAAACGCACGACAAAATTTCTGGTGTTTCTGTTCGTTTCATTTCATTTTAGAGACAAAATTCATTTGTCATTTTGTTGCGTAACGAAATGAAAAAACGAAAACAGAAATGAAAAATTGTTCATTTCGTGCCCATCTCTAATTGGTGCAGTAAATTTTGAAGTGCATGACCTCATTGTGTCGTCCCTTTAGCCACTCCCCATGCAATGGACAAACAACTGTGTTAATACATTTTTAATGTGTCACAATGGTTTCCCTTTTATTAAACTAAGTAACTGGAAAAAAAGATTCTATCGTAATCATCTACAAAATTATACTGAGCAAAAATCATACCTGTTCAGTTAATAATTTTAAATATGGCATTTAAAACCTAATCAATACATTCTACAACGACATCAGACTTCACATTAATTCAGGGAAAATTTAGAAAAATAATGCAATAAAATTGCTGTCAAATAAACACAGTTGATCTTTGACATATTTACCCCTTTATGCCAGTTTTTATGACTGATGCACTGAAGCTTTCCTCTAAGATAAGTGTCTATATGATGCAATCTTATTGTATTTTTAAACCCCTGCAAATTTGTTGCTTAAATTAATAAGGGAGTATAGAATATGTTCATAGCAAAGTTAAATGAGGAATGAAGTGGGCCCAGAAGTACATCACAGAGCTGCTCTCTCTGTGTGTAAGAGAGACAGACTCTAGCAGGATGATAGGTAACTTTGAGCCCTCCAGATTACATTGTAGCTCCCACCATTACCCATCCTTGGCTGTGTTGTCTAGGAGTCACAGGCCAACAATACCTGAAGGGCCACTTTCCTCACCTGCATAGAAGAGTGGAGTACAAAGTGGAAAGATAGGTTTCCCATAGCAGCACAAATAGAGATGTGCAGTTGTGGTATTTTCATGAGGAGCAGGTCAGTCACACTGTCACTTGACTGCAGTGATCCCAAATGGTATATATGGTTTCTCTTTCTCATTACTTTCCTCGCATTCCAGAAGACAAACATTCCTTAGAATGCTACTACTGCCCAACTGCTTTCTCCCTCTTCATAGATATCCTGCTTCTACCATTGGCCAAGCATAAAAAATTCAGAGGAAGCCACAGAGTTTTTGGCCTCTATTCCAGACAGCAACAGTTGACATACAGATCAAATGAGAAGTTGAATCCTGAGCAGAGAAGTTAAAGTACTAGCAGCCAATGTCAATAATAAAGTATCAGCAAGATTGCTTCCACACAAATAAGCACCAAATTTCAACCTGTCAATTTGTTTTTTTAACAGGGTTTTTAAAAAAATAATTCAGATTCTATTTCCTTTCTCAAAAAAAAAAATGTAAAACCAATGAGTCAGCAGTGTGATGCGGCGGCCAGGAAAGCCAATGCGATTCTTGGTTGCATCAACAGAACCATAGTGTCTAGATCAAGGGAAGTGATAGTGCCACTCTATTCTGCTCTGGTCAAACCCCACCTGGAGTACTGTGTCCAGTTCTGTGTGCCTCGGTTTAAAAAGGATGTTGACAACCTCGAGCGGGTGCAGAGGAGGGCGACCAGGATGGTTGAGGGTCTGGAGGAAATGTCTTATGAGGAACAGCTTAGGGAACTGGGAATGTTTAGCCTCTCTAAAACAAGGCTGAGGGGAGATATGATAGCTATGTTTAAATATTTGAAAGGATGTCATATTGAAGAGGGAACAGGTTTGTTTTCCATGGCTTCAGAGACTAGGACTCGGGGCAATGGTTTCAAACTACAGGAAAAGAGATTCCATTTGAACATTAGGAAGAACTTCATGACAGTTAGAGCTGTTCGGCAGTGGAATATGCTGCCATGGAGGGTGGTGGAGTCTCCTTCTTTGGTGGTTTTTAAGCAGAGGCTGGATGGCCACCTGTCGGAAATATTGTGAAGGGGTTCCTGCATGGCAGGGGGTTGGACTAGATGGCCCTTGAGGTCTCTTCCAACTTTATGATTCTATGATTCTAAGACCTTATCAAGGCATAATAAAAGAAGGGCAATATTAGTTACTAGAAAGCTGGAAGTATACATGCCTCTGCCAGGTAAGAGAAAACACTGTCAGAGACAAAACATTAAAATTAGCAGCAAACCTACCACTAAACACCTCATATTTTAACTAGGGAATTTAAAAGTTTGATCTCTCAGTTCTGCCATGGAAACTCGCACAGGGGTGGTAATAGAGCTAGTAAATATCTTACTTGCCTTGAAAGCCAGATTAGGGCCTCTGTAACTCAGTTTTGACTTGATAACACATAACTAACTATGGAGCAATCTTTGGGACTAGTCAAGATAGTGACTGGATTTGGACAATTCTTAAAGGCAGTCACGTGTAGGGTATGTTACAATTCAAAGTTAGAAATTAGAGATGGGCACGACTTAGCGGTATTTTCGTTTCGTTTTCCGTTTCCATTACGTAACGAAACGAAAAACGAAAAACGGCTCAGAACTGGAACGGAAACAGAAACGAAACGACTAATTTCGAGCCAATTTTCGTTTTTCGTTACTGGAAAAACACATAATGGAGCTAAATGGGAAGAAACGAAAAATTTTTCGTTTTTGTTTTCATTTTTTCGTTTTCGTTACATAACGAAACGAAAACGAAAAATTTTGAAATTAGCTCACAAAAACGGAAACAAGCCGAAACGGACCCCTAGCCGAAAATGAAAACGAAAACGAACAATTTTTCTGAGTCGTGCCCATCTCTATTAGAAATGCATGTATGACCATAGTCAGATCTATCATCTTGGGGGTGGGGGGACATCTGGCACGTCTAATAAAAGCTGATAGACAGAACTCTTATGTAGCATTATCACATAAAGTCATGCTGGATAGAGAAGCACCATTAATCTGTACCTCAAAGGGAAGTGCAGCCCAATCCAGTACCAGTTTATTATTATGATTATAGGCTAGTAGAGAGGGGTTCTATGCTTTACATTTCTGCTGAACCATAAAGCTAAAAGCAGCTAGAAACAATATGGCAGGCAGGAGCTCAGTATTGATCAACTTTTCCCATGTGACACTATAAAATATTAATCAGTTTCCCAACAGCAACACTGCTGTTACAAAGAAAGCCAATATAGTTTTAATACCAATGCTTCTGTATTGGTGCTGCACTGAACTCTGCAGTGCTCGTGACTGAGTCAATATCAATGCATCCTTCCTCAGATTTGTTCAGAGCAGAACATTTGTATAATACTTCCATTCATATATTATTAAGTTTTCACAAGGGAAATCTCCTCTACATGACTGGAAGCTGTGCTTTATAGGGAGACACAAAAGATTATTTCTTCAGCTGTGACATCCCAACTGTGGAATTCGCTCTTCCCAGCTGCCTGGTTGTCACTGGTATTTCAATGCCAAGTCAAGATCTGGTTATTTACCTACAGTACTTGTTTGGATCTTAGTGAGCATAGTTTTGTAGTTTTGATTTCCCAGTTTAATGGACAGTTATGATTTTACATCATATATCTTTATTTATTGTATCCTGCCAAAGATCTACTAATATGAGGAAAGACAGAAACTTTCAGACAAGACAGAGTTGCTTAGAAGGTAAGTGAACCTCTATTGTAGATGTGTTACTGAGATTGATTGATTGGTTGGTTGGTTGGTTGGTTTTTACCCCACCTTTCTCTTGGAAAAGGACCCAAGGCGGCTTATCTTATTTGAATAACAAACTTGGAAGCTATAGGCTTTTAATCATGAAGTAGGTATTTCTCAGTGTTTGTCTGGATCATTGCCTCGGTTTCAATGTGCAGTAACATATAACACAGCACAGATGGCTTATTATATGTTTTATCCTCCCTTCCCTAGAAATGCTGGAACTTAAGGAGACAAGCATAGTATATAAATTAAACACATATTTCTTTTTAGAAATACAGCTCTTCATAACACATATAAAGTACTTCTTCAGGAGACCAGGAAATTCATATTTAAGATCAAATAAATAGATCCACAAAAATGACACTTCAGAATTATTTCCGACAGCTTTACTCTTATTGGTTACAATATTTCTGCTGTTCTAAACTGGCACAAATAGAAGCCTGGGCTTCTGAAAATACATTTTTAAATCTCACAACACTCAATAAAGTATACGTTTGAAATCCAATCTCAAATTATACTACAGGAACTGGATTAGTTCTCTATTTGTTAACGAAGGAGGAATATTCCATACAGTGTAAATGGAAATAAAAGCTGCTTCTTGGATTGCCCTACTCTGTCTTCTGGTAAAACAAGAGATCAATTTCCTTCTGTAAAAAGATGGGTCCCTCGAGAACCATCAAGGGTCCAGGGGTGGGGGCTCTTTGCCCTTCCAGATTACAGAGGCACAAAATGGCAGTGCCGGGGCGGCCATGTTGGTGAGGCCAAGAGCAGTCTATAGTCCCATTGGGAAATAGGCAGTATAAAAGTGTAAACCGCCTAGATCTCTGTAAACCGCATAGAGTCCCGTTGGGAAATAGGCAGTATAAAAGCTTAATAAATAAATAAATAAATAAATAGATAAATAAATAAATAAATAATATAAGGGGTGGGGGACAGAGGCTGTAGGAAGGGGATGGGTAGGCCTCTATGTTGCCAAAGCAAAATGAGGCACTGAAGGGGAAAATGATTGGCACTTTGTGGCTTCCCAACCTGAGTCATGAACCTAATCACAAACAAGTCCAGTCCATTGGTTTTTCTGTTTTGTAGTTCAGTTCGTGCCCATCTTTACTGAACAGCCTGGGTGCCATCACTAAGCTGAACAGCAGGATCTGGAACTCATGGATACAATCCTCCTGTGTGGAACTAAACTATAAGCACCTCTGCCTAAGATTCAACAACCCAAAACAATATCCTTCTTTCAGCATCAGCAGTATGAGGCGAAGTTCATGGTCTGTCAGTCGGAGGCTTGGAGAACTTGTAGGACTGTTGATGCCTCCATTCTGTCTTATATTGTCTGGTACTTGGGAGCAGATGGAGGAGCAAAGCAGAGGGTCTGAGCTGTATTTCTCTTTTTGTACAGATTTTCCATTACACTTTTGGTCTCCTTATTGAAAAAGTCCTCTCCATCACAGTGGACGTTTTTGATATGAGTACCGAAGCCACACATAATGATGTAGCAACCAATGAAGTCCATTTTTATTCCCTCCTTGAAACTAGGTGGCCCCATCTTTACTGCCCTTCCACAACCTCCTCAGGCAAGTTTCCCTCAGTGACTAGCTGACTGGGTGGGGTTGCTACACGGATTGTTGTACTTCACTACCGTGAATGTGTTTTGGTGTTGCTTGTACTTTTTAGTATGGTATTGCTTTGATTCTTTTTAGTAATTGTATATTCATTCTGGTTTGTTTTAAAATACAAGTTTTAATTATGTAAGCCAACTTGGGTCCTTTTTAAGGAGAAAGGTGAGGCAAAACATATTTTTAAAACAAACAAAACTAGATTGCCCATTCTATATAGAAGCAGGGAGGTGCTTCTTTGTCTCTTTCTGGTCTCTCTGGGACATCTTTCCGAGGATGAGCAAAGAGGAAGAGTCCAGGCCACTCAAGGAAGGATGACACTTATATTTAACCTCAGGGAAGATATATGCTTTGGTGTTTCCTTTCCCATGTTTATATCTATCCCCACATTGTTTTCTCTTATTGGTATTCAACCATTTAACACTCTTAAGTTTCCTTCATAAGCATTATTTGAATAAACTTTATAAAACTTGCAAGCCTGGTCTGCAAGAGAAACGAGGTGGTGCTGTCCTAAGATCCAGACATTATCTGCTTGGTTATTCTACTGACATGTATCTTTAAAGGTCCCCCCTAAAAGGGGCATTTCTCAAAACACTTTTCATACAGAAAAATAACATGGAAAGGTACTTCAATATCAAAAGCTTGGACAGTACTTTGTAAAACAAATTATAATTCACACAGCAGAATAATTCTGTAATGGGGATCAACACCTTCCCCCCTTCTGTTATTCTTTTCCTTTACTTTCATGCCAATAGTTTAAAACCATATGTAGCCAATGATGGGGTAATTGTTGCATGTATTACTTGAAACATAGGAAAACAGTAATGGATGGGAATCATGGGAAGTGATATTAATTACTCTTTCAATCCTGTCAATTAATTAATTAACAGCATGAAGCTTTTCCTTTACTATATAAAAATGCCTGCTCACATTATGTGAGAGAATTCAGCACTAGTGCTTGATTCCCCACATTAAAATTATGACACTTTTGCACATCACCCCAGGCCAGAACATCATGCACCAACTGCTTATGTCACCGCAACACAACATACAGATACCTCGTATGTACCCTGCCTTTACAAGAATGTATCACAACTAACTGCATAGGGAAAAAAGCCTGTTTGAATCATTTCAACTTGAAAAAGTAGAGAACCCCTCCAGCAGCCGAGAGGAAAAGGGGCTGGGCCAATTCAGTTGGATTTAGATTTCATGTGATCATTAAAAATTATTTTGAATTTACCTTTTGATAAGCAGAGTAAATCCTACAGTATTTGACCACGTAATTGTACACTTACAGCTATCCTTGAACAAAAGAGAAAAATACAATTGTTTGTTAATTATAGTTTCACGTGAGCCCAATCATGATTTACAAGTCATTCTGGATAATTATACAGTACTGCCCTCTCACTGGTGGTTGGCATTTTCTCACATACAGACAGCCTTCCGACATTAGAAAATGAAGAAACCTGTATGCCAACTACATCCCTGCATCTCCTCTGGCATCGCCATCACACATCCAAGCAGTGTAACCTACAAGGCTAGTGCTCTTTTATTACTTCACCTTCTGCCATCCTCTGCCAGCAGAGCCCTCTGCATTCTGCACAGCACAGGCAGGACATTCTCAACACAAAAAGTAAATGGACACATGTCTGACATTGGAAGTGGCAGAATATTTAACCTCACAGCACACTCCGTCGGGTACCTCAGACTGGTATTGTGGGGGAGAAAGGAATTTCAAAGGTGGATTTGAAAAGGAGAAGAAGGCTGTATTCCAGAAATCCCAGTTAGCAAAGTCCTTTCCTCCATCCTTTTCCAGGTAAAAGGTATAAATCGCTATTTGATGAAAGCTCTACAAGAAGTAATTTACTTTTTAAATAGGTCACAGCTTAACATTCCAGAGTAATTGCCCTTTCCCCAAAACTGGAACGTCATTCAACTTCTGGTTTGTCTTTTTTGTCCCCTTCCCTCTCCTTTTTGGGGGTGGGGGGGAGAGCAATTTTGGCATTCTATGCACCCCCGGAAAATTAGCTCTTGACCCTTTCAATTGCACTTGAGAATTAAACCCTCTTATCTAGAAGTGTATACAAAGACCAAGACTCCTTTGCTTACTACACAAGTTACTAAGTGGTTTTCTTCACTACAGTCTTGTGTGTTGAGGGACATGGAACAATGTTAGAACTGTGGACACATTTGCGCATCTTGAAGCACCATATCAGTTAATCCTTCTACTCTGGCTGTACTGTTTGATTACTTCCAACGACATGAAGGAGCCCAGCAGCAGGGTTTGTTTTGGCAAAACTCCAAGCTGAACACAACCAATTTTTCCCTGAGATTAAAGCTCAGTGTATCATTACTTCAAAAATTAAAGCCAAACCAATGGCTGGCAGACATTTTGCATCAACTGATTACTCCACGTATTGCCAGAAGGTTTATATAATTAACACTTGGAAGGTCATCAGTGTCTTACTACAATCATCAGCCTCTGCATCCAATTTTACTTAGTTCTGCGCTCACTAAAACTATGTATACCTAAGCATATGCTTGCGGTGTTATATCCCATGTGTCTTAAGGAGAGTGTAATCTACAAAAAGTCACACAGAAATAAATCTCTTAATCTTAAAGGTGCTACAAGCTTTTCCTTTTCCTCTTGGTGCAAATGCTTCTCTCTCCATTGGCCAATATCTTTTTATGCTACATCTGAAAGATGAAAGGTGTCTCTGTCCAATTTTGTGGGAAGAAACCTTGCTTAGTGCCCTCCTATACAATTTCATCTGGCAAGGTCCTTTGAAAAGTCTATGGAGAAGAAGAGGAAATTGACTTTTGCCAAGCCAGTTGTACTAACTAAACTAGCAACAGCATCCAAACCTCTGTATTTGAACTTTGTTATTCTGTTCTTGACATGTGCTGTCAGATCACTTTCAACTTCTGGCTATTCTATGTATTAATGAATAACAGTCTCCAAGAAGGCTTGGACAATGTGACCAAAGCACACACATATATAAACACAAATGGTGAATATTATTCTTTTGCACTAATTCTTTTGTACTAATCAGAATCAGCAAGTGTCACTGTATATTTTTACAAGATCCTCACATTCCACTACTGTTGGGTAGCCATAGCTAACCTTCAAGAATGTCTCCACCTTGTTCACCACTAGGACTATCAATTCTCTTATGCTGATGCAACCATGAATTCCTGAAGAGAGTGGGTCTATCTTGGTCCAATGTCTCAGCTCTGAGCATTCCATCTTAAATGGCTGTTACACAGTCTAGCTTTCCTGACAGTGTTGCTCTTGGCTTCCTGAATACATTCAAACTACTTTAACATGTGAAGCTGTTTATTTGAGTGGGAACTTTTTTGATTTAAGTGTAATTAACATCCATCCATCCATCCATCCATCCATCCATCCATCCATCCCTTATTATGGTCACAGTCCAGCAAAATCAACAGAAAGACATTAATGTAATTACATCTTTATTCAGAAGTAAATCTGAATGAGCCAGAGTATAGTCCTTTGTTAGCAATACTGGGAATAGTCTACTAGGAAAAGATGTGTAAGCAGAAACAATATTTCAAAACTGACAAATCATGTATTAGTCAAGTCTTCCATGGTGCAAATTAGCTGTAAAAAGTTATTGTTCTCCCCCCATGTCTCTCAAAGTTGCCCAAACACTCATGTTAATATTAATTGACTAAATATCAGTATCATCTGGATGACTGTATGTTACCGGTACAATCCCTGCTACTTATATCATGACAAACATCACCATGATTACAATGTGACCAAAGAACACATTTTTTCTGTTGTAGAGTATGATCTTCACTACATTCAAGATCTTACTCTTGAACCTTGCTTAGGACCCTAGAAACATACACTGAAATCTCAGTCATAGGTTTTGAGAATAGTCATAACTGCATTCCTTCATATTGCTTGTCATTTTTGTTTGTTTTTTCTTGTATACTTATTTTGCATTTAGAATATTCCTTGCTACATGTTGAAGTTTGTTCTGCATATTTATATGTTGTTGATGATGATTTCTTAGTTTAATTTCATCAGTAATATCCGCTGAGAGCCAGTATGGTGCAAGTAGATAATAGTGGCCACTGGCCACATGACTCCCCCCCCCTTTTATTTCAATGGAACTATGAGAATACCAAGGAAGACCCATCACCCTCCCCCATGTACCAAGGCGGCACATGGACTCTCAACACCAGAAAAGCAGGACTGCAACCACTAGCTAATTTTCCTGTTTCTTTAATTTAATTTCTTTAATTAACCCAATTGGCTATACCTATACCCTAGTTCCCAAATGGAGAGCATGGGTTTTCTGCATCACCGCACCCTTCTCTGGCCAAAAATGAATTGTTTGTTTCAAACAGCCAACTTATGTGTGCACATGACTTATGTCCCTTTGTTTGGAGGTGTGAAACCCAATTCTCTGCTTTCGATGTATCTTTACAACAACAGTCCTCTTGCTTCCTGTCTCATCTAACACCACTACCACACTTAATGCGAGCAGCCGCTTCTTCTTTTGGATCGCCTTTTCTCCTCCCATGGTCACGTGGTTGTTATAGCGGTTCTGCTCTTCGCACTTCAGCAGGTAGCTAGCAATCGCCTTTCCAGATCTCACTTGATTGAACCGCTTTAAAACTTGGTTTTAAAAAACCAAGAAAAGGAAATTAAGTGACAATGAGCTGAAACTTTTGCATCACGAAGTTGGTAAACATCCTGGCATGGCGGTAGGATTCTGTTTTCTGTGTTTTCTGAAAGCAAAAAGGCTAAGAATAGGAGGCAAGGGGGGGAAGCAATGTAGTATGTCCACAAATTCAACCAAATTGCTTAAAAGGGAGATGCAGGAAGCGATGTAAAAAAACACTACCCCCAGTGGCCGTCGCAAGAAAAAGTGACACAGCAGACAAATATGGGTGTGGCCAAGGGGATTCTTCAGATAAATCATTTTGAAAGCCAGAGAGTGATTTTTAAGGCACCTTGTTTTTAAGGAAAAGGCATTTTAAATCAGAAGTTTGGTAGCATTCTAAAACAGATGTGCCAGGTGAAAATCATTTTGCCAAGAATTTATACATCTAAGATTAACCTCCGGGTAAACCACATCTTGCAATGTTTGGACTTTTGCTTCTTGCCTTGAAGAAGTGGAATTTATCCATGAAAGCTCCCAATGATTTTTAATTTTTTTATTTTTTTTACAAAAAATCAGTGGCCTATAAAGGTATCACCTATAGCCTAATCTTGCATTTGGATAGATTGGGATTCTGCAAGCCTAAGCTAAAACTCTGTTTAACCCTGGAAACTCACTAGGGATGGCAATAGCAAATTACTTGTTCAACATCTAGCATACCTCAAAACCCCTATTAGGGCTGCTACTGGAAATGATTTCACAGCATGTATAATATCTAATTATGACATGTCATCATATTGTGATCCTTATATATCATTTAATCAATGAGTAAAGTTTTGAATAATTTTGTAGTCTTTTTATAAAAGTTGGAAGTAGTTATTATTCTAATTCTGGGGCATGATAACAAGATACTAAACACAGAAAATTGGACTAAACTGCACATTCAAGGATATTTAAATCAATGTCTGCTAGGTACTCCAACCAAGTAAAAGCAGGGCAGATTTCAAAAGTTGTATCTTTTGAAAGATTTTGTATTTTCCACTGTGCTCCGTTGCTAGCTACTAACTCCTGTTCAAACCCCATTCCGATAACTGTGTGCTATATGTTCCTCTCCAACGCACCGGAATGAAGCGTACATGTTCAAAGAAAGCAAGATTGGTTGCAGCTGGTGTTTTCTCACTGCAGTTTAGAAGGTAATTGTGATACTGACTGCTGGTAGTAAAACAGCATCCTAGGAAGCTGCCACTCTCTGAGAGTGAATAAATATTAATTTGGATATATGGGTAGTTCTTTTGGCAGTGCCTCATTTGCTCCTTGATCTCAGGCTGCAGAGGAATCAAACCAATTATTTTTGAAGTAAATGAAACACCCAACTAGGGCACAGAAAGGATGTGCTTCCACAAAATGAATGCTTTCCAATTTCACATGAGTGGTCCGTCCATGAAACTTCATAGAAAAGGCTGGAGTCAGAGGGAAGTAATGATTCATACCTGTGTTTTAACTTAACACTCAGTAAACGTGCAAGCACTTGTGTCTTCCTTAACAATGGTGTTATGCTATAGGAGGGGAATTCAAAGTAGCACTGGTTAAGAAAGAATGGTTTAAGCCCTTTTTTAAAAAGCCAAACAATTGGAATACCAAGCTATAGAGAGGGAAACGGTGGAGGACAACACTCGCTTTCTGTTTATGGGAAGAAGCTGTTGTCACTACATTAGTGAAAAATAACAACTTCAGACAGCCAGACACATGCGGAAATGTTTCAGATGAAATCAAACTCTGAGAAATTTTTTAAATGTTTTCAACACATCAGCATGAAGCATCGACCTAGTTGGAATCACTTAGATCTAAAGCAAATGCACTGATTGTTTTCACAGCATGCTTTTCTTCTTCAAGCTGCAACAGGCAGGCTGGCAACTGCTGTTCGGAAAGGTTTTCAGCCCCCTGCCTTGGTCTACGGTAGCCTGTGACACGATCAATAGTGGGGTTAGAAGGCAGAGGAAGCTACGGAAAGATTATGAAGATGAGGTGAGTGACAGAATTACCTTACAGGATTTGTTCTCTCACTCACTCACCTTGAATCTCATCCATCTCAGACAAAGGCAGAAAGCTGTCAGGCTACAAAAACACACACATACAAAAGAGGAAAAGGGAAGAAGAGGCACTGCATGTTGAGTGTGGATGTGAGTGTGGAGGAAAAACACTGGGTTTTTAAAAAAAAAACAGCTTTCACATAGTGATGTAAAGGGATGGAAGAATAGTAGTGATTCTTTTAGAGAATGTCTCCATTCTTCATCAATAATCTGTCAGCAGATTAAAGAAATTTAGTCTATGAATTTTATAGGATTGAACGTTTTAAACCAAATCTACATAAGTCTGCTTGGCAGGACAAAAAACTATTTTGAAGGGAAAATGTACTTTCTGTTTCTCAGCTGCTCTAGCCACCTTTTATGGAGGGCAGCATCTTAAAGGAAAAATAAAGGACCCGACTTACCGGGTCCAGAGTTGTGGGTCGCTGCCCAGCCGAACCCCACAGGGCTGGAAGATGGCGCCGGCCGGGGGCCATCCAAGTGGTGGCTTGCACGCCGCGCTGGGCGCCAGGACCAATTACAGGTACCCAGCAGGCTTTGCGGCCACGGGCATCCCGGGCTCTGGCTGGCCCGCGCAGGCGCAGAGGATCCGCCAGCGCCCACCCATAAAAGGAGGCCGCAGCCTCCAATCAGCGCCATTTGGTTCCAGCGGCGGCAGCATTCCCCACCCACCCACCCTTTGAGTAGGGAACCTATTTTCTGTATTTTGGTGTTAATTCATGTCACTCTTGTTGTTTCGTCACATCATGGCGGTTTGGTGGCATTGGGACCGGATCCAGGTGGAGGTGGCTGCAGGACGGAGCCTGCACTGCAAGGAATATTCAGGTGGTAACGACAGACCCAGGAGAGAGCTGCGAGTGTCCCGGCTCGGGAGGGACATCAGACGGCCTCTCCGCTCAGCTCGGGAAGGAAATCTCGAAGGAGTCTGCGCCCACGGGGGTTTCCGGGAGCTGAGTAATAAAGGGTGTCGCCACCTGGTGGCGCCACCATGCACATCAGGGGACAGGCGGGTTCCCCGATGGAATTGGATCCGACCCAATGCCTGGCCAGATTACTGCAGATTGTAACCATACCAATAAAGCTGTGGCCTCCACAATTTTTCCCCATAAGTTAAAGAGTGTTGGTGTACTCAATGGGTTGTAACAAACAACAAGGCTTGGGCACTGAACCACAACATGTTTTAGGGATATTGTTAAGTATGGATAATTAGGATCTAAGTCTACATACACATATCCAACTGGAAATAAACAAATCCTGTTGGACACACACTACTTGCTTATACATGCATGTTTAAAAGAGTTTGAAAAATAACAAAATTACTTCTCATTTTATCACCGCCTCCTTTGAATTAATGTAAATAGTTAATGAATCAAACTTTATAACCATCATATCCTTCTTGGTTACCAATGCTATTTTTTAAAAGCTGGAGAAAACCAAGACATGGCTGTATCTACCTCAGTCCTTCCTGGTCAAACAACAGGATGTTTTGTTTATTAACTAAGCAGATTACAGTGTCCTCGGTTGAATTTGCTGTGTCACTATTTTGATTTTGATGTCACTAGTCTAAGTAGAATGTGCTGAAGAAAAGGTGCTTGGTACTAGTTTATTTATTTATTTTAAATCTTTTTATCCCACCTTTTTCCTTAAAAAGGAGCCAAGGTAGCTTACATCATTAGAAAGACAATATTTAGCTAAAAACAATAAGTATAAGGATATTAAGAAAGAATTAAACAAGCATTATACAGTATTGAAATAAATGAAATAAATATTAATATATATATATTTAAAAATAAAGCACAACGATCCATTTAAAAGCCCCTCTCAGAACACAAGACATTAAGGAAAAGCCTTCCTGAACAGAACGGTCTTTGCCTTCTTGTGGAAAGACATCAAAGATGGGGCCTAGCTTCCTGTGGAAGGGAGTTCCAGAGGCTGCAAGCAGCAACAGAGAAAGCCCTCTCCTATATACCGACTAAGTGCACCTGTGAGGGTGCTGGGACTGAGAAAAAGACCTTGTCTGATTTTTCTGAAAGCGTAGATGGGCTCATATTGGAGATGTAATATTTTCAATGGCTTGGACTTCAGCTGTTTAGGGCTTTATAGGTTAAAAGAAGCATTTTGAACTGTGCCCGGAAATGGATTGGCAGCCAGTGGAGCTACTGTAACAAGGGTGTTATGTGATCCCTATAACCAGCCCTAGTCAGCAATCTGACGGCTGCATTTTGGACCCGAGTTTTTAAACAGACCTGGGGTTTAATCGCAGGTATCCAGCTCATGGTTGACTCATCCTTCCATCATTCCGAGTTTGGTAAAATGAGTACCTAGCTTGCTGGGGGCGGGGGGGGGGGGGCATGTGTAGCCTGCATACTGTAATTAAACTTTAAACCACCCAGAGACTACTTGAAGTGGTATGGGGTGGTATATAAGCAGAACACTTTGCTTTGCTCTGCTTTTTTGGACCCTCGTGAGTTTTTAAACAGTTTCCAAAGGCAGCCCCACATTGAGCACATTACAGTAGTCCAGCTGAGAGGGACTACATTTGAAACTAATAGGGGCCAAGCTGATTTTATACAATGATTACTCCAGGATTAGTTTCTCAATCTGAGCAAATAGTGTCTGACCAATCCTGCTACAAAGAGTCCTCTTAACTGCTGCTTGCCCGCTTCTGTGCTTGGTCTAGGTCTGACTAACACAACATATCTTGTGCCACATCACCTGTCTTGGCTCTGTTGGATCCTTCTCTGCTTGCCCAGACACATAAGCGCCAGACTCATTACACCATACTGTTTGCTTCTGACTGTGCTTAAGATCAGCTTGGCCTTATGTGAACTGAGAGTGAGCAATGGTGGTAGGCAAGCAGTGTTTCAGGAAAGCTTGTCTGCTATTAACTTGGACATATTCCAGGATTCCCTGGAATGCAGTTTGAAAATCACTGTACGAAAAACCAAAACAAGAACAGAAGGCTTTTGACGCAGGAAGGTTTACCATGAAGAATCATATTTAAATTGTCATCTTTTTCCTTGGTTAAAATGAAGTGTTGCTAAAATATTGAAATTAATCTAAAGAGCATTTAAAAGCCTGTTATTTTAATGAAATGTTTAAATGAGAAATGTAATAGATACTCACATAACTTGTATGGGAAATACTTCTTAGGTGCTGATTTATTTGCTCAAAGTATAGTCATAGTGCACCCAAAGTTAATAGTTGGCATACTGATGTAACATAACGAGGATCAACTTTATGATTTTTATAGGGTAGAAAATCCAGTAATAATAAGAAGTGTATGCTAGTGAAACATCAGATTGGGGACATAATGACAGTAATATGACTTGAAAAAACAGGAACGTTATTTGCTTTTTGTTTGTTTCACTTGTATACCACCACTCTTCTGGAACTGGAACCCAAGCAGCTTACAATACAATAAAAACAACAGAAAATTCAAATTCAATCAAGTTACAAACATTAAAATAGGATTTAATGTTTACATAGGATTAAACATTAACCTAACACTTCTTTAAAATACGATTAGTTTGCCTTAAAATGACAGAGACAGCCGTTGGATATAATCTTACAATCTGAAGTTCTTAATTTTTGTAAGCCTGCATGAATAAGAAGATGTTTGCTTGCTGACAAAAGGATAGCAAAGGAGGGAGAAGTCTATCCTCTCTTAGCAATGAGCCTGGGTGTAGCCACCAAGAAGGCTTACTTCTGAGTTCTCACCAAACAGACTTCTGAAATTAGTTAGACCACGTGAAAATCTTTTCCAGTAGATCTCAAACCGCATGGAGTCTTCGATAGGAGAATACGGTCTTGCAGATAGTTTGGACTTAAGTTGCATAGGACTTTATAGGTCAAAGGCAGCACTCAGAATTATGCTGGGAAATTAACTAGCAATGAATGATGCTTTTACAAAAAGGGAGTTATGCATTCATTGTAGCAAATAGCCCAAGTCATTCTTATCACTGCTATCTGGAGAGGATGGGCGTTTAACCTTCCCTACAGCACTAACTTGGACATGACAACTGAAATGAGATAATAATCAGTGGCTTCCTTTACAGAACAGGGTAAAGTGGAGATGCAGGTCACTGCTTAAATCCATTCTGCACCATTCAGGTCACACAAGAGCTTGGACTTTGTATAGTTCAGCTCCCAGAATTCTCCATTCTGGGGGTTCCACGTGACAGACCTACACCCATAGACACTTAAAGGTGGCTCACCTAGGGAAAGGCCTGAGTGGCACATGCCTACATCACATAGTCTTATGATAACCACACCAGTTCAGGCTACAAGTGATGGATCACAGGACTAGACTTGTACATTCCAAGTGCAGAGTGCTTCCTGGGCTCCCCTTGCTGAATGACTTATATTTCAGCTTTGTGAATTTCCTCTGCTGAACAGCATTGTGCTTGAGTTATATGAGATGGACACAGGGCTCTGGCATGGATGTACACAATGTGATATTGTGGTCGTACATAAAACCTATTGTTTGATGTTGCAGTCATGGTGAACAGATGCCAGGATCTTACTCTTTCAGCATAGTCATACTTTGATTATGAGACAAATGTGTTTGCTTGGATCAATGAACAGGAAGTGCAGACTACACCTGATTGGGAATATTTTATTGTCCATAGCTTCTTAATAATGGTTTGCTTCAACCTGAAATGAGTTAAATTCAGCTAACTTCCACAAATTGGTCCAAATTCAATAGACTACTATGTGGGGTGAACAAAGTTCCTACAATTGTGCACAAGGCTGGATTGGGTTCCTTTCCCCGTCACTGTTGTAGACATACTACACAATAACAATACCAACATGACAACTGAAGGATGGTTTACAACGTCTATGCCTCCCTTGACTCCAAAGTAATTCTCCAGCTAGAGAACCAAACCATTTGTCTCTTGTCCAACATTTATTATGATCATGACAGAATGCCCTTAATCATAAAGAATCTAATCTATAAAATCAAAGCCAACTTGATAGGTCAAACTGTGTGATCCTCTGGTTTCCCCCCACCCCCTTATCCCTTCTGGCAGTTTGACATAGATAGTTTAATTGCTTTTATGAAATTAGTTAAGAACAAGCTACTGTATCTCACAAATTGTTATTAAGAAAACCATTGATAATAGTGGAATACGAGCCAAATCTTTTGCTGAGTTGAGACATATTTAACTGGAAGTAAATTAGATTAGGATCCAGGTGAAATCACTTAGATTACTCAAATATGCACAGACATCTGGCACATTTTTTAAAAAAAAATACCATTCAATGCAAGTCAAATAATCCAAGCCTTTCCTCTCTCATTGGCCCCTTAGCTCAACACCTATGGCCCTGGTTTACAACACGGTGTTTTTCTTGCTACAGCAAGCATGGGGGGGGGGAATAGAAACATCAAGAAATGATGGTCACCAGGACTCCCATCTGCCCCATCTCCCAGTTCCAAAGCTCAAAAAAAATGTATTTGGAATACAACTATTAGAAGCCCTCCAAACTACCACAGGCTGCCCATCACCATTCTGGCTGAAGAATTCTGGAGGTGGGGGTTGTAACCCAAGGAAGTAACTGAGCTCTGCTTTTATAGGTAGCGTAAGATGAATTCCTAGAACACAAGTATTTACTATTATTTAGGGAAAAACAAATTTCCAGAATGCAGTCAGGGAAGCCTGCAAGTAAAAGCTTCAAACGTAGTTACTGATATGTTGTATAGTGTCCTTTTACAAATTTATAGCCTTTAATTTTTTTTTATTATTTTTTTTTTGGTCACAGCCAGGTCATGAGCAGCATCACAAAATCGGGAAGACGCCCGAACCAGAGTGCTGGGGCAGAATCTAGGAGGCAAGGGCAACTGGAGTGCACAGACTCCCCCCCCCCCAGCAAGGCAGGAACTTGTGAGACACACAGGAGCCTTTGGAAGCAAGGCGGGAACACACAGGGGTCTTTTGAAGCAAGGCAACAACTTACTGGAACATACAGGCATCTTTGGAAACAAAGCAGGAACTGGGCTTTCGGGAACAGAAAAACATAGGGCCAAAGCCCAAGAATCACCTGAACATCTGTGTGGCTGAGGCAAAGGGCAACAACACAGGAAGCTGGTATATATAGCTCTTCCAAGGCGTCCAGCTGCACCACACAACTGCCCTTCATTTGTTCCCTGCAAACCTTGGCAAGAGGGGTCCCTGCTTCTACCAATACTTACAGTGTTCCTGAACTCCTAACTCTGATCAGTGTTAAATAGCTTTGTTTCATATTTTTAATTGTTCCAAAAGGCTTTTGTGCCCTGTCTGAGATAAAGATATTAACTCTATCTAGGTTGTACCTGTTGATATGCCACATGTGGTATTATAGGTAGTGATGCATATGACTCACAAATTTTCAGTCAGAAGAAATGTGTATAGCTCAAGTCACATCAAACTTAAACCCAAGTCCTGGGATATAAACGTTGAAATCAGCATTAACTGGAATGAAATATACTGGTGTGAAAAACCAGTTTAAATGGGATCTGCCGCGACAAGCCATCAGCACAACATAGTGTGGCCTGCAGATTAAAGTCATGATTTTATCCTCCCGTATCTCCTGACTGCTATATTTATGCTCGCTGAGAAGCAAACCATTCTCACTTTTTTGCAACATAAAGATGCCTGTTGAGGATACTGCCATCCACATGAGAGCTGTCAGCTAGTCAAGATAAAGAGGCGCCCTGTTGGACAATGTGATTAAGGCACAGTCTACACAAACAACAGATGACAACAGAAAACAGTTTCTGGGATGCAACACTTCAGAGCAGAAGTAGGGATTTTTATTTTGAAAACTAACATTACCTATACCTACAGCCATGACACTCACTGGGTGATAATGTATCAGGTTCCACACTTATATCTACCAAGCTGGGTGCAAACCCAATGAACTCATGAGCCCTGCTTCTGTACAGATAGGCATAGAAAAATCTCTCATTTACAGCCTAAGTTATGTCACAGAATTCTTGCAGGATAAACAGAGAGGGAGCGATGACACCAGTTTAAGGTTGGATGATGGTGGCAGTGGTGGTAGGAAAATGCATCAATGAGAAAAGTTGAACTAGAGTCACTCGCCCGACTCCTAATTCTCAGTGTGCAATTGATTCTGGAGTGCATTCAGTCATGCAGCCTCCAGTTACATTCAAAGCAGTCCAGTCAAGATACATACGCTTTTACATGTGATCTGCTCCCTAATACAAATAATTCTTCCATTTGGTAACCAAAACAGATATGCCATCTTTATTACTGCTCTGCTCTAATTTGTACACAAGCTCACAAAGAGAACAGGGGGCTTATTTAAATTCCTCTGTTTTTCCTTCCTCACAAAACATTTCTTTCTTTTTTTAAAAAAAAAGAACACCGGTAGGAGAACAGCATGCCTGGCAGTTCATATTGTTAGAAGAAGAAGAATGTGCCTGGCAATATATTTGCTGACCAAAACCTCAGTCATAAATCATGTTTTAGATACTTTCCTATATTTAAAATTTAGCAGGCACTTTCCCCAAATCCTTTCCCAAAGGCATCATGTAACAAATAATCCATGGGAAACAAGTAAACAATAAAACCAAAACAAATCATGCAACATCAAACAAACAAACAAACCACTGCTTAACTTAGTGGAACAGAACTATCCAAATAGTCAAAATGAAATCCAAAATAAGAAGGTATTATTAGCTACTGAGATGTCAAGTTTTTAAAAAAAAAACACATTTATTTATTTATTTATTTATTTATTTATTTATTATATTTTTATACCGCCCATCTTCTGAACGGAACTCTGGGCAGTTTACAATTAAAACAGAAAATACAGGAAAAGGGCACAAGGGCAAGAGGGCAAGAGTACTAGCAAAACAAGGAGGGACAAAACCCTCCACAAGAGATGACGCGGGCGGCAAAATGCAAAAAAAAAAAATAAGTAAAAAGGTTGCCATATGCCTCTCTAAAAAGGTGAGTTTTCAGGGCCTTTTTAAAGGCGGGCAGGGACTGTGCTAGGCGCAGCTCACTAGGGAGATGATTCCATAGGGTGGGGCCCACCACAGAGAAATCCCTGACAGTAGAGCATACTACTCACACTAATGCAAAACAAAGACTTTCCTCAAGATCACCACAAACGGGATCCATTCCAACAGCAGATAAGGCCAAGGGCCTGGGGTACTCCCAAAGAACTCTTCATGAGGCTAGATGCATGCCATATATAGTTACCAGCTTCAACCCTATAGTAAATGTGAAAACTGTTAAGTGGTTTTATGGGAAACAACTTTTGTTTTTCCTAGTGGTGGATGTTATTCTTTCAGTCTTGAGGCAGACGTTTTGTATACAGTTTTGCATAAACCAGTACAAGAAACAGCAATTTCATGTGCCTGAACCAAAGTGCCCATTTTGACCAGACTACTGTACTGCATACTACTCATTATAAGGAAAAGAGACTTCCCAAGTTTAAAAGGCATAAGGCTGGCATCACAGTCAAATTTCTCCAATTTGTCTTTTCCCTGCAGTTCTCAGAACTCTTTCTCATGCTACTCTGGGAGACAAAGGAGACCTTTGCAACCATGTGACAGATGCAAGAGGAACTGCGAAAGAAAGAAAGAAAGAAAGAAAGAAAGAAAGAAAGAAAGAAAGAAAGAAAGAAAGAAAGAAAGAAAGAAAGAAAAGAAAAGAAAAGAAAAGAAAGAAAATCATGCTTATGCCTCCTTCAGGAGGGAGTCTGTAAGGTTATCATTCATCATTAAATATCTCTAAGTTCATTTCAAATTGTTAACACATTTCAAGACTTCTGAGAAGCAGGAGCAGAAAGGGTATTTTTTAACCACCCCCACCACCCCACACACACTCACACATTGTACTGTGGTTAAACTGATAAGAGGAACTAAGTCTCCTCTGCAAGATCTTGCACAGTAGCAAAGGTTATTGTGGAATTTCCTTTGACATAGTCTGTCCTACTATTTGGAAACTGGAAATTGCTTGTTTTACAGCAGTTTTATATGCATAGAGAATATGTAACTTGTGTAACAAATGAAGTAACTCTTTTCTAATTTCAGATAGTGTAACATGTTGTATGTGTGTAGAGTTGTGTGCATGTTTCTTCAGTAAGAAGTAAGGAGATTGCTGGTGTGTCTCTGTTAAGTGAAGAGTATAAGTACAGTCTTCTGAACCCCAGAAAGTGTCCTTCTCTCTTAGGTCCTTTTTACACGACCCCTAAACTGCGCCGCAAATGACTCCCAGCTCCGGAGCTTAAAAATGTTTCCCCACCAGCTCCGGAGCTTACAGGAAATTAAGTGCGACCACGCCCCCATAAGCACGTCCCAGTGCACCTTTCAGGTACCTGCTCTCAGGAAGTGAAAATTCCTTGATGCAGTGTAACGATAGTTAGTGCGGGGCTCTCCTCCCTTCTGTTTGTTGTTTTTTTGGCTCCCGCCCCTTTAAGAGCTACTTTAAGAGAATGGGGAAAAAAAAGAGAGAGAATGGAATGTTGCCAGAGCGAGAGGCAGAACGGAGGTAAGCCGATCTTTTCTTCCTTTTTTTTCTCCCTCCCCTCACGCCGCCAGCAGCAAGGAACCGGGAGGGGGTGGGAACGCAGGAAGAGCGACAGATCCCCAAGATCTCTGGTCCGAATTTAAGGGACCAGCGGATCTTAGGGGTCATGTAAAAAGGCCCTTAGAGAAGCACCATCAATGCACTGATTCATTATTGCAATTAAAAAAAAACCTTTATTCTTGAAAGAACCTGGTATTCCAATGCTCTGTTTCTCTTTATGGCAATTTGCCAGTCTCATTGCAGTAAAATTACTGTTTGTGAGATCACAAGTCTCTATTGAACCTCATCCCTGTTGGAGTTTTTGCAACCTCACGTATTCTGCCTCTGGTAAGTATGACTGGGAGGAACGTTTCATGGCCAGGGTGACTGCCCATCACTAACAGCATTATCCTTCCTTTCTAAATTCAATTGCTAGGATTTCACACAGCTAGCCCATTTGAATGTATTTTAATGTTGTCTTCTCCATCTGTAGAACAGCATTTTTTTTTGAAAGCGGATGACAGTTTACTGGCTATTAGTCCATTTCTATGCACAATATAAAGTCCTCATTTTGACATATAAACCTTTAGGTTATCTGAAGGACCATATCGCTTTACATAAGCCTCACTTGAGAATCTTCTGGGAGGTCTTTCTCTTAATCTAGCACATTCACAGACATGCCTGATGGAAATATAAAAAGGGAGCATTTTGATAGCTGCTCTCAGGCAGTGGAGAGAGGCATGAGATGGCCCCTTTCTAACTTGTCTTCCCTTTAAGTCAAATATTGTTTTATTCAAGCAAGTTTTGGCAAGTAAGGAGATACTGTATTTGTGAACCCTTTTAGATTCCTTTTAACAGTTTAATGTAGTTGTTTTAATGTTGTGAATTTAACTGATCTTTAATATTTACTGTTCTTTAGCCAAAACTATCTTTTAAGCATCCTTAAATTACCTTGAGTCTCTTGATCCGAAGACTATCCCAATGTGGTTTGTTTATTAACTGTGCTGCTTAGTAATATTTAGAAACCAAATAATTATTTATTTTCAACTTGTATATTGCCTTCTCTCCAGAGTTTTCCGTGTCACAGATCAACTGATTGTTCTAATAAGACGTAGTACATGGGAAAACCAGGTTTTCTGACATCCTTAAGGTTCAAGGTACATTTCTTCAAATTTCTGTAGAATTAAGAAGATTTTCCCAGCAACTGGAAACAATGTTAAGTAAATTTGACAGAAAGTCATCTCAACCCTGAACTAAAAATTGATGTACAGTATGAAATAAAAGGAAGGCTACTGTTGAAAGCAGCAATTGCATCGCTTTAAAATTAGTAAGTAGTAATGCAGTGTTCAGTAAACTGAAACTTTCAATAGAGAAACAAACTCTTAGGTGCAGTTGTGGTAAAGTGCTTTTTCTCTCAGAGTCAGGTTCTTGAACAATAGAAATAGTGACACTTTTAAAAAAATGGGATTCTAAACAATGCCAGTGTTGATGCATGGGGGGATTGCAACGGCTGGTAGTGGAACCAACTGAGGGCCTGTCCACACTGTGAAATGTGGTGTGATCCAGTGCTTGAAAAGTCCTTATCTTGAGAGTAGTATATTTGCACTCTTTGTACCAAAGGCGGAAAGAAGAGCTGTTTTGCCTCTCAGTGAATCATCACCATAAGACTGTACACCCAGTACCAGAGACAGCTCTTAAAGCGGAAGGATGGATAGTCTTATGCTTATTGGGGGGAAAAACACCACATAGGAAAGCCCATGACCATTTCTGCAGGGTTTTATTTTATCTGTTTTATTGTTAAATGCCTTTTCACAGCTCATCCTGGTAACAGGACACATGAGTGTGCTTTTAAGTCTTTACTTTTGATTTCTTTCCCCCTCAATATAGCAGTGACCTGGAAACACAAAAGCAAACTTCACCCTAACTAGCAGAAGGCACTCAGGGCAGAAACATGTGTCTTTATGATTCTTTTGCTGTTGTATTGTTTTTACATGGTACAATCACCAAGAGTGGTATGTGAAATGGAAGATAAAAACAGAGCAGAGAAGGGCTTCTTAAGCGTTTCCCCTATGTTGTTCTGCAGCTATCCACCCCCGCCTTCCCTCCTTCTGTTAAACGAGTTAAAGAAAAATGAGCACTGATGGACACTTTTTAGTGGTGGACTATTGCAAAGTCTTAGAATATATATATATATATATATATTGTGTGTGTGTGTGTGTGTGTGTGCACGTGTGCACGCGCACGCGCATGTTCAGAAATATACAAGCCTGCTCTTAAAGGGGGAGGAGGTGTGTGTGTGTGTGAGTGTGAGTGAGTGAGTGAGAGAGAGAGAGAGAGAGAGAGAGAGCATCTTCATATATATATGCCTCCTTTCTCCTAAAGGATCCTAGGCAATTTACAGTATATAATAGATGCGCTACAAAAATGTCTTACCTTTGGTAACAAAACAGAACAGTAAGATTATTGGCCATTTTGACCATGCTCCAATTAAAGCTTCATCATTAACATTTTATGAAGGAGTTTATCTTATTTCTCAACTGTGCAGTCCAATCAGAATAAACAAAAAAGAATGTCTAATATTTTTACACTACTGTAATACAATCAGCATAATTATTGGTGACAAACTACCACAATTTAAGGAGTCAGAGCAGGCCTCTACTGTTGTGCAAGAGTCATACAATAGTGAGCAAAGCAAAACTCTGCACTGGTTCGTTAACTTGTTCCAGTTCATTGCTAATTTGTCATTTGTGTTATGCTGGCTGGCCTGCCTTAATAGAACTTTGGCCAGTTTTCAGCAAGTAGATAAGAACATTTAAATCATTTTAAATTTGTACTGTTAAAAATGCTTTTTAAAAGGCTATGGGATGTTAGCTGAAATATAAATGTATTGTATTCAAGTAATTCATTATGGAATAGGGTTGGCAGTTTACACTCACCACTACAAAGTTTTGCTAACTCAAAAGGCACCAGCTGCAATAGGCTTGTGCTTGTTGCATAGTCAGGTCTGTGCACCTTGTTAGTTTGTAGCAGGTTGCTGCAGTGATTTATGCAACTTAACTTGCACATGTTAAATGGGTATCCTATCCAGATTTATATGGGAGCATTCTGTTGTGGTTCCTTTATACCGGAGGATGCTGGGAGGGTAGCAACTGGCAATTCCAGACAGAGATAGCTCCCTATTTACTGCTGGTGGTGGAAGTTTTGCCTTACTTGGGTAACCTGGGATCTGATGTCCTTTTCTGGATGGTTATAATGAGTACCACATTTATGATGACAATTTGGTAGTACAAATTGAAGTTGGTAGCTGGGATTTGGATTATTGATCGGTTGTTGTGGATATTATGTGTCTTAATGTCACAACTTTATTGGTGGTTTGGGCCATGAGGGTTGGATTCAGATGATATGTGGATGGGAAGCACAAGCCCGCTCACCTTGGTTGTTAAAGGAACCCTCTTAACAGGAGCCGAGGCAAGGCTATGGTTGGGCCTAACTTGAGGATCCATTGACCAGGCCCTGCCCTCAGATTGCAGCACGCCATAAAGTGGCATATGCCTGCATGGCATCCAAGGGACCATCAGCAGCTACTAAAGGGGCTGGTGGTGGGTACTGACAGGCATTTGGGACTCAACATGCAATAGATCCAATTCCCAATTGTTGGGCCTGGGCTTGCTTCTGTAACTAATACTATTGTGGCCTTTTTCCTCCAAAGAATTGTGTGTTGTAATTTTTTCATGTGGGTTTTGGGTAGCCTTAGGCTTACTCAACACTAGACCAACAACCACCAAAGAGGATTCTGGACATGATATTGGAAAATAATGTATTTGTCAGTAAAATTTGACATTGGACTGGGTTTCAGTTTCTGAATAGGTTAGCTAGGTCAATCTTTCACCAAGTTCTCAGTCTATTTCTCATTCTAGAAATACTGGCCAAAATCCTATTGGGGATTTATGCTGGTGTAAGTAAGCTTGCAAGAAAAGCAGTGTAACATGAGAGCCAGTGTAGTACCGTAAATAGAATGTTGGGCTAGGCTTGAAGAGACCTTGGTTCAAATCCATCATTACCCATGGAAAATCACTTGTGGCAACATTAAACCGCTCCTGGAACATTTCACATATTTCAAACATGTGGGTTGCCATCTGGCAGAAGCTAACTTATGCCACATAACACATACAAGTGTACTTGTATAAACTGAAGCCATAAACTGCACTAAATAACATCTGATTCTTGATGCTTGAATTCTTACTCACTCACCAGGGCATACAACTAGTACATGACTAGGGATGTGAGCAGCAACTTGCCAATTAGTAGTATTTTGCACAATTGCACCTGTTTAGGCACAACAGGATGCTGGTCACCACCAGAATAGTTTGCAGTTCTCAAAATGGATATGTAGCTCCAGATATAGATATGTAACTCCAGATACGTACATATCAACAGAAATATGCAGTGGAACCCCAACTTACGAGATTAATCCATTCTGAGTGCATGCTCGTAAGTCAGTTAGCTCATAAATCAGGAAGCGGTTTCCCATAGGAATGCATTGAAAGTCAATTAATCCAATCCAGAGGGATGGATTTCAATGCATTCCTATGGGAAACCACTTTAAACAACCCACAGCTTCCCCCCCCCCAAAAAAAAAACCAGGCAGGGTGGTGGGGAGGGAGAGATGCAGCAGGTGGTTTAAAATGTCTTTAGCCACCGAGGCAACTGCTTGGGAAGCAATTGGTCCTTTAAAATGTCTTTGTGTCACTGAGAATGTGCATCTGAGGAAGCGCTTCTTCAGTGGCTCAAAGACATCTTAAATGACCTGCTGCTTCCTTCCCCCAATTGGGTGTGTTGAAGGGAAAAGTGTGGGTGGATTAAAATGTCTTCGAGGCAAGCAGTGGTCGCAGAATGGCTCTGCCACCACCACTTGCCTCAAAGACATTTTTAAAAACCCTCTCCCCCCCCCCCACAGTTGGGTGGGTTGCGGGGGAAGGAGTTAGCTTTTTAAAATGTCTTCGCGTAACCAAGGCAAGCGAAGGTCACAGCCACCGCTGTTTGCCTCAGTTGCTCGAAGATATTAAGATAGGGTTCCTCTGTGAGTTGAAAGAACCCTATCTTTCACTCATAACCCGCCAGGGAAAACCAGCAGCGGATTTCTGCTCATAAGTCGGTTTTCTCATACGTCGGGCGCGTCATAAGTTGGGGTGCCACTGTATACTGATGGGAAATAACAAGGCTGCTTTCCCATTCCGATCGAAGTTATTCCCAGAGATTTTTCTCCTACTTCACTTGACATGGCACATAGTAGCTGGAAATTCTTGGAAGCTCCATTAAAATCTTCAGCATGCCTTTCAGTGGATTTCTTCTGTTGTAGTCAAATAACTTTACAAGTTGAACCAAAATCATCAGCAATTATGATAGTGTCAAAAATAATGTATATTGACTTATCAAGCTTAGCTGAATAAGTATAGCATGTTGAAAGGCGTACTACTCTCACAAAATCATTTAACTTGACATTTGATAATTGTTTTAAAACACAAAATAAAATCATATGTGTGCCTGTGCATAGGAGGGAAATGTTTCCTGGTAGAAAAAAAATTAAAGGATAGCTGAGAGTATTCTGAAGAAGTCCAGCTCCACCATGCACGAAACACAGAGAAATGCTGAGTAGTTCCATAGGAATTCATGGCTGATGGAAAACAGGTTGTGATGATGCATGGGCTCTTGAGAAAAAAGAAAAAGGTTAAGTAGTCAGATTCTCACTGTGTCAAAGAGGACAGTCTCAAAAGCAAAAGAAACATCTGAGGGACATGAAGGTTTTTCATTTTCTTGCTGTCTGAACTTTTAAAAGATTTTTCATCCAATTTAGCTATGGCATTGTGCTTAGGTTACATGAACCTCCTCTTTGGACTTTCATTAGTTCCCTCCAATGTGCTAAGAAGCTAGTAGAACACAGAGATTTGGAATGGGCATTTATTATTATCATAAATGTTTTCACAGCCTCCTTCTACCTATTCAGATTTATTTATCACATTTATCTGCATGCCTTCATTTAAGAATCAAAACATCATAGAGTAGTTTACGGATAAAAGGAAAAGGAGAGACCCAAAGAGATGTGCTTTAAGCAACCAACAAAACAGGATTGCCATAAATGTCTAAGTCCCATAACTAACATTGCCTTCATTAAGTTTTTTTTACCTTATCCTACCATCTTGCCAGTTATTTCTTTATATTGTTATTTTTAATTGTTGATTTGTTGTTGATGATGTTGTTAACTGCCCGGAGTTCCTTCGGAAGATGGGTGGTATATAAATAAATAAATAAATAAATAAATAAATAAATAAATAAATAAGGTCACGGCTCCCTAGGCTTGCCTGTAAGTAGGATGTTAAATTGGGCCCCTTGCTCATGACTCAGAGCGAGAAGATTTGTGTTTCAAAGCTTCCATTATTTACCAGGATAAAAAGTCTGCACTTCTGAAGGGAGTTTAGTGAAATCAACTGTCCTGAATCAGGCAAATAAAAAGCACACCCAAACCTCTTTTCTTCGCTGGCTTAGACATTTATATCTCACAAACTAGCTATTCCGCTTATGGTCTGTTGAAGATCTTATCAAATTTCAGTTGCACAACTATGTTTTCAGATTCTGAATTCAATATTCCAACCCTGAGGGTACAGAGATCCAATCAGGTACATTTTACGTTTCATCTCTGAGACTAACATTGACAGTAAGTGAAATGAGCCCTATTAGAAGCCATTCTTGCATCTGCCACACATTTCACTCACACTTATCCTAAAATAATAAAAGCTTGCTTCACAGCCAGTCCTGTGTTGTGTATAATCTGACCAAGACGTGAGGCATATTCTACACCCAAAAACTGAAAGGAAGTGGAGTATGACCTTCCTTATCCTCTGGATCATTATCCACTGATTCACTTATCTGCGGATTGAGGGAGAAAATGTTTTTTTAAAAAATCAGTAGCCACAAAGAAGTCTACTCTTGCAAACTAGTTGTAAAGCCAGCAGTGAAAAGGGTGGCTGGCTGGCTGGTAGAGGCGAGAAGGTAAGCTTTCTTTTGTTTTCTTTTCTCCTCTCCGCTGCTGCCACCCCTACAGGCTGACTGCTGTGCCCAACGGTAAAGAGGGCAGCCAGCCTGCAGGGGGCAGTGGCAGCGAGGAAGGAATAAACAAAAGTTTGCTGATGATGAGCCCGCCTCACTACTGCCACCATCGCAGGCCAGCTCCTGAGCCTAGCGGTGAAGTGGAGGCCATCTGTGGAGCCCGGTGGTGACCAGGAGGGAAGAAAACAAAAGAAACTTTACTCATGCCTTGTGTAATTTTGTACATCTCAGTCATATCGCCCCAGGTGCCTTTTTTCCTGACTAAAGAACCCCGAATGCTGTAGCCTTTTCCTCATAAGGGAGGTTTCCCAAGCCAGCAACCATTTTAGTTGATCTCTTCTGCACCTTTTCAAGTTCTACTATTTTTTTTTTTTGAGATGCGGTGACTATAACTGTATGCAATACTCCAGGTGTGGTCTTACTATCATTTTGTACAATGGCATTATAATGTTGGGTGTTTATTTTCAAACCCTAGCATGGAATTGGCCTTCTTTACCACTGCTACACACTGAGTTGTCACTTCATTGAGCTGTCCACCAGCACACCATGAGTTGATAAACAAAGTTTTGATAATTTTTTTTTTGCCCCAGTATGCATTACTTTACATTTTCTTACATTGGAACACATTTGCCATTTGGAAGCCCATTCTCCCAATTTGGAGAGATCCTTCTGGAGTTCTTCACAATCTTCTCTGGTGTTCACCACTCTGAAAAGTTTTGTGTCATCCACAAACTTGGCCACCTCACTGCTTATTCCTGTTTTCAGGTCATTTATGAACAGATTGAAAAGCACTGGTCCCAGGACAGATCCCCGGGGCACATCACTTTTTACCTCTCTCCATTGTGAAAACTGTCTATTGATACCTACTCTCTGTTTCCTGCATCTCAACCAATTTTCAATCCATAAGTGGACCTCCCCTTTTATCCTGTGACTGTGCGATTTTCTCAGAAGCCTCTGGTGAGGGACTGTGTCAAAAACCCTCTGAAATTCAAGGTAGACCATATCCACCAGTTCGCCCAAATCCATATGCCTGTTGACCTTTTCAAAGAATTCTAAAAGGTTTGTCAGGCAAGACTTACCTTTACAAAAGCCATGCTGATTTTCCCTCAGCAAGGCATGTTCTTCTATGTGTTTTAAGATTTTCTCTTGAAGGACACTTTCCACCATCTTCCCTGGGACAGTGTAAGGCTAACTGGCCTATAGTTTTCCGGGTCCCCCTCCTTTCTTTTTTAAAAATTGGTGTGACATCCACTATCCTCCAGTCGTCTTTCCATTACGAGATCTGCAATTTCATTACTCATTTCTTTGATAGCCATCTGGGCCCGGTGACTTGTGGATCTTGAGTGTATCAATTAAACCTATAACATCCTCTCTTTGAACCTGTATTATAATTATTTATTTAAGAGGGGCTGTTCAGGCAGCAGAATCTGCCCATGATCTTCTGTTGTTAAGACAGATGCAAAGAAGTTGTTTAAATTATCTGTAATTTCCAAGTCCTCCTTTACCTCCCATTTACCTGCCTCACTATCCAGAGGGCCAACTGGTTCTCTGGCAGATTTTCTAATTCTAACATACTTAAGGAAGCTTTTATTTCCCTTGATATTGCTAGCCATACGTTGCTCAAAGTCCTTCTTTGCCTCTCTTATAATCTTCTTACATTTCTTTTGCCAGAGTTTGTGTTCCTTTTTATTTTCCTCATTTGGGAAGTATTTTCATTTATGGAAAGACTTCTCCTTGCGCTTTAGAGCCTCTCTAACTCCACTTGTTAACCATGCTGGCACCCTCTTGGACTTAGAGGAGCTCTTCTTTCTTTGTAGTATGCACTTCCGCTGGTCCTCTACTACTGTTGTTTTAAACCGGGTCCATGCACTCTGGAGAGATTGGATTCTTTTTTATCTTCCCTTTCAATTTCTTTCTAACTAGTTTCCTCATCTGAGGGAAGTCTGCCCTTCGGAAATCAAGGTTTTTTTGTGGCTGATTTGCTTGACACTCTTCCCCCGGCTTGCATGGCAAAGTAGGTTGCAGAATGGTCACTGTTCCCCAGCAGCTCAGTGACATTCACATCTGTGACCAGGTCCTGAGTATCACACAGTATTACATCCAGAGTTGCCTGTGATTGGGTGGGCTCCATGACAAGTTGCTCTCAGGCACAATCATTCAGCATGTCAAGAAACCCGGTTTCTTTTTCTTGCCCAGAGCTCACATTGGCCCAGTCAATGTGGGGATAATTGAAGCCCCCCATGATTACTATCCTGTCCCTCTTAGACACCTCCATGATTTGTCTCCTCATTTCAACGTCTCCCTCAAGTTTTTGATCTGGTGGATGAGAGAATTCCCCCCCCCCCACCAAGCCCCCACAATTTCCCGGTTGTTGCTAAGTTTTAAACCAAACACCTCAGATAAACGCCTCTTGTTTGAAACATCAGCTTTTGAAACAGGGAGCATCTGACACCTTGTTTTGCCTTCTTTTACAAATTCCACTTTAATTTTTCCTTTTGCTACTCTTTTTCCTGCATTTTCTTTCTTTTAAGACACAGTTCAGGCACATAACTGAACTGGACCTTCAAAATGTTCAAGAAGCACAGTTATGTTCCAATAAACAAGGCTAAAGATGTTCTGGACTGCAACCCCAATAGTGCCTAACCACTGGCCATGATGACTGAGAGTAGCACTCTCTTCCATAAAGGCAAGGCAGAAGGGAAGTCAGATAAGCATCCTCCTCATTCCAGTAGGGTCATTCTGCAACCAATTTGTGTAAGAGCTCTAGCAACCAATGGGAGAAGTGGCATAAGGCAAGGAGTGAAATGAAATGAAATAAATCCCTCCAAGAAGGTCCAGTGTCATCTTCTTCCTTAATGGTACTTTAATTTGCCATCTCTAAACCCCTGGCTACCAACTGTACTCCATGTGAATAAAAGTAGAATTTCTCCATAGACTTTGCCCCTCAAACAATCAAGATCCCACCCACCCACCCCTAGAGCTGGGAAAAACATACACAAGGACACTGTATCTGTCTTAGTTTTAGCCCTCATGTGTTTCAGAAAGCAGAAGAAGACTCTTCCCACACAGTTTCTCTTAAAAGAAATGACGAATGAGTTACAATGGGATGAATAAATATCTAGACAGAATCATTAACTCAGGTGCTTCTGGACAACCATGTAAGCCTGAAATGAGAAAGCGATACTAGCTTTCTACATGAATGGAAGCTGCATGATCGCACTCTAGTTCTTTCAGAACTGTGTGGTTTCCTAAGATGCCTTGTGAAAGCTCCTCCGAAATTCACATAATTCCTTTAAGTGCTTCAGCATCATGTATAACTCACTGAAAGACAGGCAAAGATAACTCAGATTTCTGATCTCAGCAAGAGAGAATGCTGAGCCTCTATGGCCTAATGTCTGTATTTTGAGGGGACTAGAGGGGCAGCTTGATCCCTTAGCAACTTTCATAGTAAGAGGAAATTTTAGTGCATCAAGTGGCATTATTTTGATTGCAATATAAAGGGTAGAGGAAATTTTCTTTAAACACAGGAAAATTTTCCTCGAAAACCACAGTGGTGTTTTTTCCCATTAGTCCTTTCTGTTCCTGTATGATGCTCTCAAATGCTATCCATCCCTATTTAGATGGATGAACAGATAATTAGGATTGCTAAGATAAGGCGATGTTTACACTGGTGAAAATGTACCTCTTCCCCACTCTATTATTTACTGTATTTTAATCACCCACATTTGTTTCAGTATCTTTATTGTAAGCCTGGAGGGAAATTTATTCTGGAGAAAAAGGAATATTTTTGGTACCTTGAGATAGAAATTTTTATAAAAATCAAAGAACTCTCACCCTCAAGATCTTCTGCAAGGAATTACTCATAAATTTCCAGCATAAATCATGAGGACAGAACATATACCATTTTGGATCAGAACTATACATGGCAAGCTTTTTTAAAATGCAAACTATTTTACAATGTTCTGGGGAAGAGCCTCCTGCTTCCTTATACAGCCTGCTATAGAACCAAGTTAAATTCAGTGTGTTGGTTCAGTTTTGAGGATTCTCACTCAGCCATCTCCCCAAGTTGCCACTCTTTTCTCATAGTGTTAAATACACCCGGTTCTCTTCTTTAAGAATGTTTCCTAAGGAAGATGAGGGGTGAAAAGCTTGGAAAATAATTATCATAAGAGCCCTTTTATTTATTTACTTTTTCACTTTCACTTCTGCAGAATCAACATAAAATTTTAACAAAAATAAACTGAACTAAAAAAGAGAGATGGAACTAAAATATGAACAGTAAATACAGTAGTGTTAGTGCTTACTATAACAACAACACAATTCTGAGTCATAGCAACCCTTTCCAGGGTTTTCCAGAATTGGTTTACCACTCCCTTCTAGGGGCATCTCAAGAGAGGCAGTGAGAAATGGAGTTCCCAACCTTTCAATGGTGACACCAACTGCCTTGGAGAGTGATCAACTCTCCTTCACTGGAGGTTTTAAAATAGAAATTAAATGGTAACCTGTCATGGGTGCTTTAGCTTTCAATTTCCTACTTTGGCAGGGGGTTGGATTTGATGACCCTTTGGATCCCTTCAGGCTCTACAGTCGTCTGATTCTCTGACAGAGAAATGCAAATATTAGAAAATTTGTTGATGCAAGAATAACATGAGATAATTTTAATAAAGCATAGTTCCATATCTTGTAACAATTTTATTATGTAGAAAATTGGATAATTTACACTTTTGGCTCAAGAAAATAAATCTTTACTATTGGCTTTCTTAGTTTCTTTCCCTCCTTGAAAACATGATACAACAGTTAGATAAAACTTTCCCATGGAGAAGCATTACTAGTCAACAAAGAATCACTGAAAAATATCAATAACTAATCTGTCATTTTTGAAGAAACACTCCTATCAATGTAGATTTACACTGAGGTATTTTTAAAGACCGTGAAGCAATAGGAAAAGTAGCTAAATCCTAGGGAACCCTAGGATTCCCAAACATATACAATACAGAAGTTTTTTAACTTTTAAATTCTGCCTTTAAATAAACCATGTTGAAAAACACCAAATGTCATTTTAACTAAGATTTTAGTGAGAATGAATCTGATTCATTTACAATGAAAAACACTCACTTGGTGCTCCTTCAAACATTGTGGGTTTTCCCATCTGTGGTGATGTTTTTGCCATCTAGGCCCAGTTTTTTGTCACCTAGTGAGACGGTAGGACATGGAAAAGTTCCATTTTCCAGACCACAGCTCCCAGTATGCCTAGTTAAGAATGCTTCTTTAGGGAGGGCATAAAGATATTCAAAGGAATGGTGCTGGACTGAGATTTTCTTAAAGAAAAAAGAATTGCTCAGCAGAAATGCATTTCTGAGAAATATATCATCCACAGAATTCAGAATTTCTTTTAAATTTTTCTTTTTCTTTTTAAGTTTATGTGCTTATTCTTAATGGTGAACTGTAAATTGTTTTCTTGTGGTTAAACGATAGTTTGATGATTGTAAAGGAAAATAGGGAGGCATGGGGCTTGAAAACCACTTAACTATTTTCTGTACAGTACAAATTTCATGGAGAAAGTTTATGCGCACACATCTTATATGGCCATGGTGTTGGTGACCCATGATAGTTTGGAATAGCACTTGCCCTCTACACATGCTGAACAGATGTGGATGACACAGCCTGAACATTGTGGTAAACGAGAATGCAATTAAAAACCTGGTTTTCTTAAATTAGTTATCAGTAAATATACGTTTTTATTTCATTCTCACTGTCATTTTAATGAAATACTAATTAATCTTATTTAGTGAAGATCTTCAGTTACCTCAGCCTGATGGATCAAAAAAAATTGTCTTTATTTTTTAGATCTTGTTACAATAACAGATCATTAGGAGATAAGAAGCTCAACAATGTCTCTTCTATGTACTTTACACAGGAATAGTAGCTCAGACTGGTATTTAGGTTATCAAAAAGGAATCCAGGAACAACAGAAAGGAACTTGAATGCAAATGTGTTGCCTGAAGATAAACATCTGCAAGCATGGGCAGCAATTTTAAGGTCATATAGCAAGCTTTTTTTCCCCCTCTGCATAAAGTTCCAATAATTTGAACACTTGGCACTTGAGCAGCTTGATATTCTGATTAGCTTCAATTACTACCAGTTACATTGAGGAGAAAATTAAAAATGAGTCAGAATAAAAATAAAAAGCTGATCCTAGGACCAATTAGTAAGAAATACATTTGCACAGGAAAGCAAATTAATTTAAAAAAAAAAACTCTTGTAAAAAGAAATGGCCCAGAGTAAAACACATTCTTTAGCTGGAATCTAGGACAAAGACCAAAGAATTACATAGATTAAATTAACTTGATAAAAAAATTCTTCTACAGCAAATATTTATATTGCAAAGTACAGTATTATTGCAACATTCTTGTATCTTCTTACAATAATAAGTTTGGAGACAGGAGACTGTGCTGGGGCACATTAAAACATAGAGGTTTTTCCAAACATATTTCATTTTCAAAGTACAAATGTGTTCATAAATATGGAAATAAGACTTTAGACATAGACAGTATATATACTGGTGTTTTCCTGCACATAAAACCTGCTTCTGTCCATAAGTATCTAACATATGATTATACACAGGAAAATACCAGAGTTGTTTCAAAGTTTTTTGAAGCTCACGCATAGTTTCAAGCTTAGACTAGAAAAGTTGCTTCAGATATTGTTTATGTAATGTCAGAAGCATTATTTATTTAATTTACTATAATATTTTCACTGTCACCCTAGGTGACAAAATGTTGATGCATTCCTTAGAGACAGAACCAACTGAGTAAGGCTAACAGTTTTGGATTTGTTAGTGACCAAAGCATGACCAAGATGATTTGTGAAGATAATTTTTAGATCTGTAGATACAATGAAAAGACACATGTTGTTAGTGTGCATTATGTTACTCCCCCCTTTTTAAAATAACTTGGGTTTTTTTAAGTATATCAATTTTTTAAGTATATCCAATTTTCAATTCCTACACTTCTTGGCAGGATTGTAAATCCTGCTGTTTTGCTTCTTGTACGTCCCTACATGATTTTCTTCATTTTTTATTCTCTTTGCTGGGATTTCCCAGCTAAAATTAGCACCCATTTCCCCCCTAGACCCATCCTCTGCATAACTGGGGAAAATCTATGTGCTAAGTTTCCTGCGTAGAACTGTCAATCCTCTATACAGGAAATTATGTTTCCCCCCACAGTTGGCAAGAATACCCTGACCTTGTCTAGGTTTGTCCCAAAGAGAATCCAAAACTGGACAAAACTTGATAAAGTCATGTGAAAAGCATAAAGAAATCCTTTCAGGATGAAATAGAAAGGAAAAATATATTGCTCCTTGTGTTTCTGTTGAAAGAGGCACCATATATTTTGGAAGCACTGGCTGAAGAGTAGCAGTATGGACTTTGGTCAATAAATAAAAACATCCTTGCTAACATGAGACCAACACTTGGTAGGCCAAGAAAAAAAATCCAGTGTGTGCTGCACAATGGGCGTACTGAACAGCAGGATTATACTGTTTTTGGCACACCAGTATACATGCCAATGTCCAAAGCATTAGTTACATTTTATGAAGAAGAACAGGGACCTTTCCCATATCAAATACTACAGTAATGTATTTGCTTTGCTTAGTAACAGCCAGCTCCTTTTCATACTGTTTAGCATATTTATTTTTGTTGATTTCTTCTATTAGGTCAAAAAACTAGTGTATATGATTCAAACGAAATCTATATGGGATTACACTGCAAATCTAGGATACAATAGGACAGGCCTGCCCAAAGTCCGGCCCCGGGGGCCAAATCCAGCCCGTCAGGCCATTCTGAGTGCCCTGCAGCTGGCTGGCCCACCCCTCCCTCCCCCTCCTTCGCCCCATGTTTTTTAAAAAATCTTCTGCCAACACTGACACCGCTGGGAAGCTTGGGCGGCTGGGTGGACGGGCGGTCACCACCGGCACCACAGGGGAAAGTGTGGGGGTGGGCAGGCCAGCGGGCCTCTGCCACCGCCAAGGAGCTTTGGGGTGGGCTGGCGGGAGAGCCGTCGCCATCACTGGGGGTGCAAGGTGGCACAGATTGCCTCTTCCAAGGGGCGACCTGTGGCCACGGCTCCCTGTGCTTCCTTTGGTCCCCACTTTCTTTTTTCCTCCTTCCCTTGGTCCCCACCTTCCTTCCTTCCTTCCTTCCTTCCTTGTTCCCCACCTTCCTTCCTTCTTCTCTTGGTTTCCACCTTCCTCCCTCCCGCCCGCCCTTGGTCCCCGCCTTCCTTCCTGCGGGTGGGGTTGCAAGGGGTCGATGGGTGGGGCTTGCAGTGGGGTGGCAGGGTCGGGGAGCAACCGGCCCCTGACACATTCTCAGCCACCAAATCTGGCCCTCCTTACAAAAAGTTTGGGCACCCCTGCAGTAGGACCTCTGTATCTGAAGGAGCAATACCTGTCATAGTCATATGTACAACATACAATAATGCCTGTTAGAACCTTTGTCCCATTCTATTTTATGTTGTATACAAGTGACCCTTTGTATCTGCAGTTTCAGGCATCCACATTAGAGAGTGGAACCAATCCCCTGCAGATCTATATATAATCTGTGGGCTATGAACTGAGACCTAGGAAAAGTCTCCTCCTACACCAGTCTGTACACCTACTGTACCTGTGAAGCATGGCACAATGGTGATCTATGTCAGAGCACTGAGGGAATAATTTAAACATGTTGTAAAATACAGTGGAACTCCAATTTATGAGATTAATGCATTCCAAGAGAATGCTTGTAAATCGCTAATCTTGTAAATCAGGGAGCAGTTTCCTATAGGAATGCATGGAAAAGTAATTAATCCATTCCGGAGGAACAGATTTCAATGAATTCCTATGGGAAAGCGCTTTAGATGACCCGCAGCTTCCCCCCCATCAGAGGGAGGAGCCAATTGCTTGGTTTGGTTGCTTAAGGACGTTTTTTTTAAAACAAAGCCATTTCTCTCCCCCCCCCCCACACACACACACCAACGGGTGCATAGAGACAGAAGTGGCTTTTCCCCCCAATTTTTTTATCTTCAAATGCAAGCGCTAATGGCTGCCATCAGTGCTTGCATTGGAAGAGGGGGAAAAGGGGGGGGAAACCCACCACTTCTCCCTCTAGGTGCCCAGTGGTGGTGGTGGAGAGACACTGACAGAAGCTGCCTCTTTAAATGGAGGAAGATTCCCTCAGTGCCTGAAAGACCTTTGAAACAGCATCCGCTTTCCCCACTGGTGAGGGGAAAAGCAGGCGCTGTTTCAAAGGTCTTTCAGGCACTGAGGGAAGCTGCCTCTTTAAACAGAGGCAGCTTCCATTAGTGCCTCAAAGACCTTTGAAACAGTGTCTGCTTTTTCCGCTGGTGAGGGGGGAAGCGGGCACTGTTTCAAAGATCTTTGAGCCACCAACCCAAGTGCTTGGATTGGTTGCTCAATGTCCTTTTAAATGACCAACCCCTTCTCCCGCCCAGCCACCATCTTTACTTGGGGGGAACTCCACCTTGCTCATAAGGTGTGTGGGGGGGGGGGAGACAACCAAAGCCTGCTCGTAAGTCAGGATTCTCGGTTGTCAGGGTGGTCGTAAGTCGGGGTATCACTCTACTTCTCGCAACAGGATGAAAATAGATTGAGTAAAAGTGTCTGAAAGGAACAGAAAATGTCCTCCACCCACCCAAATTGGAAGTGTTAGGCCTGAATATTTAGGCAGCTCCATTACTTTTAATCATTGGACAGAAAGGAACAATCTGCCTGGTACTTCTTCATCCAGTACTGCAGTCAGTCCTTTGATGCTACAAGCTAAACTATGGAGATTTTCCCTTCTAAACCAAACATAGTGCTACTGCCTCTCTCAGACCATTGACCTGGCAACCCATTCTATATTAGTGGCTGTAATACTATATTACGCTAAATGGCATGGATAGTCTAAACCACAAATACAAGCGTTGCTAATGCAAAGTATTAGAAGATTCTTCTAACATTACATACTTATTGATAAGTCATGAGTAGTGATAATCTGATCACTGAAACATATACTGTACCGGATAACAGTATGGCACTGCCTATATTCATATGTACTTCAAAAAGTAGAAATATTCTGGTACAAATTTTATTACTGGTTTAAAGCCAAAAGGTAAAGATTCTTCCAGGGTTTTTTTTGTTTTTGTTTTTGTTTTTTGTGTCGTGTATTACTCCTCATAGAAGAACAGAGAAATGTTGCAAAAAAGCAGGCATTTGAGATTGAAAGAAAAAGTTAGGCAAACCACAACTACCAAAAAATACCAGATACCTTTTCCGCTTCTGTGCCCTCTCTTTGTAGACAGTATATAATTGACAACATGCATGTACAAGAAGAGAGAAGATCTTTTCCCTAATTTTGCCCTCCTTTTCTTTTACCAGCTCATTTAATCTTTTATCTTCCATTATGTTTCCAAAACCCAGTAAACATACAAATGTACAGCTAGATTTGGGCCCTGAGGCCTGAGGATCAAGATGGTAGGCTGGCTTTGGTTTCCCAGGGGACAACAGAGCCAGAAGGGTGATTGGGCATAGTGACCTGTCTGCATGAGATGAGACAAAAACAGGAGGGTTGTAATACTGATGAACTAGCCTGTCACTCACAAACTCAGGTCTTGGGGGAGGGGGAGGGGGAGTGGGGAGTGGAAGAAGTTACATCCAAGACCGTGACTGAGCAAAGTGGAAAGATACCATAATAATTAAAATAATTAGGTGACAAATTTAGTAAAGATAGGATGGCGAAAGGACCAGAGGGAAAAAACATTTCATCTATTTAAAGGGGTTTTAAAAACTATGAAGAAATAATAAGGCAATTGCAGTATTGTGGCAGAGAATGTTAGAAAGGTTGCTGCCTCTGTCAAGGATCAGACTTGAAAGCAAACACTTATAAATCAAAATTGTGATGAACTTCTAAATCTTGACAAGCCAGGAAAGGAGGTTGCTCTGCAGAGTATTTGTCTGCTTAATTGCCGACTGTGGACAGGTTAGGTGGACCAAAGAGGAATGTTCCACAAGCAGTTTTGCACCTTTGGTCCAGTTTGCACTTTTTCTTAAATATTATACCTCATCTGGTAGATATTTCTGGTATTAAATGCCACTTATCACAGAAAGCCAATTTGGAAAGTGGCACTTGGGGGTCACTCAGTATCAGGAAGAAAAGGCTGAGGCATTCCTTTAATCAAATGAAGCAGGAGCCGGAGCCTGATGATCCTTTTAACATTAATCCTTCCATTTGTCTGCATTCCTGTATTTCGATCAGGTTTGTATTTGAGCTGCAAATAACTGTTTAGTATTTGGGGACATCTGTTTGTATAGTCTTTATTAGACATAATTTTGACAGTCCTGTCTGTCTTGGAAAGTGGCAGGTTTTCAAACTGTGTTCATAGAGTAAGGACCTAATTATGGTGAGCCGAGAAATATTGATCACAGCTTAAAAGATAAGATAAAGACTGAGGAAGTTTCATATCCGTAGAAAATACTTTTTTTTTTAGAATAAACTTCTTTCTTCTGCAGATTTTTTTATGTGCACAAGAAGTACTTTGCAAAAGTAGATATAAATGTGTGCTGCCTTTATTTTTATTGACCGTAGTTAAATATGTTTGCTTAATTTTGCCACATGCCTTAAAGAATGTGGACCATACTGTTGAAGTCATTCACTCCTGTTATTAATTAATTCCCATGGAAACGAAGATCATTAGTTTTATTGAAAGGAGTGATAGAAATAGAACAGTTGTTTCAAGTGTAAGTTATGCCTTTGAATACTCATCATTTTTCCACACACACGATACTAAGGGGAGAAGAAAATCTGTATGCATTTTTTCCTGTTAACTTACATGATGAGTCAAACTTTCACATTTCAGTCATGCTGCATACCTGCCTTGAAGTTGGGCACTATTTCCTGCAAGTTTGATTTCTACAATAAACATACCTCACAAATATTGGTAGTGTTTGTACTTTCCTTGCATGTTTTTCTCCAAACAAATTATATACAAATATTGAATTCATAATGATGCTGGATGCTTCTTTAAGAAGGCTACATTAAAATCTTAAATGTTTAAAGTATCTTCCTATTGGTTTAGTACTTGCACTGTTCAGTAATGGTATGCCTGTCCCAACTTATCATCCTGTACTGGAATGGTTTTCTTACATACACATAGATACATATGTAATATATAGTACACACACACACACTGTATATATAGCACCACAAAGCTGTGTTAAATATGGTACTGCATACCTGACATTCTCCATCCCAGATGCATTACTTAAGATGTTAATATTAATAAATCATGTGTACTGGGAGACTTGTACATTTCACTGTAACTGAACTTTTAAAAACGAACTAAAATATGACGGTTTCCTTTCACCTTTAAACCACTACTTCAGAGAGTCAAATGCAGTAGCATTACTTTTAGCAGTATTAATCGTAGTGCTCAAGAAACAAGAAACGCAAACTTTTACGAATTCAACCATGCCTTTTATCTTTCACAGACACATGCCAGTGGTTAATGAGCAGGTGTTGAGATCTTAACATTTTTTGTTACCAGGTGTAGAGAATGCTACTAGATCCTCTTCATTTTGCTACTTCTACAGCAAACGATTCTCTCCTCTCTGCAGCAGGTCTCTCTCATCACTTTAGGCAATAATTTGGAACCAAATGAAGAGACAATGATTCTTTCTTATCATCCGGTAAAGCAACGCGAAGCACAGTATCATGTACAAAGCACTGATAACACAGAGACGACACAGACCCCTCCGAAAAATAACAAAACCAAATGAAACATCAAGAGAAGGACTCACGCTGACCCATTTGGAAGACAAAGACGGCAAAACGGGAAAGCTCTAAGAAGCAGCTTGTGAGGCCTCTGAGAGATGTCCTTCTGGCATTTCATCACAGCAGCCAGACCAGTTTCACCTCCCTGGATACAGCGAAGGGAGAACTAAACAGAGCTGTTTATTAGAGCTGTTGTGCTGGATTGCATTAGGAAACAGGAGCAGACCACCTGGACCTTTCAGATTGTGGCTGTGTGTTTAATTTGCAAGCTGCCCCTCTGCAGCGGCAGCAGCAGCAGCAGCAGTAGGAACCAGGATGCCTACCACATTTACCCAGCTGAAAACACACATTATCTGGGTTAGGAAGAAAGGAAAAATGAAAGAAAAACCCACAGAGCAAAAGAATACAATCGATCTGCAAAGAATTCAGAAAACAGGAACTACAACTCCTCACGTAAATATTACAAGGACTTTTTTTGCAGTTTGTTTCTTCTAGTTACAGGTATTTCAACCCAAAGCACCAAGACATATTAATATGTAGGTGTATCTAGTAATTCTAAACTGGATTTTAACAAACAGAATGACATTTTAAATCAGTTATTGTGCTGGCTGGATTAATGTGCTCTTTTGTTGCCTTTCCCCCCACTTTCTGCTCCACGGTTGCTGGTCGCTGAAGCTACAGACAGAAAGATGGTACTGTAAATATGAATTATGTGAATCATATGGTTAGACTATTGTGTGTGAGGGGGAATAAAAAGGGAGTTGAGAAATGGCTGACTCCATACCTGACCAATTACAGCTTGCATGGTCCCCGTGTCCTGCTGAGCTGCGAGATCGCAATCCATCATATGTAGTCTTTGAAAAAGAGAATGGGGGTTTCTGGCATGCATCTGTCAATCAACTTCTTCACTCGCAACCATCACCAAAAGCGGGGGGGGCAAGCTTCTCCACCAAATAGGATGAAACAGTCATGTGATATATTCATATACTTCTGTATAACATATGAATTTTCTGCAGATATGAAATGACATTGACAAATATTCAATATCAAACAAATACGGGGAGATAAACAGCTCTTCATCCTTGCTGTAATCTATAGCCTCAATATTCAATCACTTGAATAAGTTTGGGGTTTTACGAGACCAAACTTTTTCCACAAAAGGTCATGATTTTTAAAATATGTGTTGTGGTTAGATATATAAAACTTTCCTGTTCATTTGGGTCTCTCTTTTTCTGCATTACATCAGTTAATGTCACACTTTCTTTGGTCATAATTCTTTTTCAAAAGACCTACTGCACTATTACCATTATGCATGCAAACAAAATTTTAAACTTAAGCAAATGAAATTACAGAATGTAATAAATGTAATAATTAATAAAAAAACTTGAATAAGAAGCTTTAAACTCTTTGACCATTGATTTAATGCATGAATTGTATTACACCTTCCAGTAACAAACATATCCTGTCTAAACCGTGATGAGCAGTCCAAGTATAAAATATTCAGACTATGTAAATCTTACTTGCAGCATGCTTTCCATTTTGCAGGTTTGTGAAGTTTGGTTCATTCTCTGCTCCAGTGAACTGACATAAACTGTTGTTACTTATGGTGGCAGACATTACCATTTCCCCCCTCCTTAATGAAAGCAGTTTGTTTCATATTCTCTCCCTTTTCCAAGTTAAAACTTCCATGAATACGTAAGACTGGTGTTCTTGTCAAAATGTATCATTGTTTTCTCTCCAAAACCGAAGGGTCACAGTCAGTGGCATTCATGAGTATGGTTTGTTGATAAATTACTGGCCATAACTGGGGGTGATGAGGTAACATTAATGCAAGCCCGTGGCATTTATAGCACATGTGGATGAATAGAATAATCTAGCAATATACCTGTACAGCTAACATACATAAGGCGACAAGTTCAGGTTAAGTAATTCACATATTATTCCATTCTTACTCACATGGGAGCACAGTCACCATAGGAAAATCAGTACAAATCATTGGAAAAGAATGTGTCCTGGTTTAGACATCTCAGGAAATGGTGACCAGAGATGTAACTAGCAATTTTGGCATCTGGGGCAATACAAAAGCAAGGAGAGGCGATGCCCTTGCTGGATCACTTGTTTTAAAAAAGCTAGCTTTCAGTCTATACTAATCTTCATCAGGCTGTGCACCAATATACTGTAGACAGTGCATTAAAAAAACACACTGTGATTTTCCTGAAAGCCATAGCAGATGTCCATGCCAGGTTGGTCTCCAAAACATGAGTTCCAAAATGCAGACTGCAAACACCAGTCAAACGTGTAGGTTTCACATTCCACCCCTGGTTGAATTTTCTCTCCAAATTCATTAAACAAAGGGCTGCCAAGTATTTAGCACTTCCCCCTTCCAACCTGTATATTGGTGCACAGCCAGATGAAAACTAGTACTGCATAGGTCAAAAACTAGCAATGTTTAGTGGTCTGATAAAGATACCACCTTCCTTTGCTTTTGTACTGTGTAAGATCCAAACAGTTTTATTTGTTGTTTTGCTGGAATATAGAGGACCTGCAAACGGATGAAAATATCTGCTTCTAACCACTAGATCACACTATTAATTTGGCTTCAATTGACTTTACCTAGCGGACAGACCAAATTTGACTCCCAATTCTCTGATTGGGGTTTGCCCCATTTCTGTGTAACCCCCTCTGTGGCCAAATGGGAACCATGAGTTTCCAAAGAAGGTGACGGTGGATGGAAAAATTCTGAATACCTTGTAGATGACATATTTGCATCCTGCATTTTTGGAAATCAGTTTTAAGAATCAGACCTGGCACACACATCTACAATGGCTTTTGGGACTTTTGTGTGATTTTTTTTTGATTTATTATAATATATTGGCATACAGCCTGATGAAGAGTAGCATAGGTCAAAAGCTAGTTTTGCCCCCCCCCCAAGTTCGTAATAATGAGGCGGAACACATAGGTTGGATTAGAACTAGTCCACAATGTTATTTCCATATACTGTATTTAACTTTTTAATCTTTTAAACACTTCCCTTCTTACAGGGGGGCGGGCTGGGGGTAGTGCAAATGTAGTGCTAAGTGAATTTACTTACTCATGAGTCATCTCCAGGCTTAAAACCGGGGTACTTCAAGGGCCAGATGCAGGGGAGTGGTATCAGGAGACAGATATCTAGTCTCATGCGCTCCCAAACGCATCTGGTTGGGCCGCTGTGAGATACAGGAAGCTGGACTATATGGGCCTTTGGCCTGAGCCAGCATGGCTCTTCTTATGTTCTTATGTTCTTATGAGTCTACAGGTATCAACAGATACCACTGGAGTGATTATTTTTGGCATTTTTCTAAAAATTGCCTGTTCATTTCAGTTGGGGGGGAAATCTCAATAAAATGTGCAGATATGAGTGCCATTGTGACATCAGCTGCCAGTAAGCCAATGCACTGCCTTTATCCATACCCTCTTGGCATAACTATATCCACTGGAAAAATGTATGGGGGTATAACCATGTGTTTTCTCTTTAGCTGAGTGGGATTAACATTGGGAAAAAAGCAGTGGCCTGAGAAGCCAGAGGCATGCTTCGCTGAGAGAGGGAGAGAATGAGAAAATGCAAAGCCTAACCAGATACTGTATTTTATTTATGTTAAAAATCAAAAGACGTTCAATTATTGAATGCTGGCCTGCAATATATTTTTATACCATTCACCTTTTCCACCAAGTCTTGTCTTCCCATAAGATGCATAAAGTACTGTATGTCAATGTCAGGGCTGTCATTTTTACCCCTAGAGAGAGTTCAGGCTTGATTTGATCCTAGGAATCACTTTTTTGTCTTTTTTTAGTGGCCCGCAATATCCTCAAACCTTTCTTGTAGTACCGTACTTCAGATACATCTGTCTTTTCCATACCAATTACGTTTTATTTACTACCCATCCATAGTGACTACAATAGTGCTGATGAATTTTAGCTTCATATCCAATGGCACCATCCTTTTCTAGTTCCTTCATGTTTGCCTTCCAAAGCTCAAGTCTTTTTCTGCCTTATGTGGCTGCATTCTCCATTAGGACTGAAGCTTGAGCAAAAGTATACAAAATCATTAACACTCCACATTGAAGTTAGGTAGCTCTTCTGCAGTCATTTTTTTCCTTCAAGTTGTTCAACTTTAGTAATGCTTTTCTACTTTCTTCTTTTGTCTTTATCAGGTGTCATTTTGATTCACTGCTGCTTTCTGGTCCCAAAATATATCCAGGCTCTGAGCAGAGATGTGCAGAAAAGAAAATTAAAAGCAAGCAGGGAAGGAAAATTGAGGCAGAGCATTGGTCCATGAAGTAAGGGACTGATATGCAAACCTTTTTTCAATATATTACTGACATTTCTTCAGTATTTCCTTGTATTTCCCCAACATTTGGGATTGATTTTATTATTTATTGGTAAACATGTCTTTGATGATCCCAACTTGCCATCTACTGGGAGTCCTTTGAAATGTAGCTATGTTATGACAGAAAGTGTAGCTCCTCAGAAATGCATCCACATGGTAGATTCATGTGATGATTGTGCCATGTGAAATACCACTGGCCACATGGATTGTATCTGTGGACAGCAAATCTTCCAGACTGTAGTGGAGAGGACAAAAGAGAGATGGGGCTAGTCCATTTGCTTAGCAGAGAGAAAAGCTCTTTTTGGTTCTGCTCAGCTGTCACCAAGACATCAGCCATCCCTTCAGGCTACCTGAACTGTGTCTATCCCAGCTACCATAATAAATACTGTAGCTTTAAGGTGTGGTGCCTCAGCTTCTTTCTGTCTTGTGTGTTATGATTATATTTTTCTTAAGTGGTTCTCTTGTTTGTCTCAAACCACCAGCCCAAGGGTAGGCTCTATATTGCTACTGGTACCTGTAAACTACTCAGGAAACCTTCTTGGCTGAAAAGCAAGGTTAAAATAGTTTAAATAAAGATTGTGTGAAAAGTCTCCATGCAGTGCTAACTCCTGATCCATTTATGATTTTTAAGACAGACAGAGAGTTTAAAATAATGTCTTGAAAGCCTCCTAAAATACAAAAGAAAACAAATGGTCCATGTCTATTAAAACTACTGTCTGCAGCCATTCCCGGTGGTAATGTCTCTTGACAGCCCTTTTCACGACATATTTTCTGAATAAAGTAATCAAGGTGACTTAGCCATGATGAAGTTGTGAGTCATGATATTTAAATGTAACATATCTTGCACAACCTCTGGGAGACACTGGGTCTTGCCACAATGCCCTGTCACAACTTAAAATATAAAAATTTCACTGGAAAGCTAAAATGTCTTCTACCAGCTGATTGTAGTGATGTATGGAAGTGAGAGCTGGACTATAAAGAAAGCTGATCACCGCAGAATTGATGCTTTTTGAGTTGTGGTGCTGGAGGAGAGTCTTGAGAGTCCCCTGGACTGCAAGGAGATCAAACCTATCCATCCTGAAAGAAATCAACCCCGAATGTTCACTGGAAGGACAGATTTTCAAGCTGAGGCTCCAGTACTTTGGCCACCTCATGAGGAGAGAGGACTCCTTGGGAAAGTACCTGATGTTGGGAAAGATTGAAGGCAAAAGGAGAAGAGGACGGCAGAGAATGAGATGGTTGGACGGTGTCATTGATGCAACCAACATGGATTTGACAAAACTCCGGGAGGCAGTGGAAGATAGGAAGGCCTGGCATGCTCTGGTCCATGGGATCACGAAAAGTCGGACACGACTGAACGACTGAACAACAACAACAACAACAACAACAACAACAACAACAACAACAACAACAACAACAACAACAACAACAACAAC
>JAHTLZ010003542.1:32688570-32700735 GCA_023846285.1 Phrynocephalus versicolor
TTCATTCATTCATTCATTCATTCATTCATTCATTCATTCATTCATTCCTACCAATCTAAAATGTTAAAGACAACTTAATACACTTATAATCAGAATCAGTTGATGGCTGATATTCTGTTGCTTAGTAGCAACTAGAATAGGCTGCTGAATCAGGCAGGGGCTCAGTCAGGCGTCACCGGTAGGCCCAGCATAATTCCGCCACAGAGCCCGAGACAGCCATGGTGTGCATTCCCTGTATAGTCGTTCCAATTCTGCTCTGGATCTACAAAAGATTCCTTGAGCCATATCTCTACCCCTTCATTGATCCTTTGATCAAGGGCCTTTGCTCCAAGAATCAGTGGGGATTTGATGACTCAACTTCTGCGCAGATACCATTGATCCAATGGACCTGCACTACTTATAACTTATTAAACTAGAGCAGGCCCATTGGAGTGAATGGAATTTATGCAGGACTTCACTCACCACATCTCCACTGATTCAGTACAATAGTCCTACTTGGCTCAGTAGACTAAGGGTCCGAAAACTGTCGGCTGCAAAGTCAGCAGCTCGGCAGTTCAAATCCCGGGTGCCACGCAGCAGAGCAAGTTCCCGCTGATAACCCCAGTTCCTGCCAACCTAGCAATTCAAAAGCATGTAAAATGCAAGTAAATAAATAGGTACCGCTGTAAAAAATGGGAAGGTAAAACAGGGTTTTATTGCAGCCATGCCAGCCACGTGGTCACGGATTTGTACAACACTGGCTCTTTGGCTTGAATACTGAGATGAGCAGCACCCCTAGAGTCAGACATGACTAGTATACATGTGCGGGGGAAACCTTTACCTTTTACCTTTAGTTGCGCCTTATTACACTAAGGAACAGGCTTCAGGTACAGTACTATTTAAATTAGAGGTCCGCTGGAGAAAGACTGGTATTTCTGGTAGACTTCTAGGTACTTTTTAATAGATCCACAAAAGTTCTAATACTCGGTTGCCTAACATTAGTAACAGTTGCAGCATTAATTTTAACTCTGTCAGATTGCTGGTGGTAAAATGCATGTTGGAAAAAAGGACTGGATTTTTGATCAAATGGGCTTGTGAGCTTGGTCCTAGTCCTAATAAATGTTTGGGCTGATGCTATATTTTTTTCCTTCCTGGTTTTAAAAAAAGTTCCTTCAAGTTTATGATCATTATGCCTTATATAAGACAAAAATGCACAGATAAATACATTCATTTAAAAAATCAGTAGTAATTTAGAATGTAATAAATAAATAAATGTTTGAATTTTCATGAACTATGGTACCCATGGAGAAATGAAATACAGTACATGGTATGCCAGGACTCCTAAAACATTTTGCTGGTATTCTAAGAGCATGACTACATTGTCTCTTTTGGAGTGCGCTGGTGTGGGTTCAGTAGGATTGCTTGGGGTTGGGTGGAGGCATCATATGCCACTTGGCATATCTAAATATAAGGGAGCCTATTTTGTCCAGCTCCTTCCAATATTGAGAAGTGGCTTAATAACCAAACCACTTCAAGATATTGGCAAATTGAACACTTCCTCTGCTCCTCAGTGAAGTGTTCCCATACACGGGTCCCATACAACTCAGTGGCTTGGACTCACAGCAAGACTGTCAACTCAGCAGATTTTCTTTATAATTTAGAACTTGCAAGACACTGGAGAGTTTTTATCTTGGTCCGTTTCAATGCTCTTCCTTCAGCCTTTTTAGAGAAAGAATATTCATGTGTGTCTTATGTCTTTGCCCCTGCAAAGCTGGCATGGTGGAAACTGTGGAACATGATATGTTGTTCTGTATATATTATAAGGATTCACACAATTTCTTTATTTCCCCAATTTTCAAACATTACACTGATACACCAGATAAATTTTGTATATCTCTTCTCATTTCTCACTCCTCAAGTGAAACACAGCCAAGGTTTAAAAAAAATTGTGCAGTGGCTTTGTCAATAAGAAAACAGATGGCCAAATCACTGCAGTAACTAGATTAGGAATTCATAGTTCATACTTAACTCTAATCTGAATTTCATTCTCCTTTGTTTCAATTGTAAATATTATATTCTTTGTTACTGTATTTCATCCTTGAATATCTAACATCATTGAATAAAGTTGATAGTACACACATGTGACAACTGTTTTCAATGAAGGACAATTTGAAAGGGCAGCTTGAGTAGAAATGAATGGAGTTGAAAAGATCTAGAGATTATAATTTCTATAGCTCCCTGGGTTTTTCATTTTGTGGATCCAATAGGGGGAAAATATGAAAAGAGAAGAAAAAAACCAGAAGGAAGTGAAAGTGGTAACTTTTAAAAAGCCAGATTCCACCTCAGTTAGTTGGAAAATGCATATAAGCTTATCTCACACACATTATATCCAGAGACACTATACTGTACAGTAAACAGCAAAAACTGAAATAATTTACACAAATGTAGCTGTTTTTATTTATTTATTTATTTATTTATTTATTTATTTATTTATTGGATTTTTATACTTGAAGTAAGATGGCAAAAGTAAATAAGAAAGTAATTAAAATAATTTGAGAGCGAATCATAATAGAATTGCCTCACCAAAATGTTTGAATATATGAAACCGGGTAGAGCTGAAAAATAATCGTTATCATCTATACCTCCTCTGGAAGATGAGTCCTGGCAACTGGACTTCTTTTTTTTCTTTTTTTCTTTTTGAGAGAGACTGAAATGTTTTGCTACTCAACAGCTTCAACAGTCTCAACATCCAGATAAACTTACCTGGATGACTGAGAATATTCACAGACATCTATACCTCCATAATTCTTAAATAAATAATGTTTTTGTTTTGTTCTATATAATCTAAAACTTAAAGAAGAGTAGCCAAGATATCTTCTGGCCAAGATATGCTAAGACACAAAATGTACTGTAATGTCAAAAGTTGCAGTGGAATAAGAGGTTTTTTGATATTCCAGTTTAAACATGATAGAATCACACCAGTTGGTAGATTAATCCTGCTGATGGAACCTGCTATTGGTTGCTACCCAAATGGGTGCATTCAGTTTGGCCCAGAAGTGTCAATCAGACTGTACCGTGATTAGACATTTATGAAGACTCTTATCCTCAGTCAGTTAAAGAGAGAAAGGACTCTTAATTTATCTTCATGCGGTAAAGGCAATATTAATAGGATGCAGATAATTTAGGACAGATGCTTCAGTGAGAAAAAAACATATAGAAACACTTTAGTACTATTGTGTAGAATACAGGATCTGCCACTTTCATAGGATAAATACACTTTTGCAAGCAGCTTTGTTCAGATGTCTTGAGGTTTTAATTGCTCTGTCAGTTAAAATTAACACTGTTAATGTGGCAATGAAATGGTACAAATTGCTTGTGGCTTTTTGTTTCTGCCCATTTAACCTGATAGGTTTTGAATGAAGAGGGTTCTCCTGACACATCTATCCTGAGGAAATGCATATCTGCTCCAAGGCTACCGTAGAAAAACAATGCAGTGATGGCAATGTACAATGCAAAACCATAGCCAAAAAGTGTGATTTCTGATAGTATTGAGATTTGAGCGGCAAGGTAGTGAAGGCAGACAGGCAGATAGATTGGCTGATACAGCATTTGTGAAGCATTATGTGGGTCTAGTCCAATAAGCTTCAAAGTTCATCCCACCTCAAAAGTGAAGCTGGTGATTTTGAATCATTTCCCCCATTCCATCTCCCCCATCAAGTTCCAATTAATATCATCCTTTCTCATTTGGAAGAGTACTCTACACTCTTGAACTAGATGAAGAATTTGAAACATTTTTGCTACCCTTTTTTTATTCTACAGAAGGCCATTTTTTTCCGACAACAGCGAGACTAAATACTTTATTGAAATAAGTAAGTAGAGCTCAAAGTACGTAACTTTATTGTTGCCAGAATCCACTTATTCTCATTTTACTGTTGTTACACATTTTTGCTATTATTTCCTCCCTTCTGTGAAATTGATATGGTGTATCACAGGACTTTCTATTTGATTATCAAGTCTCATTCAGAGAGAGTCAGGTCATAAACCTACAAAGGGTAGATATGTGTGCGGTTTTCAATCAAATCTGACAGGAATTAATTTGAGGCTAACATCTTCCTCTGAGATGTGTTCCTTGTCTGCTTGTGAACAAAACACCAGTCTTTTTTGCTAGCACTTAGTAAAGAAGCTTCCAAATTTTAAGGAATTTTTTTTGCCCTAGTTGAAAAATGATTGTATTCATTTCCCACTCCCCTTTATCTTCATATGTTTTATTTTATTTGATCTTTAAATTGGTTTCTATTCTACTCTTTTTATCTTTCTTTAGCACCTACTTTTGAACATGATTAGTAATAAAACCCTGTTTTTCCTCTTATAACATATTTTAAACCTGTTCCAGTTGTAAGTCTTTTCTCTTAAAAATTTACCATATTTGTACCTTTAAACTGTATGCTGCTTATATGATTGCTAAGATCCTTCCTATTTCTTTCATTTCTTTCTATTTATATCCTTTATATATATATATAAACCACCATGTATCAAAAACTATTAAGGCAATGAAGAGAAAACATGACTAAAATTTATTTATTCATTCATTTATTTTTAAATGCTTAGATTCCAACATTTCAAAGTGGTCTCCAGAAAGTAAATATACAAAATGTACAAAATATATAAAATATACAATAAACAAAATAAAATGAACTCAGAGTCCAGATTAAGATACAAACTTTATTCAGTCTGTATCACAGACAGCATATTGGACTACATAGGCAAGGCTTGGATAAATACGTATGTTTGCAACATGAGCTTAAAACTAAAAGTTGAAGGGGAATGTCAAATTTCTGAGTACTGATGGGCAGGACTCAAAAAATGGTGTTTCATTTGTCGTTTGGTCGTTTAGGGGTCTGTTTCGGTTCATTTTCGTTTTCGTTGGGTTTTTTTGCAAATTTTTTGTTTTCATTTTTGTTACATAACGAAACGAAAAAATGAAAAAAACAAAAAATTGCTGTTTCGTTAGCATTCTTTTCAGTTCAATGCATTTGCCGCAACGAAAATGAAAAACACGGCAAAATTTTCCGTTTTTGTTTCCATTTCCGTTTTGTTTTGAAAAATTTTCATCTTCATTTTCGTTACGTAACGAAACGAAAAAATGAAAACGAAAATGAAAAATTGCTCGTTTCGTGCCCATCTCTATTTCTGAGCATAAGGCATCCACATAGTTAGCACCACAGTGCTACAAGTTGTGCTTTGAATTATCACAAAGTATACCTGAGTAGCATGTAGCACCACCTGGAAGAACTTTCCTGATGATCCAATAAGCCGTTTAAGAGAAAGATGATAACTTAGTCCCAAGTTATTTAAAAATAGATCTTAGATCTTAACCCTGACGCAGTAAAGTGTACTGCTTATATATTGCCCTATATTTTGGTGGTTTACAATTTAATTATACAGCCTACAGATTGCACTAGCAGTGCAACTTACCCTGCAAAAGTGTTATGTGCTGCTGACAGTTTCCCCACTTAGAAATCTAACTGGAGCATTCTGCATACTGCATGCACTTTACAGAACAGTCTTAATGACAACCTGGTACACAGTGCATTGTAGTACTGCCGTCTTGAGGTTATCAATGCCTGGATTTCTGCAACTGTGTCCAAGAATTAGTGTGACCAGATGAAGTTGATAAAAGGCACCTTGAGGCGAAGTCACCTGGGTCCATCCCTCTCTCGGGACAAACAAACACTCACAAATCCAGGCCAATAGGCTCATCTGATGCCCCCATCTTCATCCATCTGCCTCAGAACTTAGAGCAAAGATTAAACTAAGGTTATGGCCTGCTCTGTGAATTTTGCCTATGGAAATTTGAAACAGTTTAAGGGTTGCCAAGGATCCAATGAGTCCCCAACTTATTGCCCCAGTGGTAGCCTCAACACGAATGCTGAAACCTCCAATGTCACTATCCTGGGATCTTCCACTATCACACCCACTACCTGAGTCAGCTCTGCTAGGGAGGCCACTGGGAAGCAGGGTGGACAACAGCTGGGAGAACTCCAATTTATCTCTTTGCCCCAATATTAGACATACATGCATTTTATTTATTTATTTTGAATAGTTTTACCCCACCCTTCTCCTTGGAAAAGGACCCAAGGTGGCTTACAATAATAAAGTACAATATATAGCCCAGAATATTTAAGACATATTCAAATTAAGAACAGGGAATTAGGACAGGCATCTTAGAACATTAAAATGTAACATTAAAGCTGGAAAGAAATATGCCCTCTACACCAGCCCCAAGGTGAAGACATTTCCTTATGAGAATAATGGAGCTCATACTGATCATGGCAACTAGCCCTAACTCTGGGCTAATGCCTGGGCTAATGCACACCAGTGCCCAGGAAGCAAAGGTTGCATCAGATCAACTTCATGCAGCTCATCTCCAAAGTCTTACTTCTACATCCTACGTCAGCACCCCCATGAATAATTAAATTGGGAACAGTCACTATTTTAGTGCACAGCTTGGGGGTGCTCTTGGACTCATCCTTGAGCATAGATGCACAGGCCATGGCTGTGGCCAGGAGTGCATTTGCACAATTCAGGCTAGTATGCAAGTTATGCCCATTTATTGGGAAACTTGCTCTGACATCCTGGTTAGACTACTGTAATGCACTCTATGCGAGGCTACCAATGAAAAGTCTCAGGAAACTTCAACAGATCCAAACTGCAGCAGCCAGTTTGCTGACTAGGACGGGATACAGAGATCACATTACACCCCTATTAAAGGAGCTCCACTGGCTCCCAACTAGCTATTGGGCACAATTCAAAGTGCTGACCTTGACCTACAAAGCACTGTACAACCTGGGTCGGAGCTACCTCAAAGATTGAATCACACAGTATGAACTGACTCAGGTGCTAGGGTCATCAGAAAAGGCCTTTCTCTCCATCCAGCCACCCTCACAGGTACGTTTCATGAGAAAACACAAAAGGGCCTTCTCAGCTGCTGCATGCAGACTCTGGAACTCCCTCCCAGTAGAGGCCAGGACTGCCCCATCTCTGAAACAGGCGAAGACCTTTCTCTTCAGACAAGCTTTCCCTGAATGATGGACTAGCTATTATGTGTCTTTATTTGAATCTATCATACATGTTTACATGGACTTTGTGTTTATAACCACTTATAACTATGTATTTATATCTCCCTTGTGTGATTGCTTTGACACTGTGTTTTCAATGTTAGTTTCCATCCCCCATAACTTTTGGATGGTCTACCGTGTTTGACTACATGGAATTTTTACTCTCCCTTTAATTGCTCGCATTCTCTTGTAGCTTTAATGTTGTCTTTTAATGCTGTAAGATGTCCCTCAATTCGCTGTTCTCAAACTTGAATATGTCTTAATTGTACAGGACCGTATATTGTCCCTCATTAATATAAGCTGCCTTGGGTCCTTTTCCAAGGAGAAAGGTGGGGTTAAATAAATAAATAAATAAACAAATAAATAAATAAATAAATAAATAAATAAATATGAACCAACCTGGCACTAAAGAACATTGCTATCAGGCCAGAGAAGACTCTGGGAGAGCAACCTGGTACCGGAGGGTTTGGGGACAGGCCAGAAACAGGAGCAGTGTTTACGCATCTCTTTCTCAGCATCTCCCATTAACAACTTCTTCATTGCTCTAGCTTCCTCTCTCCATGATCACTTATACAGAGCAGCAAAATCCAGGAACACAGCCATGAATTGTACTTTCTCTTCCAAATAGTGTGTAACCCCATCTCAGGCACACCCAGTTCCTCAACACGAGAACCACATACCTCTAAGACGGTGGTTCTCAACCTGTGGGTCCCCAGATGTACCCGGACTACAACTCCCCAAAATCCTTTCCAGCACAGCGAGTGGTGGAGGCTTCTGGGAGTTGCAGTCCAGGAACATCTGTGGACCCATAGGTTGAGAAACATTGCTCTAAGACTATCATCTTGTTGAGATGTAGTGTCATTTCTTGGGCCGTCTTCTAACCAATTGCCAATACAAAGTACCAGTTTAGCCCCTGCACTTCCTCTCCTTACTTGATTGTCAAAACAGAGCTAGTGATCATTTGAATATTTCACTTCACTTAATAAGCATGCCTGTTGGCCTCATAAAGATGCAAACATCAGTGGGATATAGAATTCCATAATAATGGAACCACTCCCCCCAGAGATCTACCAGCCCCCCCATTGTTGATTTTAAAGAAAACATTGAATATTTGGTTATTTCAATCTGCTTTTCCTAGATATTAACTGTTACATGGACTTAGTGATCTAATCTCACCCGCCTCTAGCTTATATTATTTACCTTTGATTTTTATGAATGTTGTTGTTTTAGTTATGTTTTCATTTGTAATATTTTTGCTTTTTATTATATATTTTGTATCTCTATTTTGTAATCAGTTTGTTTTATATTGTAAATCCCCCAGAGTGGCTTTCTGCCAGATGGGTGGTATATAAATTGAATAAATAAATGAATAAATAAATAAAAACAAGCCTATTGTAGACCCAGTAGCCTTTTAGCTTTCCCTTATTTTATCTTATTTACCTTTGATTTTTATGAATGTTGTTGTTTTAGAGTTTCATGTTTTCATTTGCAATATTTTTGCTTTTTATATTTTTGTATCTGTGTTTTGTAATCAGTTTGTTTTATGTTGTAAACCTCCCAGAGTGGCTTTCTGCCAGATAGGTGGTACATAAATTGAATAAACAAATAAAATAAATACGTAAGTCTATTGTAGACACAGTAACCTTTTAGTTTTCCCTGGTTGATACCTCTCCACTACAAGATAACCTATTTTGGAAAGTTAGCAATAAGATAAGATAAGAGATGGACACTTCATGCTTTGTAAGAAGCACCACTGGCTAGTTGTAGCCAATCATCCTATCTCCAGCCGCCTGGACCACTTATGGGACTCTATCTCTACTGGGCTCTAATGGACACTATCTCATCACCTGAGGATTCAGGGGCCAACTCTGAGACTAGGGCATGCTCTTGTTATGTCACAGGCATCCTTGTGGTGTAACAGAGGCAAAGCAGAGGGTCAGGAGGGAAGCAGGAACATTGGTTCTGAGACAGCAAGCCTTTGTGTCAGATAGGAAATGGGTAGGGAAAGATGCCCAGGCTTGAAAGATGCCTCACTGTGAGGGCTACCAACTTCTGGCACATCAGAGCTGTCTGCAGATGGCTTCCTTGACACAAACTCCATGAGATCAACTTTAGGACTTAAACATGCATATACTTTATTTATAATTGTAACACAGCTTTGTTGATTTCCAGCGGACTCAGGAGCTGTGGGTTGAGGACCCTTCTCCTTCAGTAGCATCCTTAGCTACCTTTACCAAGAGTCTCCATAATTCAGGCCCATCTCCACAAGACTTCGCAGGCTCAAAGGAATTTTATATTGTCTTTAATAAAGATGCCAGCTGCCCAGCCCTACCCTTCCTCCAGTCCTTGCCTGTCCAGGGTGATAACTGGGGAGAGGCTCTCCTGTCAGTCTCTCCAGGGCCCTTGGTGTGGAGGATCATCCCATGGCACTCCCAGTTCCCTTCATCTTCTTCCCATTCTTCAGTGTACCAGCAGCCCCCTCCCCGCAAAGTCCTATCTCTGCTCCTTTTTATTAGGCAGGAGGTACTCAGGCTGCTGCACCTGCCCCAGCTGTCATCTCTCCCCTCTTTTCCTGTGGGCATTAGCCTTTTCTCTTGGCTGAGGTCTCTCGGCCCTCTAAAAGAGGCCTGATGACTCACAGTGGGAATGCAGGCTACCTGCCATGCCCACCCCATCACACTTACATATATAAATTAATCTCCTCTTTGGGTGCTGTTCACTCTGAGCTTTCTATCCCTGTCTGGGGACCCAAAACAGTACAATTCCCTGAGACTTCAGCTTTAACAAACAAACAAACAATACTTTATTGTCAAATTACAACATGTGTACAATGATGTTAGCTAAGCTTCCCTCATACACCCCCCCAACACAATGAATCCCACTAACAACCACACATCATTGTAGCACCTTGTGGACTTGTCACACAGCACGCCAGCCCCACAAGTCTGCCATACTATGTTAACATGGAGTTTTTTTCCATTTTAAAAGTCTGACAGCCCACTGGTAGGAACTATTTTTCAATCAGGAGCTGTGAAAGGACATGCACCATCCCACCTCCCTGTCTGATTGGCCAGCGCCAGGGAGAGGAAAAGATGACACATTGGAGGCTGCTTCCTGGTTGAAATTTCACCCAGCACAAACTAAACCAAGGTAAGGCAGTGTTTGATTTTGTTCCAGAGGGTGGGACTGGGTTCCAAGTGCCAGCTGTGCTGGTGTGTTTCGTTTTGGAACCAGTCCCCTTCCGAAATGAAACACTCACTTCTACTGGTTAAGAAAATGCTGGCCGTCAAAACTGCAGCTTGTATGAGTGCAGCTAGGTTTTCAAACAACTCTTTATAGTCAGCTTCATGTTCATATTGCAGTTATGCCATTTCACTCTTCCCACCCACCCCGGAAAATAGAGTCAAAATATGTCAACCTGCCCCGCCATATTAAGTATCCACAAAACAATGGTGTTAGGCTGTGCTCTAGTTAGTACTCTGTAATGGAGCCAGAGGAAACCTTTTCTATTTATGCATGACTTCTCATGCATCGTATTCTCTATGTGGTGAAATGGCATTTCATTTGTCATTTGTCATTTAGAGGGTCTGTTTCGGTTTGTTTCCTTTTTTGCGAATTTTTGCAAAACCATTCGTTTTCATTTTCATTCATTTTGTTACAGTTTCATTACCATTTATTTCAATTTTTGTGATTTTTTTTAGCATTTAAAGCAGTTCACTGTATTGCCGTAACGAAAACGAAACACACAACAAATTTTCTGGTGTTTCTGTTCATTTCGTTTCATTTTGGAGACAAAATTCGTTTGTCGTTTCATTGCGTAACGAAACAAAAAGCGAAAATGAAAATGAAAAATTGTTCGTTTCGTGCCCTTCTCTAGTGGTGAGACAAGCAGTTGAATTTAAAACTGATGGATGAAACTTCATTCACAGATGTTAATGGACTGATAACTAGGAAGGCATATAGAAGGGGGAGAAAAACTCAGTCATCATTTTCACAGCCAGTATATGTATTCAGTGTTGACATCACTGCTACTTCCAGTTACCCAACTGACAGGTTGCTAATGATTGGTTTTCCAGATGACAGCCAGGAAAGTCTGCTTTCAGTGAAATAAGGCCTGTTTATATTCAAAAAAAAAGTTATCAATGAAAAGTGTTGGATATGTCACTCAAGCATTCAGTTACTTTAAAGAGCTACTCCATGTTTCCAGTGGCCAAGCTGAAATGCATATAAATAAACAAGTTATTTTAAATATGTTGTTTATCTTTGCGTTGGTAGCACATTGTAGCCTAGAATCTATGGGCTAGTCTCCCAGGAGGGTTGCATAGGACCACTTCCATAGTTACTGTCCCGTAGTGCATACCCCAGTAAAGATAGGTTAAGAAGAGTGTGTCTTTATGTGTAGGAAGCCCCCTTTCCCTGCATACACAGGCAATCTGAATTTCCTCCAAGCCTCATGGACAGATCAAAATAGCAAAACACATTACATTGGCTTCTGTGACAAAGGCTCCCCAGCCATATTTCTGCTTGCTATTTTTGGACGTATGGTGTCATCTGACTGAATGTGAGATAAATCATGATAAGCTTTCCTGCTTGTTTACCTATTGTGCCAAGAACTGCAGAGCTTAAACTAGGTAATTATTGTGGCTCTGACCTAAATGCTGTCCAGATGTTTTCAAATCCAGGATCATGATCACTAGGGGCCATGGCTACCCCAGTCCATCCTCTGATTTGCTTACATGAACAACAGTAGGTCCACATTGTTTCCGTCTTGTGCCCTATGTGTGTACAAGAATCCTGGAAAAGAGCAGGTAGAGCTACTTGCTTTAGAGCATCACTTTTGGTTTAAGGCATGGGCGGGTGATCTCCAGAGATTCAGAGGCCATACATAACCATCCTAGCACCTTAGAGGGCTGAGCACATTCCTGTAACTCATCTACTTACTTCATTTTTTAAAAAAAGTCCTTTTGAAAATGGGAGGGGGGCCTCCTGTATTCTGTGGATTTACTTTTGAAATCCATAAAGTATGTATGTATGTATGTATGTATGTATGTATGTATGTATGTATGTA
>JAHTLZ010003542.1:32700745-32712040 GCA_023846285.1 Phrynocephalus versicolor
TATGTATGTATGTATGTATGTATGTATGTATGTATGTATGTATGTATTGTACTTTTATACCACCCATCTGGCAGCAAGGCTGCCCTGGGCAGTTTACCACAAATATTGACAACAACAAAGAAATTGAAATAAGCAAAAACAAACAAACAAACAAAAACCCTTTGGTTTGTTCAGCCCCCTATTGCTGAGTGGATACAATGAGGGGGGGGGAGGAAGGGTGCAAAAACAAACTTTGTCCCCAGGAACTCCAAATCCTGGCTACGCCTCTGCTTATGAGGAGAAAGCATGATGTATTTTTGCAATATCTGTTTCTTTATAAAGTCAAGCACTATCACTTTCCCACTGAGTAAAGGCATGATGTTCTTTCTTTTCTTCTAGTCCACACATTTCAGCAAATTGCAGAATTCAGGAATGTTCCTTTGCTTGTTCCATCCCCATTCCCAAACTATCTTTCCCTTACACCCACAGAAGTATTGTCTTATCTCCCTTCCAACCATATAGTGAGCAATTTCCAGACATCCAAATGTTTTCATATTGTAACTGCCATCATTACTTCGGCATCCAGAGAATTGAACATTGCCTAGATCAGGCCTACACAAGAGGTAGACCGTGAGCTACCAGTAGCCCACGAAGGGTTCAAAAGTAGCCCACCGGCCATCAATTAAAAAAGTGAGGGGGTAAGTTCTCCACCCCTCCCTCCCCCATCCCAAGGACCACCACTGCTCCGACAAAGTTCTGGGTCTGTGTCAGGCCCCACACACTCACACACAGATGAAGTCCAAGCTTTTACTGAGAACTCAGGATAAAGCACAGCACAAGCAGGTTCAGAGTTAACAGAGTCCAAATGCAGGTAGCAAAAACACACTGCCAAGTCCAATAGCTGAGCAAAATCCAAGATACAAAGTCCAAGGTGGAAACCGGTATGCAACAGATGCTTACACCAAACCCAAGGAGCAGGGGAATTCAGAGCCAAGACAAAGTCCAAAGTCAAGCCGAGCAGGAGACGGAGCTTCAGGAATCCAGGAACAAGACACACGAGTGAGGGCAAGCCTTAGTGACTTGTTGCTCCCACAAACGTAGCCTGACCCCTGAACATTTGATTTATGCTCCCAAGAGGGCACCTCCCATCCCTGTAAACCCTCATTCTGCTAAAACAATGGGCCATGTGAATGTAAATGCCTCCGAGTTTATCTCTCCTCTGCTTAGCTGTGAGTCTTTGCTTTCTGCGGCTGACAGATCTCTGGGGAGGAGAGGACTCTCCTGAATCACTATCGGGTTTCTCTGACCTTAACCCCTCAGTGTCTGAGTCTGGCTCTGGCAGGGACTGTCAGGACCCTGCCTGCCACAGAACCTGACCCTGAGGGGTTAACTGGTGAAGAGCTGCTGGAAGAGACTTGCAGCTCCAGTCAGCAAGCAGCTGGGTCTGATGACTCAGCTGAAAACATATCTCCGCCTCCTAGAAGGGCCATGAGCAGGATTCTGCAATGACTTGCTACCAGGATAGCTAGAGAGTCTTTGATTCTAGTCGGAGAATCAGGTCGGATAGCCCTGAGTATTAGCAGAAGCCTTCCCAGGAGTAAGGGCGTGTCCCTGTTTGGAATATAGCTGGCAAGCTCACCTTGAGCTCTCTGTGGGAGCAATGTGTCACTTGAACTTGTGACCAGTTCCTGCCTGTTCCTGACTCTGTTTTGCCTGACTTTGGACTGGTTTCCTTGACAATGGCTTGATCTATTCCCTTCGGCTTGGCATCTGGCTTCCATGAAACATTCCTGTGTTGACCTGGACTGGTTATTACTGTGGTTTAAATTCTGTTATCTATCTGGCACCTGATTGTTGGCAAAGAATTTGAACCTGCTTGATTCTTCACTAAAGACCTTGGCAAAGGACTGAACTCTGTTTGTGTGTGTATTCTGTGTGTGGGGCTTGACAGGGACCTAACAGTCTGCCAGCCCACTGTCTCAGCCGAATGGGGCAGTTCGAGCCAGGTGCAAGGAAGGTTTGTGCATGGTTGTGTAGCTTGCCGCTTGGAAGGGGTGATCTTTGCAAGCATGAATGTACCTCCCTTGCACCTGCCCACACCAGCTTGAGTGGGTGCAAGGGAAGTGTGTTCATGGTCAGCCTTTCCATAGGAATGCATTGATATTCTGTTCCCTCGAGAACAGATTAATTGATTTTCAATGCATTCATATGGGAAACTGCTGCTCTACTTACAATTTTTTAGTTATAAGCATGTGCTTGGAACTCATAAAATTCATTATGTAGATGTTTTAGTGTAGTAGCCCTCAGGCACATTGGGCTGGAAAAAGTAGACCTTGACCTGTTCAAAGTTGGACAGCCCTGATCTAGATCGACTTAGTAGTCACTAAAACTGCTGAGGAATTTAAGCAAACATTCTTTAAATGTCACCTTCATTTTTAATGACTAACTGAACAAAAATTAGGGAGCAGGTAAATTCTTGAACACGATGTCATAGGAAGAAATACAGTACTTATTCACAGAAGAAATGAGGATTGAGGAAGTGTCAGAAATGAGCTCAAAAATACAGTGGTTCCAACATTTAGTAATTTGAAAGAAAGGAGAACATGATTATGTGAAAATGTGCAAAATCACAGGTTAGGAACTGCATGTTTCCCATGTCTAATGAACAGACTCATAGCTGTCAAAGAAGTCAGCTCACGTTTATTTGTTTTGCAGCAAAACCCATACCAGTAAGTTTAAAAAACAGATTTATATGACATTTGAAGCTCCAATAAAATTCAGTGAAACTTACTGCAGTATATATGAAGATTATTACACTGGAAACATACTGAAAAAATTCAACACTCACTAATAGGCATTGGTTAAACATGTTCTTCAGAACCTCCTTGCCTGATTCCTGTCATGGATTCATTTTTATTAATTTTTTTGAAGTTAACTTTTGTAGGATTTTTTTTTGCAATGGGCAGCTCTCGTTTAAAGATGGAAGTAATTATTTCTGCTAAACAAAGCATGATAAAATTTAAATTTCAATACTTATTTCCACTAAAAATGTTTCTTGGCAGTCTCACTTTTCTGCATCTTCTATTTGTAACACTGTTACGATTCAGAATTACTATGGAATTTTTGAACTCCTACATTATCAGTTGTGTATGAGGGCTGTGTTGTAGAAAAGATATGCTCCATGTGAGAGGGAACACAGATGATGTCTGAAGTCACCTTGTAAATTATTACCAAATATACAAAAAGAAACTTCAGAAGAAACACAGCAACTCTTTTGGATGTGGATATTATTTTGTTATGTATTTTTATAAAATGCTTCAGTTTTGTTGATTTTGTAGGGTTTCTGTCTATTTCTTTTATAAAATGAGAACTGTTTGCAGTTTCCAAGCTAACTTACTGTATGCTGAAACAAGAAAAAATATTCCCTGCGTGCCTTTTTAAATGTGAAATGATGAGAGAATTACCTGTTACATGACTGTACATTAGGATCCTTTTAAGAGCTGGTATTGTATGAGTGCCAAGAGATTAAGGGCCCAATCATATTGTACAGGTAACATGTAATTAAAATATGGAATAAGTAATGACAAAATTTGTTGTCATAGCAGGAGGAGGTTTTGTCACTTCTGAAGCTGCTTACTTTACTTTGTAACTGGTAATGGGAAGGTAAGGACAGGTGTGTGTGTTGTGTCATTACAGTCGTGACCAACTGTTTGTGATCCCGTGCCCATGGAGTTTTCTTGCCAGGAATACTGGAGTGGCTTGCCAGTTCCTACTCCAGGCTCCTACAGCACCTGGTATTCCTTGGTGGTCTCTCATCCAAGTATAAACCAGGGCTGAACCTGCTTAGCTTCTGAAATCAGGCGGGATCAGATGGCTTACCTGTAACTGTTGGATCTTCAAGAGGTCCACTGTGAACTCACACATGGAGTCAGAGTGCCTGGATAAGTCCCTGTTCAGAAACATCTGGAATCAAGCTTTCCTTGTCTGCCTCCACACCCTCCCCCACATTTGTGGTTGTGTGCTTCATTATTGCCTCTTCTGACCCCGACTACTGTGTGAGGTGGTGCCAGCTGGGTGTCACCACAGGGAGGCAGGTGTGTTGTGTAAATTCACAGCTGATAACTTGGAGAACTACAGTTACAGAGAAGTAAACTGCCCTCCTTCATAATGATCTCCAATGATGTAAGCTGCCTTGGGGCCTTTTTAAGGAGCAGGCTGGATAAAAATATTTTAAGGACATAAATAAATCTATGCATAGGGACAGGAGGAGTTCATGAGATACAGAAGGTGAGTGTGTGGTGAACATCCAGCATGTGCAGGGTCCGCATGAGAAGTGTGCTAAAATTGGTATCAGGCTGCAGAGATGGAAACCCATCTATTAACACAGGGCAAGCATGTTATAATCATCTTTCAACATAGCAGGAACATGCAATCTAAAAATGCAGGAGCTTATAGCTTAAAAGCCATCTTGAAAAGCAGAGAATACATTAAAATATTAAAGTAGTTACAATAAGAATGCATGAATACTAAAATACGTTACAACAGCTTATTTCACATACTGTATATTACTGTGGTAACTCTACAAAATTAATCCATTCCAAATGTATTTTCTTAACTTGAAATTTTCATAACTCAAAACAGAGTTTCCCATAGAAATGTATTGGAAATGGATTAATCTGTTCCAAGTGGGAAATCATTCCCTTCCAGAAGCAAATAGCACAATAATAGGAAAGCAAACAACAGAAGATGAGCAACCTACCTTATGACCACTTGAGAAATCCACCAAAGAGACCACGCCTTCTCTGTGGTGGGCCCCTCACTCTGGAATCATCTCCCCAGTGAGCTGCGCCTGTTGGAGTCCCTGCTCGCCTTCAAGAAGGCCTTGAAGACCCTCTTTTTTAGAGAGGCCTTTGGCGACCTTGTTAGTTGTTAGTTAGTTTTCCCCCCCCCATCCCTCCCTTTGCTTGGGCCCACCGCCATCTTGCCTTTTGTTGTTTTGAGCCTTATTTCCTGTTTTTTACTTGTTTTTAAACGTTGTTAGCCACCCAGAGTTCCCGTTGGGATGATGGGTGGGATACAAGTCAAACAAACAAACAAACAAATAATAAATAAATAAATAAATAAATAAAAAGTCCCCCAAATGGTGCCAAATATTTCCAAAACTGGCAGTATGAAAAAGATATTTTTAAAAAGTTCTTAGCTTCCTTTTTTAAAATTGCAACACTGTAGTCAGGTGGCCACAAGATGGCAGTATTGCTACTGCAAACAAGCAGGGCCATTTTGAAAAGGAAACTTTCCTTTCCTTTTCCCTTTTGTAACTTGGAAAAAAGGCCTTTGTTCATAACTTGAAATTTCCCTGTACGCATGGATTTCTATTCGTAACTTGAATTTTTCATAACTCGGGGCATTTGTAACTTGTGGTACCGCTGTATGTCTATTCCACAACTACGCAGCTAAGTAGCTGCTGCTACTCCTAGGAAATTGTTTTGCTTCATCAGATGTACAGTATCCACAGAATCATTGATGAATCACTTATTCAGTCTGAAATATTAAAAAATATTAAAATATATTCTAGAAATATATATATTTCTAGATGTGAAATTACCAGAACTGGCCACGAGAGAGAGCCAGAGACCATACTACCTGTGACATTCAGTATACAGTGGACCCTTGTATAACAAACAACTTGTATAACATAATATTTGTACAACATAAAAATTCCGGAGATAGGCGAAATTTGCTTAACGTAATTGCCTATGGGGTGAATTTGTACAACATAAAAATGGGATTACTCCATTTTTAATGCATTCCTATGGGAATTTGTATAAAGGAAAATTTGCTTAACATAATTTCCTTTGGAACGAATTAACTCCTTTATACAAGGTTCCACTGTAATCCACATTTTTCAGTGTTTGGGGTTGGGAACCTGAAACGGATCCCCCAATGATACCGAAGTCCTACTGTATACAGCAAACAGATGTTTTTGTGCTCTTTGGGTGTGGTTTTAACAATATTTCCAAGCCAAAAGGTAAATACTGCATATCTGCTCCAAATTTGGTTTTAAAGGGATAAAGAAAAAAATTGGGGAGTGAAGGTGGCTCTATGAAGGGGCAGAGGACTCTTGTACAGTATCTGTATACAGCCAGCAACTTCAGTGGGTTTCAAGGAAGTGCTGTGACTAATACTCTGTATAGGAAGGAATGCATGGGGCAGGGCAGGAGGGGAAAGAGAGCTTTTATTTGAAAGAAGGAGCCAGAGAAAAAGAAACATGGCTATGTTTCAGGAACAACCAGCAAAGCAGGAGGCGTGTCTCATGCTTTGGGGTGGGTGGGATTAACACATACACATGCGGCTTGTGTGGATGACTGCCTGCTCTCAGCATCCACACCTCCTGCCTACTTGTAAAGAGATATAGCCAAAAAAGGTGAGCCCAATATTTTCTGCTCACAGAAAACTGTTTTTGCAGTGGCTGCCCTGAAGCATCTTACTGTTCAGGAAAGTAGGCCACGGGGCGGGGGGAGGTAATATTTTAAAATAATTTGTCAAGGCATTGGCCAGAATCCTGTTATTTACAGGAGCATAAGTCCAGCAGCATAAACTGCAGTCAGGGATTGCTGCCAGCTGAGAAGTCAAAGCTTGCATTTCTTGCTTTATTATAATAACTATATACAGAAGTACCTTGTATAAAGGAATTAATCCATTCCAAATAAAATTCTGTTAGGCAAATTTTCTTTTATACAAATTTCCGATAGAAATGCATTGAAAATGGAGTAATCCCTGATCACGACCATTTTTATGTTGTACGGATTCGCCTCATAGGCGATTCTGTTAAACAAATTTCCCCTGTCTCCAGAATTTTTTATGTTGTACAGATTTTATGTTATACAAACCGTTTTGTTATGTGAGGGTCCACTGTATATCTTTATTGTCATTATTAATATCCACTTAGTTGTCCTGCTTCATTTCCATTTGGTCTATAAGATTTCATAAGTGACAAAATAGCCTTTGCTTTGAAGTATAGTACAAGAGCTAGAACAGCTAAGGGTTGAAACACCTGGCTGCCGAGCCAAGGACTGGGAGTTTGAATATCCTCTGGACATCCTGAGATCACACAGACTGTATCTGAGCAACGGAGGTGCCCGTCCCTCTACCCAGGCAGTCTGGGGCAAGTGGCAGGGCCCCAAATATCACCGGAGGAGGCACTAGTAAACCAGTGTGTGTGTGATCCTAAGGATTTTATAGACAGAGAAAGCTCTGGGGAGGTTGTCAGGAATAGGAACTGACTTGACAACACACAATTAATATAATATATCACTTTATATAGGAATATCATTTTATGTAAGACTACTAATAGGTGGCAAATAGATTAACAAAAATAATAATATTATCTGGAAGTTGAGTCGTGGCTACTGGGCTTCTTTTCTTGAGAGAGATAGAAACGTTTCGCTGCTCATCCAAACAGCTTCATCAGTCTTTATAATTATAATATAATACATTATAATATAATATAATATTAGTTAACATTGATAGATAGATAACATATAATATAATATTGGTTAACATTGGGTTGCAGGTTATAGATGAAGGCCTAACAGGCAAATATGTCATGGAAAATATTTCGATATTACTGTAAAATATAAAAAGAACATTCCACAGCTTTTCCACAGATAGAACACAAATGGCTGAATATGGCTGCGATTTGAGTCAGTTCGGGCAATCATTTGGAATGTGATACTTTAGGGAAATGGTTTCCTATTGTTCCTAACTGCTTACATTTGGTTAAAAGCCAAGGGAACAATTTCTACCCACAAAACACATTTTTAAAAGCAAATAAACTGATGCAGGGGTCCCAATATCGCATGCACACCAGAATCCTAAACAAGCACACTTGCTTCCTGCAGACCTATATTAATGCTTTGGGGAGAAAAGCTGCAGGTGAGTGATCCCTTATTGCTACTACTTATTCTCCAGTGTACGCTGCTTTTGGTTTTCTCATATACTTCTACCAGCTGGAGACTTTCTGCTCTTGACCTTGACCTTGGTACTTCACACAGCACTTTGCTCAGGAAGAAAATTTCAGAAGCACATGCAGATCACGGGACTAAAGCCTATGTAGTACCTCAAATGGCCCTTATCTTATATACAATGAATTAGTTTTGCAGTAACAAATGATGGATTGGAAGAAGGGGGGGATCCACATTCTAGCAGGGTATAACTTTCTTTCCATCTTTAAACACATGGCTAACCAAAGAGACTTTGGTGCTGAAGCACAGCAGTGAATTGTGTTTCCTACACCAAGTCAAGTCATTGGGGGGGGGGTTGAGACTGGACATCTCACCAGTGCCTCTCTCCACCGATTGCAGGGGGTGGGAGGGGTCAAATAGGTCTATAACCAACAATTTGTTCTTCTTACTCTGCATAGTGATAGATTTGTTCCTTTTAGTTCCAATATCTATGATTTTAGTCATTGGTTTGATTTTTTTTTGTAAACCATTTCAGAGGAATCAACCACTTGGATGTGATATAAATATCTTAAATCATCATCTTAGACCTGCAAAGCTCGAAAGGACCCTGTGGATAATCAACTCTAAGAAATAACTATGTGACTATTAGAATATGTGATCCTGCCGATTTTCTCCTGCATTTCTTAAAATACTGCCTGGTATCCAAAATACTGAGGAACTGATGCAGGAGCAATATGCAAGTATAGGATAGCTTCAGAAAGAAAACTGTCATCCCCAGTGCAGGACACGTTTTCCTGCATGATTGGGCGTACTGTCTTTCCTTTCTTGTAATGTAATGAATAAATGGCAGTATAGAATACTGAGAGTTAAAATGGCTAACATTGTTGATTGTCTTGTCTGTCCCCAGGTAACAGCAGCTTCACCGGCTGCTGAACCATTTCCTGGAACAATTCAAACTGCTAAGCAAAATTCAAAATCCTTTCTTCTCAGGCAAACTTTCCCTTAGTGACTGTTTACCTGAATGGGGTTTGTTAAATGTATTGCTATATTTGACTGCTTTGGATGTGTTTTGCCATTGGTTTTGTTTTATAATGCAACTCATTGTGTGCTGAATTCTGCTTCTAATGCTATATTCTGTGCAACCTGGGAACTGGGGCATATGCTGCTCAATCTACTCATCAGGAGGATATTTTGAGGACATTTAATTCTGAAAGTAATGAAAAATGGGAGGCAAGCCAAAGGATGCTATTTTTTTAAACAGAAATTTTGGAAGAAAGATCTTTTCTCAAAATGTGCCTATATATATTTTTCCCCCTCCTATCGAGTTAGGTGACAGACAATCTAAAGGAAGTGGTCATTGTGACAAACCCTGCAGACAGGAGTGATGAATATGCAAATCATCAGCCAATCCCAGCAGGAGGGCGGGGAATGGTAGGATATAAAAAGGGTGGAGCCTATGCAGTTGAGAGTGAAGTGCAGTTAAGTTGAGAGTGAGTGCTGGGAGAACACTGCTCTCTGAGAGTTCTGTCAGGCAGGGAGGGCTACACTGTTTACTAGCTATTTAAGGCAGGGAGGCTTGTGGAGCTGATTAGATCTGTTACAGTATATGTTAAAGGCAACACATACCAACATCAGATATTGTTATAGTTATTATCTTCTCAATAAACTTCATCATTGTTTTATTATATATCTGTGAGTCAGTCCCAATTCATGAGGCGACGAGTTTAAAAGGTGGCAGCATTACTAAGTAAATAAAAGGTGGCAGCGGTACCATTCCCATCACAATTCAGTGTCTGGAAAGGGGGATTGTCACAGTCATCATTTGCCATTTATTAGGAAGACTCGCTTTTAGCTTGGTAATCAAGTACAAGAGATATTTTGTGGGATGGGATTTTTTTTTCCTCACAGCATCAGCGATTTCAAATAGTGTTCATCATTTTGTATTGGCCAGAGCACAAGAAATAATAAAACATCAAAGACTCTATTTTGATGTACAGTTTCCAGCTGGTTAGAGGGGAGGCAGACAAGGCAGAATGACCAACAGGGGAGATGAAATGGAGTGCTCAGGGAGAACCCTGATGGGGCGAATTCTAACATGTTTACTGCAAACAAAAGCTGCATCTGAAGCCAGTGGAAGTTTTGCCTCCTTGTGGCTGAAATCTAAAAGAATGTTTAGATACAAAAAAATGGGCTAGTTCAGGTGCTACTTTTCCACATACAACACAAGAAAGTATCAGTCATTCTTGCATCTTGATACCAAGGGGTTATCAGAGCACCACAATGTAATTTATATAAGAAACTGGGCTTATCCACAGGTTGAAATCTACACGGTACTTTCAATCCCAAGCTTATTCTAGCATTTTCAAAACCAGACAAAATGCAGGGCAGAAACAGATGTTATAGATAAGCAAAGTCAAAAGCATGTTAGTGCTGGAGAGACATTGTTTTTCCAGTTTCTTGTTTGCTAAATCAGATGTCAAAGGAATAATAATCTTAGACCTGTCGAGATGAAAGGGACCTTATGGAACATTAGGTCCAGCTCCTGTCAAGGATGCAGTGTGGGATATTGAACTCCAAAGCTAGATACCTAAACCAGGAGACCTGAAAACCGAACACCAAAAAAGCAAAGTAACCTGCAGTGTCTGGGAGGTAAAGACATCTCTTGCTGTGGCTCATACACACAAAATTAGCCTTCAGGATTTTCCTTTTCTAACGAAAGATTACCTATTACATTGGTTTCTGCCCTTAGTTTATAGTATAGATGAAAAATATTATTTATTTATTTACTTACTTACTTTAAATATTTTTATCCTGCCTTTCTCCTTAGAAAGGACCCAGAGTTGGCTACATTATTAAAAGACATTATGCAAAACTAGCAACAGTGAGTCTACAATACTGAAAGGATCAAACATATATCTCACTAAAAGCTGTGACAATTGACAAAACGCATCCAAAGCAATCAGGTACAGCAATACATTTAACAAATTCCATTCAGGCAGGCAGCCACTAAGGGGAATTTTGCCTGAGGAGAAAGTTTTTTGAATTGTGCCCAACGGTTTGAATTCTGCCACAGAATGGTTCAGCAGCTAGTAGAGCTGCTGTAACATGGGAGTTATGTGTTCCCTGAGACCAGCACCAGTTAAGTGCATGACTGCTGTATTTTGGACCGCTCAGGTTTCTGTGGCAGAGGCAAACCGATGTTACAGCATGTTACAGTAATCCAGTCAGGATGTAACTAAGAGCCCTTTTACACGACCCCTAAAATCCGCTGCAAAACACGTGCAGATCCAGAGTTTTTCCACCAGCAGCGGACTTAAAAAAATAAATAAAGTATGCCCATGCCCACTTAAGC
>JAHTLZ010003542.1:32712050-32739996 GCA_023846285.1 Phrynocephalus versicolor
TGTAAAAGGGCTCTAAGGCATGTGTCACCACGGCAAGATCAGACCTCTCCTGGAACAGACGAAGCTGACATGCTAGTTTTAATTTTGCAAAGGCTCCCCTGGCCACCACTGAACCACGGACATCCAGAGGAGTGTGCTGAATTGCTCCATTGTCTAGCTCCATAGGTGTCTGCAGGTGGCCAGGTGGCTAGTCCTCCACAGGAACCCAACATTTATTTATTATTTTTAATGTACAGTAATATGCCATTGTGGCGGTGTGCGCTAGGCATGAGAATTGTGGTAGAATGCTGCTAAATAGCTCCGTCACCAGAAAATAAACTACTGTAATGCTCTCAGTCTCTATGTGGGGATGATACATGATACATGAAGCTGACAAAGAGACTCCAGCAGGTCTAGAATATAGTTGCCAGGTTACTGAATGGACGAACTAGATACCAGCGTATATTCTCCACTCTGGCTGCCTTACAGAGGTTACTATCCATTTCCATGACAGATTCAAGGTGATGGCATTAGCATACAGGGACCTGAATGGTCTGGTACCTCAATGTCTGGGAGAAAGCTTTCTTCCAGTGAATTCTGCCTGCCCTACTCATTTGTCCCAGGCAGGGTGCTTGAAGACACTGACCCTGAAAGAAGCCCAGAAGGAAAAGACCAGAAATCTGGCCTTCTCAGCAATGGCACAACATCTACGGAATCAACCTCCACTCTGTATTCACCTGGCCTCTTCATTGGCCACCTTTAAGACATCACTGAAAATGTAGCTGTTTGTGTGTGTGTGTGTTGTGTCATTACAGTCATGACCGACTCTTCGTGACTCCATGTCCATGGAGTTTTCTTGGCAGGAATACTGGAGTGGCTTGCCAGTTCCTACTCCAGGCGCCTACAGCACCTGGTATTCCCTGGTGGTCTCCCATCCAAGTACTAACCAGGGCCGATCCTGCTTAGCTTCCGAAATCAGGCGAGATCGGATATGCTTAGGGCATCTAGGCAGCTAGCTGTTTAGGTAAGCCTATTCCACCAACAGAATGCAGAGTCTTGCCAAGTCCTAAGCCAGTCTTGACTGTCATTGTTTTGTTTGTGTTGCATTTTTAAGTTTATATTGCTCTTAATTCATAATGATAGCATATGTTCATTTCTTTACATTAATTTTATATATACTGTATTTAATTTGACGGTGTTGATTATTGTTTTGTTTCTTGTTGTAAACTGCCCAGAGTGGCCCTGGTAGCCAGGTGGGCACCATATAAATCAGACAGACAGACAGACAGACAGACAGACAGACGGATGGATGGATGGATGAGCAAATAAATAAATAAATCTTAGTCCTTTGGGTGTAAACATAGTATGTATCACAATTTAATGTTACCACAAGCTTGTGGGCTAATATGCATGCATTTACTGGTAATGGATGTCAGAGAAATCTATGCACACATGCAATGATTAAACACATGAAATAAAAAATGTAGTATACCAGATTGTAATATACCAGATCTTGATTCAGGATAAATCCATATTTCAAATGCTTCTATCCTTCTTATATTATCTATTAGGTAAGGTGGAAATGCAAGGAGTCATTGCTGTCCATCCTCTCTCAAAGAAATGTCCTGCCACAGAAGACATCAGAGATAAATACGAGAAGGAAGTCTTATTTAACTTGAAGGAATGACTATAAAGGACAGCCTAGAAAATTTAAGGTTCTTCTCTCTATCAACTCCGCCCCAGGCCAAAGCACACATCTTCTTTGGTATGAACTAAGTTGCACCCCATCACCTTTAATGTCTCTTCCATCCCAATCAACTATGCCTGTTAAAGTTACCAGACCATTTGAAACAGGTTACTTTGAATATTTTGTATTTGTTTTGTGTTCCTGATTAGCTTCCTTCTTGCCTCAGTTGCAGTAAATGTCTATTCCAGGAGCACAACTGGTAAGCTGCAAAAGGAGCTGCAGAAAGTGCTGCTCTTATTACGGTAAACATGTGAAATATTTAATGTAAACTTTAGCATAGCCTAGTAAGTTTCTTCATAAAACTACAAAGGGCAATTTAGCAGCAGGAGAAAAGGAGTATTGGATTGGGGGGAAACAAAGGAAGCCCCGAGGAAGTAATAACCTAGAGGTTTAAAAAATATTGATCACAAAAAAATATCTTAATCAAAAAGTATGTCTTTAGCAAAGGAACAGACAGGGTGGGTAGGCGAAAAGAAAATGAAGTGTGTTCTAAAGAGGTGTGCTTAATTTGTTATCATGTTCCCTGAATATTGAGTTCAACTGTCTTCATTCCCACTGCAATCTCAAGTCAATCACAAACAAACAAACAAACCTCCTGATATTACAGAAGGGGGAAAATAGTATTAATCAGTATGGTATTTTTAATTACCGTATATTCAATCAACATAATTGTTTTTCCTACATAATGTACTTTATTTTCAACAGACATCTGTTTGTGTGTGTCATTTTCTTAGTAGAAAACCCAGTGTATTTAACACGCCTTCCTTCTGACTGTATTTATTTCTAATGAGACATGGCTCCTACCTGATCTTTTTCATCTATCTTCAGAGACAAAAAGATAAAACAGATAGCCTGTTTCTGTCAGAATCTGTTCTTTGGTGTTAAGAAAACATGCTATAGGTTTATTTCTCCCGCTTCTAAGTTTTTTGCCTTGATCTTATAAAACATTACAAATAATCAGACAAAGCAGGCCTGCATATCATTTATTATGATTTCGTACATTCAAACACATTTTGAATCTTAGCATTTCTAAGATAATCCTAATGCTAGTAACAAATTCAGAACAGATTTTGGTTCACCAAGATGCAGCAAGGAAAACATTACAATTTGAATTAATTTATACACTCATGCTCTTGAAATGAAGAAATGTAGCAGTCCGGTTCAAGGTAGCCAAATCAGGAACCTTACAAAAGGGTCAGAGAATGGTCTAATTTGACACTGTATGGCATTAATATACAGTGGGACCCCCGTATCCACTGATTCATTATCCACTGAATCAGTTATCCACAGTTGGCAAGGAAAAAAAATTAAATAAATAATTCAGCATCCGCAAAGCAAGTTACTGTCACAAACAGCAGCTGTAAAGCAAGCTACTGTCACAAAACAGAAGTTTTGGGGATTTTTGGTGTTCTCTCTTATCCATGGTTTTCATTATCCACAGGAAGTCCTAGAACCAATCTCCAGCGGATACTGGGGTCCTACTGTACAGTAGCTGGACTGAGGTTTGGATTTGCAGCATTACCCTTCTAAAACAGGTGTGGCGAATCTGTAAGCCTCAAATGTAACCCCCTCAACTCCTCCTGCCACTAGTCATTATTAGGGCTGCCATACTCCAGTTTCACAAATCCCGGTAGCTTAAGTTGCACATAGGGAATGGGTTACACGTTAACAACAGCGATTAAAACTTCAGTTTTAAACATTCGTGTAGAGAGTAAATCTTGCTGAATACTGTGAAACTTATTTCCACATACGGTAAGTATGCATAGGCCTGGACTGTAAGACTGAACTACTGTGCACGCTTAACTGGGAGTAAGTCCATTGAACACAGAGGGACTTCTCTTTAAGCAAACAGGGACAAGATTGCTCTGTACTAGTATGAACCACAAAGCCTCAATTATCTCACCAGAGGCAAATCACTATTTCATAACAAAGAGAACCATCATCATCACTTTAACACTGACAATAGTAGAGAAGCAATTTATTTTACCAGAATTGTTACAAACATTACTCATATGATACTGAGGTGATATTTTAGACATCTCCAAAGCCCCACATAAAGCCTCTGCAGCATCTTCCATATGGTTTTCCCCATCCACTACCCTACTATTCTAACCAGGCACAAAATAGACTAAATACTGCATCCTACCTTTGTATTATGAATGTGAAGATTTTACAGGTTTTTTGAAAATAATATATATGATACACAATGACTAGTAGGTGCTTTGGATTTAGTTTTCAAGTGTGAGATAAAAACATTGGATTTATCTTGTAAATATGGGATAGAATGTTAGATGCGAGGTAAAATAGTCCTCCCATCAAACAGCTTTATTACTATTGTTATTGATTCAAATTTACATTGCACATTTCTCTCAAATAGGCTCAGTGTTTCACCCATAGCACTACTCCATCCTACTTTATCATCACATCACAGCCTGAAAACAGATCAGAAAGAATTGACCCAAGGTCACCAAGTAAAATTCAAGGCTGATTGGATGTTTGCAGCCCAAATTGCAATCTCAGTCCCAAACTTCAATTTCTGGGCCTCACAACTGCATTTTGACTCCCTGATATCTAAAGTACCAATGGGCTACAGTACCTCAGTTAAGGGAGAGAACATGTAGAAAATCAGCACCATCTTCAGACAGCAGAGTCTGTACCGGTAAGAGCTGGTTCAGTTTTGCCCACCCAACCCAATAGCCAGGAAGTCATTGCAGCCCCCCCCCCCCCAGGTCGGAATAATAGGAAAGACAGAGAGTTGGGTTGCCAATGCAGGCCATGCTTTATTGGAGCCTGACATTATTCATTTGACTCAAGAGGGGGCTGCTGTCGTGCAGGGAACCATTGGCTCTGGGATCACCAGCTGGACCCCACCCAAGGGCATTATCAGGTATGGGTGAGCCCCCTGGGTCCCCAAGGGGTTCCGGTCAAGTGCGGCTCCACCTGGGCCAACCAAGCCAGACTTTTTCCCACCAGGGGCAGGGGCATTATTATCTGGCCAGTCCCTGCCCCGTTTGGGTTACAACGCCCCTTCACCCCAAGCTCTGTGATCTCAGGATCACACTGCCTGGGAGTTAGCGAGGGAGCACGGGTGCAGAGGCTGGGTATAAAAAGGGGGGATATGAGCCCTGCTCCCACCCAGGCCTCTCAAGGACCCCACCTGATCTCACCATCCTCCCGGGGTGGGCAATGCAGGCCCAGATCAGACGAGCCGGTGCCGGGATGGCCCTTGGATGTTGTTGCTATTGAAAAGCATGTGAATTCTATGCCGCATGGCTGAGCTGGTAGTATGACTACTCTAGTTATACTAGCTATGACAGATGGAATTTCAACTTAAAAACTTATTGGGTTAGCACAAAGCGTGGGCTGAAATATCACCTTCTCCCATAGTTGTTTGCTCAAATGATAAAATTGTCCACTGAGGTTCTTACCTGGGTTCCCCTCAAAAGAGAGGACAGGCAAGTGCTAACCGGACAGAGGTCTTTTATTTTTGGGTGCTCTGTCCTTGGAACACATTCCCCAGAGAAGTTCAACTCACACAAAATGTAATGACATCTAGCCAGTCACATGGCAAATGCTGTATTTTAATGTTGCAAAATCTTTATTCTTAAGTAATAGTGCTGTTGGCTTATTTTGTTATTCTAAACTCAGTCAGAATTATATTTCATTCGATACTCTTATTCTAACACTTTTACTACTGTTCTTTCACAACCTGTCCCCCAAATGTACAAAACTGATAAACAGGTTTTATAAATATTTAATACATAAAACACATAAAACTAGGTATTTTAATGTTTTGCTTAACTTAATTACTTTTCTGTCTTTGGTTTTTGATCTGTAGTGAACTATCTTTAGTGTCTCATATTGAGACAGATTGAGACAGAAAGGTAGGATAAAAGCATGTTACTTTATTTAGTATTCTTTCTCTTAGGGCACAACTAGACAAGGGAATTTGGAGCACTTCAGGTCAGGTTTAAAAGGCTTTTATCTTCTATGTGATCTACGTATTTTATCTCACACTTGAGCAATCCTTCCATTCATTTGGGAGATGCTTTGTCTTCCATGAGAAGGATTCAGACAGCACTTCACACTCCTCCAGTTTCTCCTCCTCTTGATTAATCATGCCCCTTCCTCTGCCGTTTTCACCTTCTTTTGTCATGGCTGTCATTCCACGGGCAACTTCCCTTTGTTGTTGTTTAATTTAGTTAGTGGCATAGTGGAACAGCAATAGATCAGACCAGCATGGATATTATATTTGAAATAGTGCTGTGTCACTTAGGACAATATTTTTTTAAATTGTGAGAAGATAATACAAAAAACTACTGTCACAATCCATTGCGTATTTCACAGGGTACTCACAGAAAATAGTGCTGCCCACAACTCTATTTGGGAGTGAATTAAGCAACCATACAGACTGCAGAATGGGATAATCAGGACTGCTCTCAATTACACCAAATAAACTTCAGTTCTAGTGCTGGGCCAGTGTCAGGCCCCTGCCAGAAGCTATTCCAGAGACTAAAGAGTTAATGCTTGAAGAAGCCCCAGATGGGGTTTCAGGGCTGTCAGTTCCTCCAGCAGCTGCACAGGAGAGTGACTCAGCATCTTCAGGGGATTCTCCACCCACACAGAGGGCTGCTTGTTGAAGGCAATGAAGACTTACAACCAGGAGAACCAGAGACAAGCTTTATTTGAGCCACCAACATCTACTTTTAGGGAGTCCTTATTTTCTGGGGAAGTTATGTTGCTCCCTGGAGACATAAATTAAGCATTCAGGACTGAGGCAAATTGTGGGAGCAACACGTTGATACAACAAATTGCTACTGCTTCCCTGTTTGATCCTTGTTCCTGCTTGGTGTGACCTTGGACCTAGTCTCTCTTGGCTCTGGACTTTGCCTCTCTTTGTGGACCCGGCGTAAGCTACCATTGGCATTCTGGCTTTGACCCCTGGACTGTTTATCTTGGACTCTGCTTTGCTTTCTGAATAGGCGTGACCTGGCTATAGGTTTCCTGGACTCTGATTTACTTCTGATTTGCTGCATTAGGGTTTGGCTCTGAGTTTGCAGTAAAAGCCTGAACTTACCTGTGTGTGTGAGTCTGTGGGTTGTGAGAGCCAGGAAGGAGCAGACCAGATTGCAAAATCTGCTGAATGAATCACTCTTACTTAAAACACATGGTCACTGTAAAAGAGGGTGAACCAGACTACACCAAAAGTGAATCAAATAATGATCTATTTATTGATTTTTAATTTAATTATTTAATTTCTATACCGCCCATCTGATGACTAGGTCACATTGGGCAGTTTACAACAAACAACATCAACAATACAAGCAAAAATGAAACACAGCAAATAATCATACTACAAATATAATAATAACAAACAAGCTGTATACTCATCTGATTGTCTGATTATTTACTAGAGCCAAGGGATGCTGATACAATTTGGGTGAACTTCTGACAGCCTGGAGCTTTAGCAACTGTTTGACAAACATATTTCCAATCCCACCCAGGACCTTTCACAGCATAGAAGCTTCATCTTTGGAAGTACTCCCAACCTGGCCTCCAGTATCTGTCTCAGAAATTAAAACTATCATCTGCTAACTAAAAGATAATAAGACACCTGGTGAGAATTTTTTTTTACCACCAGAGCTTTTAAAAACTCATATTGACTGGTGGGCACCATTATTAGCGGGGTTGTTCACTCATATAAATAACACAGGTTGTATCCCAGTTGGATGGGAAGTTGCTACCATAGTTCCCTTATATAAAAAAGAAAAAAAAAGAGGATCCTAAAAACTACTGACCAATAAGTCTTACTGGAGTAGTGGCCAAAATGTATGCAAAACATTTACTGGGTAAAATAGAAGACTGGGTCATGGAAAATAATCTTCTAGTAGAAGAGCAGGCTAGTTCTAGACCCAATCGCTCCACAATAGGTAATTGTTTCATTTTACATCACGTTCCTAGAAAGCAGTTATCAAATTGTAAGAAATTGTATACAGCATTCATAGACCTTAGTGCAGCTTTTGACTCAATAAATGGAAACATTCTGTGGGGGAAATTGGCCAATTTGAATATGGACCCTAGACTTTTAAATCTGCATAAGACCCCCTATTGGTCTATTCAAATACACAGTTGAAAGTTTGCACAGGAATACATGGCTCTTTAACTAAGAGTATACCAACATTCAATGGAGTAAGACAGGATTGTATACTGGCCCCAATGCTCTTCAACCTATATGTAAATGACCTACCTGTTTGTTTTTTTACATAATGCTGATACCCATATGCCAAAGATACCCAATAAATTAACACTTTATTGAATGCAGATGATATAGTCCTAATGGCCTTTACCCAAATAGGCCTAACAAGACTGCTCCAAAGACTGAACACCATATTTTTAACCATAAATAAAAGCAAGTCTAAAGTGAAGTTTATTTGCAAGAGGAGTGTGAAAAAATGATTGGTGGACAAACGGGGAATCCATTGAACAGGTACACTCCTTTAACTACCTTGGACTGGTTTTCACCAACACAGGCACTTGTTCAATCCATTATAAAAGAAGTTCGAAAAAGGCTAGGTTAGGTACTAAAAGATTGTACAAGTTATTAAGTTATAACCATTCAAGAGCTCTGATCCCCATATTGAAGGTGTTCAAGGCTAAAATAGTCCCAATGTTGATTTATGGGGTTTGAACAAAGCCACCATTCTTGAATATAATCAAACCTATTTTCTTAGAAGCATTTTGGGAACTGAGAAGAACACATCAACTCCTGCTGTTAGAGCAGTGCTAGGCATACATTCCCTACAAAGTAACCTAATCATCACAGTTTTTACTTATTGGTTGAAGATCCTTTTTATGGATAATAATATACTACCCAAAATATGTTTAATGGAACAAATAAACATGGCAAAAATTAATTCTTGGATTAGCCACCTCCATGAAATTATTATACTTCATGGATTCTCTAGTCAGCATTTTGCTCTCAGTAGCTGCACAGGCAAGAAAGATCTTCAAACAGTGAGTCGGATATTAGTGCGCAATCAGACCTGTAATTATTGTCCAAAAATAGATCCGAAAACTGGTTGGCTAAGAATAAGATCACTTTTCAATCTGAAAAATATATTTCAGAGTCTTTACCTAAAGCATTAAGAAGGGCCTTTACTAGAGCCAGATTTGAATTGTTGGATTCCATGGTCAAATATGGGTGCTTTCACCACCTGCCTTATTACGAGAGAACCTGTATTTGGGGATCTCCTTCTGTTGAAAATATTTCCCATATTTTCTTTGATTGGCAATTACATGTATCTATCAAGCTTGAATATCTACCCCCCTTTTAAGAAAGAACAGCCCATAGAGACCCAATTTACAGATTGTATTATCTTCTTTCGGGCTCTAATGTGTACATTGTTTGCAAAGTTGCCAAGTTTATAATTAAAGCTGCAGCTTTAAGAACCCAATACATTGAACAAATCTGAGTATCCAGTAAAGGAGATCTACATATATGACTTCTGTACAGTATATTCTGAATTCTTATTGTAGTGTACCCTACTGGATTGTGTTGCTTGTAATTTAATGTATTTTATATTTTGTGTTTTTATTGGTTGATATGGTCATGTGATTAATCAATAAATTATTAACTTACTTACTTACTTACTTACTTTGATACCAGCTCCACTTTTTAAAACATTAAACATATTAAATATTTTGAAGTACTTTTGTCTATTCAAAACACTAGCTACTCACTTAATTCTCACACTTCTGGAAAGCAAACCAGTACAGGTTTGAGAGAAACTAAAGTGACTTGGTGAATTACTGACTAAAGTAATAAACAGCCCAAAGTAGCTTTCTGCTGGATGGTTGCAGTATAAAAATCTAATAAATAAAGAAATAAAGAAATGAAGTGAGATTTGGAATTTGCTCTAAGTTAATCACATACCGGCCCTCTTAAGACAGCATCTTAATTTCTGATTCCAACCTGTGTTGACATTGAACTGGACCTTGACTACTCTTTGTTTAATTTCTTTGATGGTGTCTATATAATGCAATAAACAGTTCAAAGATTTAAGAGGAGGGGGGCTGATTATTCAGGATAACTTCTTCAGCAAAAAAAAAAATGCTAGGATGCTGGTTTGGATACAACACAACAACATTGTTCATAACCACTCCATCAGAAGTCAAAATAGCTATTATGTCTATCCTCAACAAGAGAGAAAATGAAATTATTCATCATACCTTATGCCTACGAAGAGGAGATAACTGTTTTAAAATAAATATTGCTGGTCTTCCAAGTCCCTAAAAACTATGGCCAACATTCTGGATCTGTATATTACTCTGAATTATTCTGAGGAAATAAAAATAACAGTGCCCCAGATTCCTAAGTCATGGTCCTCTTCTTTGTGAACTATATTAACTATCTTAAATGAACCACAATGTCTGCTTGTTGTTTAAATATTTAAAGAAAATGGTCTTTTATCACAGAGCATGAAGAAAGTAGTATTTAAAATACAGATATAAAACTGCTGTTTGCATGCATCCGATTGGATGAACGAAAACAGTTAACTAATAAATGTTATTCCCAGGTGCTCTACAAACAATGAAGTAACCAAAAAGAACCATATTAATTTCTATTCCATTTTCAAGCAAAGGGAGGAAATCAATATTTGCTTAATGGAAAAGCAAAGAAGGAATAGTGAAGGCAGCGTAGAAGGAAGGAAAGAAAGAAAATGTGGTTGAAATCCAAACCTTGGAATCTTTAGCACTAGATTTTCATTGTGACCTTGTACAATTCAGGTGAAAGTGCTCCTGTTTCAGCACTATAGCACCCCTATGTGAGAATAAAGCAAAACAACATTGGAGTGTGAGGGACTAAGGCTTTAATACCTGCTGAATATTAGTACTGTATATCTTGGTTCCATCGTCAATCCAAATCCAGCCAATAAATCAGAAGATGACTGAGACTCAGAAGAGCTGTAGAAAAGATCATGTCTAAGGCTATGTCACTGGAGGCAACAACAAGATCATCAGCACTCTTTTTATTTTCATTTGCCATGTATGGGTGTGAAAGCTTGACAATGAAGAAAGCTGACAGAAAAGAAAATGGGTTTGTTTGAAATGTGGTTCTGGAGGAGAGCTTTGCAGGTATCTTGGATTACCACGAAGACAAGCAAGTGGGTCCTAGAACAAATCAATCCTGAACGATCTCTGGAGGAAAAATGTGGAAATTGAGGCAGCAGGTTTTTCTGGGGAGTAAAAGGCAATGTTGGGAAAGACTGAAGGCAGCAGGAAAACAAGAAGGTGAAATATGAGATGGACTAAGAACGCCATTTTGGAGACTGGTCATTCACAGGGCAAAGGAGGGTTTACAGCACATAACATTTGCTGAATGGTTTTTGCCCGTGTGGTGGCTTAGTGGACTAAGGCTTCGAAAACTGTCGGCTGCACAGTCGGCAGCTCGGCAGCTCGAATCCCGGGTGCCATGCAGTGGAGCAAGCTCCCGCTGATAACCCCAGTGTTTCCTTGCAGTGTTTCCTTGCAGCCATGCTGGCCACGTGGCCAACGACTTGCACAACACTGGCTCTTTGGCTTGAAGACGGAGATGATCTCCACCCCTAGACTCGGACATGACTAGCATGCATGTGCGGGGGGAACCTTTACCTTTACCTTTTACCATTGGCCCGTATCTTTGCAAGGGGCAAAGTTTACGCAGGGAGCAAATCAGGAGTTAAAACTGCTCCAGCACCCTACCACTTTGGATTACAAGAGAGCTACACCATAATTGTATCTTCTTCTCTGTAGAATAACTTCCTCAGTACAGCAAAAGTAAACAGCAGAGAATGATGGGTTCCAGCACATCTTGCTAACATCTATTTCTACTGGAAGATTTATTTTTATAGGAATTTCATTATGGCATTTAATTGTACGCTCAGACAAGATCACTTATAGTCTGAAAAGAGGCAGTTTAGGAGCAGTGTGTTCTTCAGGGGTGGGTGGGAAGCTTCCAGAAAGGCATGGTTGTGATTAGCACACAATCTGTTACAATATGATTGGCATTAACTACAGATCCCATATAACATGGGTGGAAAACCACACAGCACCGTTCTCATCCAGTTCCCAGCCTAGTTCCAAAGTCTTTACCTAGTTCCACAGGTAAGACCTCTCCTCTCCCTGTTCAGGATAGGGGACTCTTCTGCTGCCTAGGCTCCTGGTAGTGACTGCAGAGAAAGAAGAAAATTGAAATTGATGGGTTTCCCTGCAGTTGGCTGATCCTCCCCTAGACCCTGCTAGCATGTGGCACTCAGATTATCCCTGAGTTCTTTTAAAAAAAACAACCTGTACAGGATTAAAAATATATGCATCTATCACTGGAGCTCTTGCCATTTAATTTGTTATTTACCAAACCTATGTGGAAATAAATCTAAATGTGATCAGGATGAGATCAGAAAGTCTGGAGTCCTATGCAGTTTCCTGGAAAGTAACCTCCAGGGAATCCCAATGTTGTTTTCCTGAGTAGGCATGTGAAGGGTTATACCATACTTACAGGCTAACATGCAATATCTGTTTGCCAAGTTAGCTGTTTATTCTGAAAACATTGTTTCAAGCATTGTACTAGAAATTTAAGTTCTATGAAACAAATGCCTCACACTAGAGCAGATGCTATAGTAGACATTTGGGGCATGTACTCATTACGTTTTTGTTACTTCAAAAATACCTTCTTGATCTGAAAAATAAGAAGAATGAGAAAATTGTTTTTACATCTGCATCTTCCTATTACTGCTCCAGATCCAACTATAATTACATATCTCTTTTATACGAAGAGAGCAATCACCTCATTAACATTTTAATGTTGTGATCACAAATTTTGGAAGTAGACATAAGCTTTTTGTTAAAAATAACTATTCAGACATCGTCTGTGAAGATTCTCAGTCACCCAGGAGAGCTTATCTGGAAGTTGAGTCATGGCAACTGGACTTCTTTTCTTGAGAGATTGAAACTTTTCGCTGCTTATCCAAATAGTTTCATCAGTCTGATGAAGACTAGTTGCGAGTCCTCAATTTTATAGCTCACTTTGACCTCTTGTCACTCTGGTCTGAAATAGGCTCATAAGATGAACAATGGCCTGAATAGGCTCGTTAGGTAGCCAGTGGTCTCAACAGGCCCTAAGGTGCTGAAACCTATAAAATAGGGGACCTTAGCTATGGCCTTGTTAGTGGAGGCATGAAGTATTTTTGATTTGCCTGGGGATTGTTGAAATCCCTGCTTGGTAAGTAGCAGTTAGACTGTGCCAGAGCCCCACACCTCTGTTGAGAGGGGTTTTCAATGCTCACATAAATGGATTCCCTAACCCCTCTCTCAAACCACCTATCTTTTCTGTCTAATATGTGAACATATTCATCTTTGAATTAGTGCCCTTTGTCCTTCAAGTTTGGAGGTGTACTGCTGATTCTGATCCTGAGCTGTTGCCCCTCCTGTGTTAGGCCATCCTCCTGTTTAATGGCTGTTTAGTTTCTCCAGCGTAGAGGTCTGCACATTCCTCACTGCAATGGACAACATATACTATATTGCTCCTTTTGTGTTTTGGTGCCGGGTCCTTTGGGGGGACAAGTCTCTGCTTTAGTGTGTTTGTGGGTTTGAAATAAACAGGGTGAGTGCTAGATCAAATCAATCTTGAATTATCTCTGGAGGCAAAAATTGTGGAACTGAGGCTCTTACGTTGGACTCATCACGAGAAGACAGGAATCTCTGCAAAAGACAATAACCCTGGGAAAGGTTGAAGGCAGCAGGACAAAAAGGAAGACAAAATATGAGATAGCTTGACTCCCAAAAGGATCCACAGGTTTGAGTTTTCAAGAGCTAAGCAAGAGCAGTTGAGGACAGGATGTTTTCATTCATAGGCTTGCCATAAGTTAGAGTTAACTTGAGAGCATGTAACAGCAACAATACCTTCCAAACACTTTGGAATTTGCATGAACCTTCCTTAGTAATACAAATTATAAGGTGAGTACTCCATCCCATTTGGCCAGTCCATGAAATCACTCTCTAAAAGTATGAATAATTCTACTGTACAATTTTAATGTACAATGTTCATTTTAAAAAACGTATTTGTTCGGAACCAGAATGTAAGTGTAATTCTGTGGGCGCTGTAATTAGTACTGATCCTAAACCCACTAGTTGTGGAGCAAGTCCCACTGAGGCCAGCGCGAGGGTGATTTCCATGCAAACAACCCCAAATTTGCGCTCCTCTATGATTGCAACGTTTGGGGTGGCTGTTCATCAAACTGATACGAGTCGTCAACACAGCAGCCAAGCATTTTGTCCCATGTTTCGGGGACCGAACAAACTCATCTGTGCCTTGACGTGGCAAGTAAACCTCCCAGCCCATCTCTGGCAATGTCTCGAGAACGGAGGAAAACTACATTACCCAGCATGCCACTTGCTTCTTCTTCCCGGGGACTCTCACGTGATCGGTATCGTCACTATGGCGGAAGCAGAGGAGAAGGTAAAGCTCGCAGTGATCCCGTGAAGTCTGTTACCCACTGGATGTTAAGAGCCACGCGTGCGATGTTTTAAGGGGTTAGAAAAAAGGGGAGGGCGAAGGGTCGGGTATTTGGATATTACGTTTTCGGAGAATACAGTAGGAATCCAGAGAAACCGAGGCTGTCGTGGGTGGGGTGGCTGCAAACGGCGGAAGAAATGAAGGGGCAGAACTAGGGTTGTGCACTTGAGGAGCAGGAACAATGAAAGGAAAGGGTTTGTTGAGTCGAGCAAGGCTTTTCTGGAAGGAGAAAGTTAGGCGAGAGTCACCTGGGGTGGCCGTATGGAGCCGGACGATCTAGAGAGGCAACGGAAGACAGCCCATTGGTGCAGCCAGCCAGTAGTACTAAAAGTCATGGCATCATCATCATCATGCCATATCCACACAGAATTAAGTTGCTCCCAGGCTGATCTCAGAGATAGTGATAACGTCTGCAAATCCTCCTCTTCCTCATGCCTTTTACTCTCATGGCTTCTGCTCCTATTAGCGGCCCAAAGTCTGGAATAAAGCCTAAGTAATTCAACAGGACACCATAAATTCAACTATTTGGCTTTAATTGAGTTTCTGAATTAGCCTGGTCACTTCAGCTGAATCCAGCTGATTTGCCCTCAAACTAAGGTTTCATATCATAAGAACATAAGAAAAGCCTTGCTGGAACAGGCCACAGCCCAATCAGTCCAGCATTCTGTCTCACACACTGGCTCACCATTGCTTCAGACTATTCCCAAGCAGGTGTCTTCACCAGCTTATGATTCCCTGAAAATGCCACTGAGAGAGATCCAGCCTATCTCTCCAACCCGGAGGTTGTCCTTAGGCATCCATAATGATAGTCATTCATACCCTTGTTCTCCACAAACTTTTATAATCCTTTCTTAAAGCTGTCAAGGCTGACAGCTGTCACCACTTCTGGCAGGGAGTTCTACACACCAGTTATTCTCTGGGTGAAAAAGTAGTTTCTCTTATTTGTTTGAGATTATCACCCAAAAGTTTCATGGGGTTCCCCCTTGTTCGAGTGTTCTGCAATAGGGAAAACAGTTTTTCCTTATCTACTTTGTCCATGCCTGTATGATTTTATAAACTTCAATCAGGTCACCTCTTAGGGACTGTTGTTCAAGAGTGAAGAGGCCCAGCCTTTGCAGCCTCAGATGGTAAGGAAGGTGTTCCAGTCCCCTAATCATTCTGGTTGCCCTCCTCTGCACTTTTTCAGTTTCCATAATATCCTTCTGGAGGTATGGTGACCAGAGCTGTACACGGTACTCCAGATGGGCCCTCATCATAGATTTATAAAGGGGCCAAACGACACTTGCTGACTTATTTTCTATACCTTTCCTAATGATCCCTAGCATTGAGTTTGTTCAGGCCTGCCCAAACTTTGGCCCTACTGATGTTTTGGACTACAGCTCCCAGAATTCTAAGCTTAGATTGGCAATGGCAAAGGACTGTGGGAGTTGCAGTCCAAAACATCTGGAGGGCCGAAGTTTGGGCATGCCTGAGTTTGTTTTTTCACTGCTGCGGCACACTGGGTTGGCACCTTCATTGAGCTGTCCACCAGGACACCATCCTTTTCCTGGTTTGTTACAGAGACTTCTGACCCCATCAGTTTATAAACATAATTGGCTTTTTTTGCCCCAACGTGTATCACTCTGCACTTGCTAATGTTGAAACTCATTTGCCACTGGTTTGCCCTCTCCCTCAGTGTCAAGGGATCCCTCTGGAGCTCCTCACAATCTCTCTCAGTTTTTACTATCCTGTATAATTTAGCGCTGCTATTTACTCCTACTTCTAGATCATTTATGAAGGGATTGAAAAGTAGGGGTCCCTGTACTGAACCTTAGGGGACTCCACTCTTTACCTCTGTCCACTTGAAGAAGTGTCAGTTTAGCCCTACCCTCTGTTTCCTCTCCCTTAGGTAAAGAACCCTCTGTTTCCTGTCAAGTAGATAAAATTAAAATAACCACTAAAGGGACAGTGTGCCCATAAGTGTGAGTGTTTAGAGGCACCTGCTGAATTTAATGATCCATTATTACTCTATAGGAAGTGTGAGTGTATTGTAGTTGAATGTTGATTTGGATGTGCCCTTGTGAATGCTTTTTCACCACCAGTCAACAGGGACACATTGGAGACCCAGGTACTGGTCTTGTGCTCGGGGTCTCAGATGTTCTTGGACCACAATGTTGCTCTAACCAACAATGACAGTTGCTAGGGCTTCTGGGAGGTTTAGATGAAGAATAGTCTGATGCCCTGAGTGTGGGGATCATTGCCTTTAGGGTGAAAAATCAAGGGACGTATGTGAAAGTTTCAGTGTTGGTGTATCTTGTTTGAAAATCAGTTATTCAGATACTTTGGTTAGCTTTGGATTGCTGGTTGAACTACAGGAAGAAATCAAGACTGATCTTATGACTTTTAGTTGAGGCCGCTCTGGGAGTACACAGTAGGGAATGAGCAGTGTTCCGAACAGTTCTTTCTGGGTGATGTACTCAGATTGACATCTTACATCCCCATACTTAACTGTTCCATTAAACACTGTGGAATAAACTCTTGATTGAGATGTACATTATTTTGTGCTATAAATCTATATGTGCATAAAACAATATGCTGGAAGGAGACCTGTTTACTTTTTTTAGTACATATATAGAAAATAACATCTTCAAAAAGGCATTCCATAGTGTGTGCGTGCGTGTGTGTGTGTGAGAGAGAGAGAGGGTAAAGAGAATGATAGATTGCATCTCAATAGGATGCTTTCTTTTTATAGCATTTATAAGTTAAATTAAAATAATGCTTTTCAATATTCTGGCTGGTTAAGTTGCATCTTTTTAGTGAATGAAAAAGCTTTTAATCATTAATCAATTAAGTGTTACAGCCTTGAGTATTTTTGAACTCAAATTCTGTTTATGCTTGCCAAATGTTTTTTATTCCTAATAAATAGTTCCATCTCTACTTTACCCTGGTTTACGCCCATTAGTCATTAATTTTATGATCACAAATTTATTTATTGTTGTGCATCTGTGATTAAAAGCTTATGGTTATTTTTTTATATTCTGTCTGTATGTTTATTTCACCCTGTCTCATAGTACCCGTGGCTCTCCAGTAGAGTGGTTGAAGACTTGAGTTTAGACAAATGGAAATATTTTGTTACTTAGTGTATGGGTACCACAAAGCTAGCTACCACGAAGTATGATTGTATCCATATTTTAGCGTGGCATTTATGTTTTATTGTAAGTCACTTTGTGGTCTGGTCTCTTAAGACCAGGAAAACTGGGCTATAAATAGTTTAACATATTAACATATAAATAACATCTATAAATGACAAATTAGCTCCCATGTTAGATGTGGTATTAATAAGCATAATCAGAATTGCAGTAATAGTCATGTTCAAGAACAGTGCAGACAATTTTTTCACATTTCATTTGGTGATTATACTTTTATATACATACATAATAAATCAGTAAGTACTGGGTTTGGAAGTATTTGAATGTGAGATTTTAAATGATTGCACTTATAGATTGAATGTTGGTGGCTTGACCTTTTTATTTAGAAGGCACATGTTTAGTTCTTTTACTAAAATTATCAGAATTAAAAATTTGGAAATCTAAATCTTCTCAGATCTCTGACGTATACTTACCGTAATTACTAGCAGGACTTTAACAATAACAATAACATGTGTTCATCCTTCTTTTTGAAAAGCTGGAGAATTCCTCTTAAGTATTTTTGATACTCATTTTGGGGTGGGGGTGGCTGGGAGCAACCATCTGCTAGCTTTTCAAAATCCCAGTGAGAAATGTATAAGGTAGGATCTTCGGATGGATTCTGGTAGGATTTTTGGGATCTGGTTCTGGCCGCAATCTTGCGGCAGAGTGGCAGCTGTCACAGTTGGTTGGGGCTTGCTATCTGAAGTCCTTTGCATGAGGGCCGAAGCCAAAAGCTGTGAGAGGAAAACCCATTTCCCTTTGGCTAGGAGAGGAGTTGTGTATTGAATGGCAGGCAAAATGAGCAACTGAGTCATTTGCTGGGGGGGGGGAACCACACAAGTATGAATTCTTTTTATTCCCTTTGTTAGAAATATGGCTGCTATGATCTCTGCTTCATTCTCTTCACCACACCAGATAAATCATCAGGTGTCTGGGAACGATACATACCAACAATACATTTCCAAGTATCAAGGCCATAGTGCTGGCTTCCTGCAAAATCTGTCTTTTAAATCAGGAGCCAGCTTCATGAGTGCTTGCATGATTCCTCTCCCAAGTGATTTCTTCCCCTTTTTTTCTGGTGTTTAACCATGTAAATAAGCCATAGTTCTTTTGAAATGTAGGAATTACAACAGTGGTTTGAAGTGGGCTTGCAAATCATGGTTTTAAGAGATTTAAATTTCCATTGGTTCCTGCTCTGGAGCTGCCTCCTTATTTGCAAACCATAATTTTTGAGGGACCAAGGCTGCCTACGAATGCAATACCAATGGCAATGTGTGAGGTAACAAGATCTATATTTTACCGGACTGTCCTCATTTTCTTACATGTGTGCTCTAAGAGTAAGCTTTATGTATGTATTTATTTTTAAACATGTTTATTTCTTGCTTTTTCTTCTGGGTATGCAAGACAGTTTGCAACAGAAATTGTGAAATTTATTATTAACATACCTTTACCGTTTGAAAGGATTAATTCAGCTGACTTTAAAGCATAAAAAGACCAACGAACAATACAAATATAAGAATAATCAAAATATTTAAAACAATAAACACAAAGCAAACTAAACAGATTGAATAGAAAACCACACATTGCATACTAGTGCCTTTCTGAAAGCTGAGGTCTCTGTCAGGATTCAGAATATCATCAGTAAGGTAGCAAGATGGTCCTATCTCACTTCCCTTACATGGGAGTTCTGGGATCTTGGCACAGACACCAAAAATGTCAAGAGAAAAATGTCTTGTTGCAGCTAAACATTTATGTGGGATTGTCTCCAGATACAAAAGGACTTCATAAATGTTTTCAATCATTGAAATTAATCAGGACTAGTTCTTGCAACATATTCATCAGCAATATTGAAATATGAGCAATTTACAGACACGTATTGCTTCTAGGCAGCTTTAGGGAATATGATCATAATATGAGAATGTCTGGAATGTCTAACAAAAATGGATGGAAAAGATCCAGATGTGAAGGTTGTTTGGAGATTGAAGCATAGGTCCTTATGAAGGAATCAAAAGTAATTTGTAAATTTTGTGCAGAGCTGGTGCAGAAAACATGCTGGGTTCAAATAATTTGTTTTTGTTTTTCTTACTATACTATGCCTAATACAGTTCCTTAGCATTGAGCACTGTAAACTTGTAGGGATCTCTACAGGATAATGTTTTTATAAATCTCCAAAATGAAAAGTCTGCTACTGAGTTTTCTGCTGCAGATTACAGATCTTGGATTGAACTGAGACACTTCTGTTTATGCTTAGCCTGATATTCTACAGACTGGAATTTTTTTGGGGGGGGGGGGGGTGGAAACACCTTGATTTTTTTATTTCCAGGAATTTTTGCCATGAAGGCACTAGTCAAAACTCAATTTTTGGTTCAAACATAGTAATATAGTTTGAACATGTTTGATCTCTCTCCTCCCCCCGTCCGCCTTCATATACACATGAACATGTGCATAACCTACAGTCATTATTTATCTTGTCATAATGTTTTTTGAAACACTTTCTTTCCACCATGCTGCTGTTCAAATGCTTTATACTGTCAGCATATTGGTTGTTACCTTATATTGCTTTTGATAATTGTAAATACATTAAATAAATCTTCATTTTGCTGACCTCTTGGAGAAGTCATAGAATCAGCAGATTTTGCCACTGGACAGGTGAGAGATTAACAGAAGTAGATTAAATGTGTGTGTGAGTGCGCACACATGTGCATAGTGGTAAGATTCACTGCTTTGTGAGAGGTCTTTTAAAGACACACATTCCTTAACTTGAGAGAGACAAGTGTTAGTTTACCTTGAGAACTCCATTGACAAAAACTACCCCAAGTGAACAACAGATGTAAAAAGTTGCAGGAATATTTGGGAAGGAGTAACAATGTTGAACATTAAATGTGGTAATAAATAATGTATTATCAAAGTAAGCAAATCCATATTTTGATACAAATGTTTGTCTTTGAAAAGATGTTCAGAATTGTTTAAGCTAGAGTCCACAATGCACTTATGCCTGCTATTCTTGATTTGTGTTTCTCTTTTCTAATGTTGTGATGTCAGTTTGAGTGCCCTGGGGATAGAAGAACAGCGTATATAACAATAAATTGATTGACTTTACACTACAGTATATGGTTACTTTCGTGGCATCCCAACTGCTAGTTGGAATTGTACTTTAGTATCTTGGAGAGTTTAAGGCCTATGAGTCCTTCAGAGATTGGTTGTCATTTGCACGGACAGAGTGGCACAGCCTTAAGTTTTTGCTTGATGAAACACTTGTAATGTGGAGAACTTTCAGCCACAGATAAGGCAGACAGAAAATTCTTCCATGTTGTAGGTGACTCTATTATGAATGAATTGTGTGATTTTTGCAGAGAAGCCACAGAATTATGTGGCTTGATGAAACACTTTTGGTGAGCAGGGGCAAGAATATATGTGAACCTCTGCTGGAACTTTTTTTTAAAATGTGATTTTGGTGATGCAATGCAGTTGTTATAATGGAGACCAAAATCCTGTTGCTTAGTGTAGCAAATTGCACTAGAGAAGGCCCACTGTATCAATTGGGATTTAATGAGTAAACATCTCTGCAAGTTTCATTGATTCAAATTGGCCAACTCTAACTGTGACAATAATGTAGCAAAAATAGAAAAAGCAAAGTGTTCTGCTTATAAGGGCTGTTCTGGGTAATTTACAATTTTAATTATGCAGACTACACATGCTCTCCCTCATTCGCTTGGTACTCTGTTTACCAACCTTGGACAGATACAAGGTTGAGTCAGCATCAAGCTGTCTATCTGAGCCCTGATGCTTCAAGCCCAAGAATGGACCCAGATTGTAAGCAGGGTCTTCAGTACTGTGCCATGAGGTTCTTATGACATAGTAAGTCATAGTTAGAGTAGCCCCATTTGAATCAATGAAATTTACAGAGTTGATTCACTAAATCCCCATTGCTTCATGCTGTTCTAGTTTTGACTTGCTACATTAAGCACCAGGACTTCATCTATTGTACAGTCATAATCAAAATTATTCAATCCCCCCATTACAAATCAGGTTTATATTCAAAATTTACAGTCTTTCAGCTGTTTGCAATGAACAAAAATTGAAATAGCTCAACATAAGAAATGTTTAAGTGGTTTCCACAAATTCAACTGAAAATGCAACTTTTAATGAATTCTGCAGCCTCAAAATTATTCAGCCCCCTGAATAGAATCCCTCACAGCAGTACATGCAAAACAGGTTTTATCTCAAGCATGCCTAATGCATTTAATCAAGGGCTTCATGAGTTGCATTAGGTGTGCTTGAGCTAGAACACATGAAATACAGTACATGAACTGGCTAGGGGTGGACTATCATGTTTGACTGCATGCTTGAAATACTGTATCACTATATCGAAAGAAGGGCCCAAAAAGTTAAGAGATTATCACTCTTCAGAAACAAGGAATAGGATAATTTTTTTTAGCAAAAGCACTGAATGTTTTTAAAAGTACATTACAAATTGCTGAAAGGCTGTAAATTTTGACAGTAAACCTGATTTGCAAGGAGGTTAAATAATCTTGATTGCAATTGTATGTTGTCTGTATAAGGATAGCAGGTAATAGCATGACTGTTTTCTGGGATCAAAGCAAGTCTTCAGTGACATATTGTGGTGTGAATGTACAAGGGTACAGTATGCCGTATCCTTTGTCTAAAAAGGCAATTTCCTCACTTGCTGCCCATGCTGGTTGGTTATACTGTGAGATGCAGTCTAGCCCATTTTGGAGTGCACTTCATTGAAGAAGGCTTTTCCACAGTGGGATCAGACTCCTGGCCCATGTACTATTCATTTTCAAAAAGCACAATGAGGAATTTTGGCTGTAGTCTTAATAGAGTTACAGTGTGGAGTTTGTTCGACTGGACACAGTGAGGCTTCTTTGTAAATTACCATGCAAAAACCTGAGTTATCAGTTTATTGTAGCACCTCTTTTTTTCTAATCTCTTCCTTATTGTAATTTTTTTCCCAGGAGTCCAGGTCTAATGAGGAATCTACAGATGAATCTGAGGTAAGGGTTGCTTCAGAGGGGCTTGAATATGGCTAGGTGATGCAAGCGTCACACTAAATGTCCTTATACAAAGGAAACATGTTTTTCTGTCTCACACACCCAGTTTCTCTGCTCTATTTCCAATCTGGAAGCTGGTAGTTTATAGAGAATTTACTGTGATATTATGCCAAGCGATCTTCAATTACAGTTACGAAACTTAAAATAGAAATGGGTGAAATTTAAAAATAAATATGGATAGTCACATAGTTGTGCCGAAATACAGTAACCCCCCGCCATTTCGTGGTTCAGGTCCCGCGGTCCCGCTACATCGTGGGATCGTGGTACCTGCACCGTGGGTGGGGGCGGGGGGCCATCTGGTTGCTCCCCCCACACCTCCGAGAAGCCTGGGGGATGGGGCGGCGGGGGGCGATAGCATCGCTCTCTGTTGCCCCACGGGTGCTGCCGCGCGGGAGGCCTGCGGGAACAGACAGCATCCCTCTCCGCAACCCTCCCGGGTGCCTCCGGACTGCTTCGGAGTCGTGCAGGAGACCTGCGGGGACGGACACTATTCCTTTCCGCAACCCTCCCAGGCGCCTCCGGAGTGCCTCGGAACTGCATGCGAGGCCTGCGGGGACGGATGGCGTCCCTCTCTGCAACCCTCCCGGACGCCTTCGGAGTGCCTTGGAGCCGCGCGGGAGGCCTGCGGGGATGGACGCGTACCTCTCTGTCGCTCTCCCGACGTCTATAAACCTTGACCTCTTACGTCAGGGGTCCTCAACCTTTTTAAGCAGGGGGCCGGGTCACTGTCCCTCAGACACTGTTGGGGGCCGGACTAGATTTTGAAAAAAATCTCTGTTATAGACAGAGAGTATCACTCACATAAAGCCCCTGAAGAAGGCTTCCCAAGCTGCTGGCGGGGGCTGGAGGGGGAGGGACGCCGCCGGGGGGGCTCCGCTCGGGGCCTGGGAGCGCCAGGAGGAGGAGGAGGAGGAGGGGAAAGAGGGGTGGGGTGCGACCAAATTTGATGGTGGCTGCAGGGGCCGAGCCGGGCGTGGGTGCGGGACTCCCCCCTTCCCGCTCATAGGAGGAATAGGAGGAGGAGGAGGAGGAGGGTGGCGGCAGCGTGAGAAGGCCTGCCTCAATCCCCGGGCTTTCCTACCGGAGCCCCCCCCGGCGATGGCGACGGCGGGCGGGAAGAGGGACCCCCCCTCCCCCCTTACCTGGGCTTGAGGCTGCTGGCGCCCCGCTCGTAGGCCCAGGGCGGCGGTGGCTGGCGGGGAGGAAGAGGAGGAGGAGGAGGAGGAGGCTGCCGGCGGCCGCGGGACTTCGCTGGGGGGCCTCCGCTCGGGGCAGAGTCGAGTCAGGCGGTTGGACAGGCTGCTGCTGCTGCCGCCGCCTCGCCTCACCCTGGCAAGCAGGCAGGAGTGCCTCGATGCCCGGCGCGGCAGCGGCAGAGGACAGATTGCCGCCCCACCAGCCCGACTGGTTCTCGCCCGCTTGCCGCCGCCGCGCCGGAGCGCTGGGCGCGAAAGAGGAGGATGGGTGTGCGGGCGGCCCTTTTAAGGGCTTTGATCCCAGCACACACCGGGATGCAAGGGAGGCTGCAGGGGAGGGAGGGCGGCGGGCGGTTCGGCGCGGCCTGGGCGACCGGCGCCTTCTTCTGGCACTTTGGTGGCGACGGTGGCGGCGGCAGCTCCCGAGGCAACCGATCGACCGGCCGGCCCCGCGCCTGCTCTGCCTCGCCTCCGCCGCCAAAGTGCCAGAAGAAGGCACTGGTCGCCCAGGCCGCACCGAACCGCCCGCCCGCCCGCCGCCCTCCCTCACTTGCAGCCTTGGACCCCGCCGGCAGGAGGGGAAGGCGCCCCACCAGGAGGAGGAGGAGGAGGAGGAGGCGCTGCCCAGGCTCCTGGGCGCCCCTTTCCGCGGCGAGGCGAGGCGAGGCGCAGAGTCGAGTCCGGCGGCTGGACGGGCTGCTGCTGCCGCTGCCGCAGCCGCCCCGCCAGAGCGCTCGGCGTGAAAGAGGAGGACTGGTGTGCGAGCAGCCTCTGCCCTCAGCGTCTGCCCGCCTCTGCCTTTGCCTCTGCCGCCCGCGTACCAGCAGCGCCCCGCCCACGACATGTCGGCCGCCGCGGGGAGGCGGGAAAGACACCTCCCTCCCTCCTAATAGGCGCCTCCTTCACAAATCTTGCTCTCGAGTCGCCTCCTCTCCCCACCCCTCCCCTCCCCGGGGGTTGGGGAAAACTACAAGATGGTTTCCCCCAGGAGGCTTTACTGATGGAAGGGCTCGAGCGGCCCCCACGGGGGGTGGCGCGGGGGGGTCTGCTGAGGCTACTCGGGGCCAGATTGAGGGTCACTGGGGGCCGTATCCGGCCCGCGGGCCGTAGGTTGAGGACCCCTGTCTTACGTAGTAGCAATTTTCTGCTGTGATTTCTGTCTTTTGAGTTATGCTGGGTTATATAGCTAATACAATTATCCCTGACAAATAAGGAGTTCCACTCAGTGTACCCAAGCCCTTGGATGTGCCCCAAATAGCTTGACTTCTTAAGCTGATACTTTTAGCTTTTGGATGTTATTGGAGTGCATAGTAAAGATATTGCCTGCTGTTCAAGTATAGACTGTGGCTAGTTTTCAGGGAGACATATTGCCCTCAACCTAATTCCCTCCAGACATTCTCAGTGTAAGGCAATGACTATTATGGCCTGTTGTGAAGGATCATAAGAACCAGTGTTCAAGCTGTCTGGAGGACATTGTGTGGAAACCTTTATTGACACATCTCTGATAAATGGTGTATAGCAGGCCTGCTCAACAGGTAGACCGCGGACTACTGGTAGCCCACAAAGGGTTCAAAAGTAGTTCTCCACCCTCCCTCCCCCACCACAGGGACCACCAATGCCCCAGCAAAGTTCTGGGACTGCTAGCCCACTGTCTCAAATGAGCGGGGCAGTTCAAAGGCCATGGCACATTGAAATCTGTTCCCTCCAGAACAGATTAATTGGTTTTCAATGCACTCCTATGGGAAACTGGTGCTCTACTTACAAAAGTTTTTACTTATGAGCATGTGCTCGGAACGGATAAAATTTGTAAGTAGAGGTTTTAGTGTAGTAGCCCTCAGGCACTTTGGGCTGGAAATAGTAGACCTTGGCCTGTTCAAAGCTGAACAGCCCTGGTGTATAGTGACAGGAAATTCGTACAGCTATCTTATACTGTGTAAAGAGTTTGGAATAGCGGTCTTTTGAGATGCAGGTATTTAGAAGAAGTTGGACTTTCCTTTGCTGAATTGAAAAGCTGTTTGATTTACTCTGTAACCATCAAGAGAAGAAACTTTTCAAATCCCTGAGTCGAAGGAGGTTTGGATCTGCAGTAATTTTACTCTTCCCTCACCTTTCCTTCAGCCCTTTTCTTGACTTTTCTATCCATAGCCCAGGACGGGGGTTAGAGTGAGGCTTGGAAGTGTGTGTGTACATTGGCTGGTGATATTAACTTGAGAATACATTAATGATGTCAATGTAAATCCGCCTTTTCGTATGTTTTTGTCCCCTTTCTTCATTTTCTGTTGCTGTAACTTAAAAGTTTAGATGGGAAGCTCTTAGAGGTAAAATTGTGACTTTTTGCTTATCACCTCATTCAATAAAGCCTGTGAAGCCAGACAACATTATCTAATTGTCAATGCCTCTGTATGAAAAACAGTGAACTCTGCCTATACATAAAATAAAAAGGTAATTTGAAGAGAACAACATAGTTATTAAAACCTTCAAAAACAAAACAATTCAAGCAATCAATATACTTGTAATATACATATACTTGTAATAAAATCCTGCTGCTCATGACCCCAGCTAAAAAGATCGCTATCTTATATCACATAACGTCATACGTCAAGCAGACCTTTCAGTAGAGACAGTAGTAGTGCTTTCTGTCAAAACTTCTTACAATTGTAACAGATCCTTTTTCTGTAACTGCTCTTCAATTTACTCTCTTATTTCATAGCCTTATGTGTGATTTGGGGCATTATGAGCTCCTTATCAAATAGACAAGGCACTATTCATTCCTCTTGATATAATGAACAAACAATAATCTAAAATGGTATTTTAATTCTCAGGAGAAACAACTACTTTAGCTTGAGACGTATATGCCCTGCAATCTTAAAGCACTAACATCTTTTCTGTAACTTTATCTTGCACCACTTTTGAAATTGCATGTGTGATGTACATTTATTTTGTTTTTTCCCCTTTCCATTTCTCTTCCTTCCCCCACCCCCAGATAAAGAAGAAAATGAATGATAGAAAGTGTTATTTTCGAGCAGGTTTCTGTTTCAAGGAATAATCTTAGATGAAATATCCTTTCTTGGCTTATTGGAACTGTATGGAATCATTAAGACTGATGCGGTCTTTTGAAGGGAGAGAAATGGCAAGGGACTGTTCATAAAGTAGAGAACAAAGTTTGAGTAAATGCAGTTCTTTTTCACATATATACATTGGGGGTGTAAAAAAGGAAAGTGAGAGCACAAGGACTAAATACCAAACACTGTCCTTAGGCAGGATCAAAAAGTTGAGTATGTCCAGTGGAGCATTGACTTTTACCACTTTAAACTGTACCCCCTTGTATATGTTGCTTTATGAAAATCTTCTCTGTTGCAGAGGTAACTTGCCACATTTTGTGGAGTACTGTTACTCAGTAAGATTAAGGATGAAGAGAACTAATTGTACTGTTCAGTGTCCTGACAAGACAACTATGAAACTCTTATTTATTATGATGTGTGTACAGTATTTGCCATTAAGCTGGAAATGACTTATAGTGAGCCTAATAGGGCTTTTCATTTGGAACGAATTAATTCCTTTATACAAGGTACCACTGTACATGGATCATCAGCTTTAGATTGTTACGGGTCATGTGATCACAGACTTTCAGCAGCTCACTTGAGTGGGCTGTCCACTACTATCTTTTCCCCCTACTTGGTTTTTCATAGAATTGCATCACATGGTAGTGGTGGTTATAAACATTGCCCCTCATTTATGGCAATCATGTGAATGAGGGATCTCCAAAATGTCCTGTCCTCAACTACTCTGCTCAGCTCTCGAAAACTCAAGCATTTCCAACTGTGAGGAACAGCAGTTAACCTCAGCCCAGGTGTACCTTTGACTTAGTATAGCTTATGTACCAAATAAATTGTTGTTGTGGAGTTTTTTGTGTATTGAGCACAGGTTAATTTACAGTACTTACTGTTATGCAGATACAGCCTTTTCAGAGATTGTTGTTTAGGATTTACCTGGGTCAAGTTGGGTTAGGATCATGGGATTAATTATACTGTATTAATTTACTCATTTAGTTACACAGCACAAAAAATTAGCCAGGAGTAAAAAGAGAAAAAGCACTAAATAAACAGCAGGTGTGTATACATATCCATCTACATATATACTTTAGAAATAACAACTCATAATCCACTTGTAAAGTAGTAGTAGTAGTAGTAGTAGTAGTAGTAGTAGTAGTAGTAGTAGTAGTAGTAGTAGTA
>JAHTLZ010003542.1:32740138-32778137 GCA_023846285.1 Phrynocephalus versicolor
TATATATATAGTCTAGGATTTCAAAAATGAACACTTTCATATTCTACTGGCATTAAGGAAAATACAGATTTATTTGTAGCTGCATACTTAAAATGATGTTGAATCATTGCACTCTACTTCATTGCCTGTATTTTATCACTTATACACCGGTACTTCTTTTCTTTAATGTTAAAATATCTGCTATCCCCTGACCATGCAGTTTTCTCAGCAGCCTTTGTTGAGGGACTGTGTCAAAAGCATTCTGAAAATCAAGATAGACAATACCCACTGGTTCACCCGAATCCATGTGCTTGTTGACCGTTTCAAAGAATTCTAAAAGGTTTGTCTGGCAAGACTTACCCTTACAGAAGCCATGCTGATTTTCCCTTAGAGAGGCTTGTTCTTCTATGTGTTTTAATATTTTTTCTTGGTTGAGTCTTTCCACCATCTTCCCTGGGACAGACATAAGGCTAACTGACCTGTAGTTTCCTGGGTCCCCCCTCCTTCCTTTTTAAAACATTGGTGTGACATCCTCTATCCTCCAGTCCTCCAGCACTGTGGCCATTTTAAAAGACAAGTTGCATATTACCATTAAGAGATCCACAATTTCATTTCTCAGTTCCTTAATAACCCTTGGGTGGATGCAATCTGGGCCCATTGACATGTTGATCTTCAATTTATCAATTAAACTTAAAACGTCTTCTCTTTTAACCTGTATTTGATTTAATTCTTTATACAAGAGGGGCCGTTCAAGCAGCGGAATCTGCCCAGACAGGTGCCCAGACCTGTGAAGACAGATGCAAAGAACTCATTTAATTTCTTTGCAATTTCAAAGTCCTTCTTTACCTCCCCTTTTTCTCCCTCACCATCCAGAGGGCCAACTTGTTCTCTGACAGGTTTTCTACTTCTAACATATTTAAAGAAGCTTTTATTATTTCTCTTTATATTGCTAGCCATACTTCAGAAGAGAACCACAGTGGACAGTATGTTTGCTTCAACATCAAAAAGAGACCATGATGGTTTGTGGGCGTCTTACAGTATCTCACGACTCATAGCAAAATCAGGGAAACATACTATCGGGGAAGAACTGATTTTACCAGCCATTGAAGATGTTTTAAAAACTGTTCTACACAAGCCTGAATATAATATACTCAAAAGAATTCATTTGAGAAACAACACAGTTCAGAGACGTATTGATGAAATTAGTCATGATGTTGAAAGCTTCTCGTGTAATTATCTGATAACAAACCATTTCTCTATTCAGCTGGATGAGTCAATTTTACCTGGTAATGAAGCACTATTATTGGCATATGTTCATTTTTTTATGGACCAAGAAATCCATGAAGAACTGCTTTTTGTGAGAACTTTGAGAACAGACACTAAAGGCGAATCAATATTTAAAGTTTTGAAAGATTATTTCATGGAAAAATCAAATATAATATCATAAGCAGCAGATGGAGAACCAGCTATGTTTGGGCGCTATTGTGGCTTTATAAGCCATTTAAAACAAAATGTACCCAGGGTGTTTACAATTCACTGCGTCATTCATCAACAACATTTAGTAGCTAAAAATCTGAGTGCCAGGTTGCATCAATCTCTTCAATTTGTTGTTATTGCAGTAAACAAGATCCATATCAACACGTTGAATTCTAGGTTATTTACACAGTTGTGTAAAGAAAATGATGAGGACTTTCATAGATTACTCCTTCACACTGAAGTATGCTGGGTCTTGAAAGGCTTATGTTTGACAAGATTTTTTTTCACTTTTGAGATGGTTTTAGAATTTTTGGATGCTACAGATTCCATTTTGGAAGAAAATTTAATAAAATAGAAACCAGACATTGGTTATTTAACAGATTTGTTTATTAAATTTAATGAGGTTAACTTGCAGTTACACGACGACAGTCTGAATTTAATAAAAACAAAGTCGATCATTGCAACTTTTCTTGCCAGAATTAATCTAATGAAGCAAAAATTGGACGGCATTAATTTTCCCAGTTCCCCAACTTGTCATTGACAAATGTCCAGGATGATGACATTTTGGTCTACATTCAACATGTGCCTTTCACATAGACTTTAAAACTGGGTTTGAGGATGTTTTGACTATGGAAATACCACAGTGGATTATCAATCCATATGGTGATACTGAAGAAACAGATGTCACATTACAATAACTGATTGGAATAAGCACTAATGAAGAACTTAAGGTGCCGTTCAGAACGGGGTATCAGCAGTTCTGGCTTCTGCAACATATACCTGTTGCTTATCTTGCATTATGGACAATCGCAAGAAAGTTTTTGATAGCGTTTCCATCTTCATACCTTGTGGAAAGGGGTTTTAACATGGTTGCCAATCGATTGTAAATCACTGAATATGGAGATTTAAGACTACACCTCACTAATTTGAAGCCAAATATTGAACAATTGCTACCAGAGGATCAGGCTCATCCTTCCCATTAACAGCGTTATTTCTGTATTAATTTCATGTAAGAATTTTTCCAAATCCAAATATTTACTTGCATTTTGTGTCTTTTGAATAAAAATATGAATAAAAATTGTACATATTTTTCTTTTTTTACGATTGTCCATGCTAGAAAAGCTCCTATCAAAGTGAGCAACACTGTGTCACCTGTGAAAAACACATTTGAAGCTAATAAGTTTAGGAAAATTCATATTAGGCAGTCAGGGGGTCGGCAGAAAGGGGAAAAAAGGCAAGTGTTTTACAGGGCGAAAAGTTTTGGGAGCCTCTGGTTTAGATTGTGTTGATGAAGGTGTTGGAGGGGAGGCAAGGGGCACTGTATTTCTGATTTGCCTTTCATGTCTTACTCCCATTAATGACTTCTAGTATCTAGCATGAATGAACTTGAGCTAATACAGTTAAAAACTACTTTGCTTCTCAGTTGCTGTCATCCTCCAATGCCTTCTTCTCTCCCACTTCCAGAAGGAGTTCCACTGCAGTTTTTCCTTAGAAGAACTGGTCAAGAATGGTTGAAGAGGTTTAGGTTGTGAGCTTAGTGATGACAAATTTAAGTGGTCCCTTCTGTTGCTTGAACTGTAATTGAGGTTAAGAGATCAGAAGCAGAGCTTAGTATCGTGCACTCCTTCCCTGCTGATCTTTTTCTTCTCATATCTTTATACAGTAGCAGTTAAAATAAGTAGCTGATAATATGCACTGCAATTGAGAATTGCTGGGATCCTTAAGGTATTTGAGCCCTACTTAGGTAGAGAAACTGACAGATTAGCATCAATCTTAATGTGCCATTTCTTTTAAGTTGAGAAAATTGCAAGTTTTTTTCACAACTTAAAGGATGCCAATTACTAGGCAACTTCCATGACTCCTGTGCTGAGCGGTGTGGAGTTTTAGGCAGAGCATCTGGAATTTAAAAGCTTCCTCACTCCTGGCCCCATGTACCCTACATTTTCACAGTCATCTGTTGAGTAAACAATGTAAGATTTGTAGAAGATGTTGTTAGTATGTCTCTTTGAAGTGCTAACAGTAAACAAATTTCTAAGTTGTGTACAGCAACATGTGTTTTGGTCACTGGAAGTGAAAGAAGAGAATTTTATTGATTTGCTCTTAATGAACAAATAAGCCATTAACAAGTTTCTGATCTTATTAGGTAATTCTATTAGTTTTCCTTGTAGAGCTTTTAGCAGAAAATCCCTGCAGATTGCTGATAGGGTTGAGGTTCTTTTTGTAAAACTTGATTGCTTTCCAAAATTCAGATATGTGCTATCAAAGGAAACGATGAACAAAGTGAACAAATAGAATCTATTTAAATAGTGTACTGAGCCAAATTGGCAGTTAGTTGTGTATTAACATATCTATCTAGTTTTTCTCTTATTTAAAATCATAGCTACAGACCAAATGTCAAATTTATCTCTGAGCATTATTGAAAAATTCCCTTCAAGTCCTACATCCATCTGTAAAGACATAGGTTAGTACAATATTTCGATATAGGCCAGCCCAAATTTAGGCTACATTCCTGTGCTCATTTACCTCAGTGCAAACCTCACTATACAGCGTACCTATTTTACGAAAACAAATCCCACAACAAATAAGCATTGATTTCAGTAAGCTTTTTATTCATTGCTGGTTATATTATTCATAGTTCTATAATATGTAGCAGAAAAGACTTGGCACTTTGTTATCTACTGGATTATAGCGAGGAGTGTCTGAGATACAGAGCAGCCATTCTCAACCTTATTTATCGCCACAAGCCTTTTAGGTTCCAGAGCCCTCTGTCAAACAAGGATACAACATAACATATATACAGCAGTATCTTTCAGAAAATCCTCACGTTTTTTCAGAATATGTCCCTCTTCAAATGTGCCAGGACCTCCCAGGGGGGCATATGCCCCCCACTGAGAATGGTAGATCCAGAGAGGGGTAAACCCAGAAGGATGGGCACAGGAATCATTTTTAAAAATATGCACTTTTAAAAAGCGTAGTGGAGTGTTGAGGGGAGTATGCCTGCCATTTCAAACAGAGAATAACACTGGACATGCATGAGAGCTAGAAAGTAAATTAAGTTCTTTGGTCCTTCTCATTACATCTATGTAAAATGTCAGTCTTTCAGCCTATAAAAATTACAGTACCAGTAGCTGATGGATAGATGACAACTAGTCTTAGAAGGGGCTGCATATTCTTGAGGGGGGGAGGAGAAAAGAAAAAGTACAAGCTATGGTGATATAAAATTTATTTTACAAAATTGTTTGAGAATCCTTTAGGATAGCATAGAGGACTTGTCTTTAATTAAAAGTGCCGTATACTTAGTAAAAATCCATGTTAGTTGAGAAATTGATTTTTAAGAAGAAAGCTGTGAGTTTTCCTGTATGGGGTAAATGTCACTCTGTTCATATCTTAAGCTTTGCTGCAAGTCAAGACTTGTACTATTCAACCAGGTTGTCATAGAAACGCAGCTAACTGTCATCTCAACTCAGTCTGCTGATGGTTTTATTTGTAGGTTTGCAGGATTATTAAAATTTAACAAAAATTATTGATTTGCTTTTTATTTACGCTGTCTTGTGTTTACCTTTAGAAGTTCAGGCTTCATAAAAGCTTTTCCTAAGAGAGAATGAAATATATGTAATGCTAAGCTCTGATTTATCAAATGCTGTTGATGCTTTCTCTCTTTTTTATTTATAAGATGATATGTATAGTCCTCAGGAATGGAGTAATCTTGTATTTTGCAAATACTTTTTCATTTTGTTTGTTTACGATAGAGAAAAAGCCTCTCAAATTCACCTTTAGCTTGACTTTTATTTAACAAAAGAGATACCTGTCAGAAAGATCATGAAATGGGTACATGAGTGTGCCTAATATTTGAAGTTTTTCACTTTATTCACATTTTCTTGAAGCTTCGTAGAATGCTTCAGTGAGCTGAGTTCTTGAAAGTATATGTTTTCTGTATATGCATACATGAGTGAAATTACTTAGTTTTCACTCATAAACAAGACAGGCAAAACTTATTTACAGTAACTTTATCTAATGGTCCGTGGATGAATGCTTTTATGCAAAATACTTAAGAGACTAGAATTAACTTTTCACTTTGGCTGCACATTTGATGTCCAGACTTCAGCAGCATGTTGGTCTTATGATAATGACGATGCCTTGCATTCAGTCCTTTCTCTGCAGATTTATCCCTGGAGTGCACAAATTATTCATGCCTTGCAGGTGTCTTATTCACTATAAAGATGTACAAAAATGCAATTATGTATTAATTACCACATGACATATCAGCCACAGGCTATGTTAACTTTCTGATTGTAACTGCTTTGCATCTGTCAGGAATAAAGGAGCACAGGTAATTTGTCTGATTTATGCCTCGTGTTCCAAATTGACATTGAATCTTTCTGACTGGTAACAACTTTGTTTTGTCTTGAATTTGCTGAATAAAATTGCTTCTTGCTGGACATCTTGACACATTGTTTTAGACAACTATATCGTTGATTGTTGACATCCCTTTATTAATCCTTTTTTACATAAAAATATGTCATGAAAACGTCTTAAAACAGGAGCCTTTGGTTTTAACATGTGAAGAAAAAAATAGACCTGTTGAAATTTAGACCTGGCTTCCCACTTAAAAGGCTATTATGCACGGAACAGTTCTTGTAGCCTAGTCAACTGTGAATCACTGGTATGAGCCACTCTTATACAGCATAAATCTGGACTTTCCTTTCTGAATCATTGTCTGAAATCCTGTTGCAAAGCTCTGTGTGTCCGACAGTGACAACATTATTTGTGGCAAATCACCAGTGATAGAAGGTCTTTGGTGATCTCAGGAGGCACATGACTTTGGTGCAATGTGAACAAGTTGTATGCAGCCCAAAGGTATTTGGAAGTGAATTTCATTAGTACAGAAAGGAATATGATAGGTTCCTTGTATAATAAGCATATGATGCTGTGTGAAATGTAATATTCTTTGTGAAATTACTCCTGAATTTTCTTAAGTAGGCTAAAAGCAGTGTTATAAGCATATCGTAATTACATTAATCTGTACTGTAGTTTGGTTTGAGGTCAGAGAAGCCATTGCATATAATCCATTTTATTTATAGATGTACTTCTAATACTTTTGTCAGTGTATCCTTTAAAATCCAGTGTGTGAAGACAATAAAAATATTGGGAAATGTGTTATCCCTAAGTTTTCAGACTACATCATATTGAGGCCCTTTTGATGCATGCCAAAATAAATTAATTTTAAAAATCTGAATGTTCCTCTTTGAGGGGCACCCCATTGGTTTTGACATGATGGATCATGGAAGTGAGTGACATTTGCTTTCTTTCAGGATACTTCAACCTTTTGTATGAAGTTGGTAGATATGCTGTTCCCTCATTAATAAATATCTAGGCTTCTGACAAAGGTGTAAAAGAATGGTAAAAGAAAGTTCAGATCACTTACGCTTCTGCTCTCTGTTATATCTGAAGGCACCTTCCCCCATGACATGCTTGAAACTGGATAAAAGTGCTGGCTTTATTTTCTGTTGTCTATATTCCTATCTAAACATTTTTATGCTTTAAAAAGTAATTAAAGAATGGGGTTTTTTATTTACCAAAAACCTACCTCCTACATTTTTTCAGGAAATTGTACAGATAATTAATAATTATAATGAATTTTGCATTCCAGCATATTAACATACAGTATTTTTAAAAAGAATTTATGTCTACAGTTCTAATGTCAGTCAGTCACTCGGTTGAATGTAGTTTGTTTGGTTACTTGATTGAATGTAGTTTGTTTGGTTTTCTTTGGTAATGGTTGCTAAGAAGAATTTGTTAGAGGGTTGTCTGAGTTGTTGTGGAGTAATAATCTTGAAATAAACCTGAAAAAACCCATATTTTCATCATTTTTTCTCTATATCTTAATGCAGGAAGATGACAGTGAAGAAGAACCCAAGCTGAAGTATGAAAGACTTTCTAATGGGGTTACAGAAGTTCTACAGAAAGATGTAGCCAGTTGCATGACTGTACATGAAAAGGTAAAGTATTGAAAAATGCCTCTGTGCATGTACAGCTCATCTTACTAGCACATTTGCCTGGTAGTCCACAGTACAATATGTAGCAAGCTCAAACTGAGGCATCTTTAGGTTTGCTTCCTGGTGATCTAATAGAAATGTATTTTTCAGCAGGGATGTGCATGGAACAAAAAGACATTTCTTTATTCAGAAATCTACCAAGTGGATTCTGAACCACAGCCCCAAATTGTCCTTGAAATGTAAGAGAATTTGAATTCCTGTGAGAGAACATTCTTAAAGAAGTCTTGGCCAGATACGAGGTTTGGTTCACATTTTTATGTAGTATGACTCCTACAGCCATCTCTTATCCAATCATTTTTCTGAAATTTTTCTCAATTATTTGATGATTAACCATGACCTCAGTTTGGACTTCTACCAGCCCGATGATGCAGTTGATTATCTGCACTTAATTTTTGTCTTTTAACTCTTCTCGGCTTGATAGTGTTATACAGCTAGGGTCAGGTATTTTTCCTGGTTAAGCCATAGATAAAAGAAGCAGGAGGCAAATTTGACGATGTGTATAATGTAAAGAATATGAAAATATAAAAATGTGTAATGCGGACTGTATACTATACACAAGCATGATTCAATGTCAGTAGTATGTCAGAAGTCTGTAATGACTCCAGAGTCAGAGTCTGTTAGATTTCTAATACTTGGGAGTTAGAGTATTGAAAATTTTCATGGTTCCTTTAAATTGAATGATAGAAATCTTACATTGGAAGGATTACTTATGCAAATAAGCCCTCACATAAATACTCTATCCATGTGAGCAGAGTAAGATGCACAAGCTACTCTTAAGAAGATGGGAGCAATAACTTCAGTGAGGGAGCTATAGTCAACCACTGGAGAGATTTTTGTCTCTGTTCTTTGATGAGAGATTCTACTGATATAATTCCAATTATTTAAGCAATAACATTGTGTTTGTAAGCCAGGATATGCAACCTTTATGCCAGATCTTTACCCAATGCTTCTTTTTATTGTATTCTCTAAAATATTACATGAAGCCTCAACAAAATTTTCTAATTTGTCTTGAAATCTTTGATAAGAGATTTTTTAAAAATTAAATAAGTATGTACTTTATAGAAAGGCACAACAGAAATGCTGATTGTTTCATGTATTCTTTTTTTGGTAGTGGTGGCACAAATCCGTTCACCCAGAAAAAAGTAGATAGTTATTTTTAAAGTTGTGGAAAATGATGTGCTGAGTCAGCTGGCCTGGAACAGCGATGCTTAAAGCAATTCCAGCCTTGACAGCAAGGAAGCTTTGCAGACCCTGATTATAACTGAATTCAGCAAGGTCCTTAACTTGAAGTTATGTTAGGTTTCTCTGCACTTTTGGTATACCCTACCTCATCTGGAAATTGAGTCATCACAACTGGACTTAAAATGAGAGACTGAAATGTTTCGCTGCTCATCCAAACAGTTTGTCAGCTGTTTGGATGAGCAGCAAAACGTTTCAATCTCTCAAGAAAAGAAGTCCAGTTGCCATGACTCAACTTCCAGTTAAACTCACCTGGATGACTGAAAATCTTCACAGACATATCCTACCTCATGAAACACCCAATAGAGATCACTGATTCCCCACTCTGTTAAGCACTCCAGTTGATTTTTTTGCTGTAGGAAAAAACACATGGAGAATGAAGAATGTAAGAAATGTAAAAACACATCAAGAATGTAAGGGTTGTGTGTGGTAAGATAATATATGTGTCCTGTTCACTTTTACAGCCAGCTATAGTTAAAAATGAGTTTCTAGGATTACCTTAGAATTACTTCGGAAGACTTTATGTTTCCTATGTCCTGTGCAAAAGTATTCAACTGCATCATTCCCATGTTAATACAGATAATGCTGATACAGTTGAGGTGCAGTTGATCTTCTAAAATACTGTAATTTGGTATATACCGCAGACTTGGCATTTGCATGTTTTCTTGAGGAAAATGCAGGCCTCCAGTATTAGCGTTCTGTCTACAATGCCATAAAAAGTTATTACAGAAAGATATTTAAGCATATTGTTCCTGTTATAATTAATACTGTAGGACATGGTATCTGTGGGATTGATGTCCACAGTTTACCACAGACTTGTATGCAACATAATATATGGAACGGTTTGTTTTCCTTTTAAAAGGGATATATATCTTGGACCATGCTAATAATAGTTTCTGCCCAAGAACTACTCTAATAATAGTGTCAGAAAGGGACACAACTGTAGAGTTGTTTTAAGTCACGGAGCACTTTCACTTGTCTAGCAACCTGCACTATGAATAGGATCAATAATATTAGAAGCTGGAGTGCAGGTGTCTTTTAGGAATTGGTCTTTTACAATGCTAAAGCTAAAAATTGAAGGTAGCCCATGTATCCTTTAAAAAAAGATCAAATCTTGTAAATGAGTTTTCATAAATAAAGCTACAGTTTGTATGATAGGTGTATGTTCCAATTAGAACAGTTTGGCTTTGTTTGGAATGCCAGGCTCTGGCATATATTCTGACTAATTTCCCTCCAGAATTATTACGCCTTTTCCTTTCAATGCTAAAACATATTTTCACTGGACTTGCTGTCTGCATTCGATGACTAATCGTCATGGCACCTGGTGCATTCAAGCAGGCCTGTGCAGTGGAATAGTCATACCTAGTTATGTCTGCACACCTGATGTTTTATTAACTAGTATTGATTTTTTTACCCGGGGGACTTTTTTCTTCCTGTAAAAAGGCAACCTTGCAGGAGTGAAAGGCATTGCAGGGGATGAATTTCTAATGAACCCCTTCTCTCCTCTCCCTCCCCTTGTTTTTCGACTTCTCTTTAATGTGGCTTCATATTTTAAGTGCCTGAACTGAAATTTCATTTTAAGCAATTCCATTTTGATAAATCCTTTTAAACCTTGACTTTCTGTAAGGTTATTTTTTTTAAAGATTGTGCTGCTTGACTGACACGCTTAGTAGTGCCTGTAAATTTGAGCATTTCATTATAGGCTGCAATGAAGCATGCTCACATGCAATGGAAATACACAGAATTTAGGAGTCTGACCACTTGAGTAATGCGAAAGGGGGGTGGAAATGCACCTTCTTTTATATCAAGCAGCAGTATGCTTTTGATACAATATTTAAAAGCCCCGCATTTTAGTTGCATTATGAAATAGAGGTTTCTTGCATAATTTTTGAAGTATCTGCATTGCTATAACTTACTGTATATACTCGGGTATAAGCCTAGTTTTTCAGCCCTAATTTTGGGCTGAAAAAAGGGGTCCTCGGCTTCTATGCGGGTCAATACTTTCAGCCACTGAGGCAAGTTTGGGTCAGTGGCTAAAAGTCATTTTAAACATTGTGTGCCACTTCTCCTGACCCCCCATGTTTAAAATGACTTTTTAAAAGGTCATTTTAAAACAATGTTTAAAATGACTTTTAGCCACCAACTCAAGCACTTGCCTCGGTGGCTAAAAGTGATTTTAAACATCACACACACACCCAGCTCACAAAGGAGGAGTTGCCAGGCCCTGTTGCATTTCCCACCCTAGGCTTATACTTGAGTCAATAAATTTTCCCAGTTTTGGGGGTTTAAATTAGGGGGCCCGGCTTATACTCGGGTCGACTTATACTCGAGTATATACGGGTATATGGACTATACATTCAGTACACGTTACAGTTATTTTGTCTTGTGTGTCTTCCTGTAACTTAAAGGTGTGACCATGAAGCCAGAGTGCACACAATGGAAATTAAACTGGGAAATTAGTTTAGGCTTGAGGCTACCCTGCTAAATAAAATACAGTACCCATCATTTCTAGATGTATGTCCCATTTTTCTCGGTATGTACCCAACCTCCAGAATAAAAGAGTTTCAAAACTCTCCTGAAAGGCTGAAAAGTAAGAGTTCTTCTTATGAAAAATAAGCATGCATACCTATGGAGCTGACAGTTATTCTTGCTAGGACCTCAGGAGTGATCTGGTTTTGATGTAAAAAATCAATTTCATTCAAAGAAACAGAAGAGAAAGTGCTGTTAATCCGTTTGTTATGTCTTTGTCTAATTGCTACATGACGATGTGAACTTCACGTGGTAATTAGCCAAAATGAAATTTGAAAACTCGAATAGAGATTGTATGAAGGTGTTGTATCAATCCTTGTCCTATACCTGTGATGGCGAACCTATGGCACAGGCGCCAAAGGTGGCACTCAGAGCCCTTTCTGTGGGCACCCAACATTGCCCTTTCATAGCCACCTGTATACAGGTTAAATTACTGTATTGGCACTTTGCAAACAAATTAGTGTGTTTTCAATTGCAATTCGGGCACTCGGTCTCTAAAAGGTTCGCCATCACTGTCCTAGACCCTTTAATCCCTGACACATTCATCTCCACCTCATTCCCCTCATTGTCCCAGAGTCCAAATGTCTTCCCTTCCAGCCACCAAAACTAATTAATTTGCCTAGGGATTGTTGCCCAAGGAAGTGACTGATCCTGTGTACTGCACCAGCTCATGCACTATAACCCTACTTCATTTTATGTGGCTTTGTAGTGAAGGCAAAAGAGGCAGAAGTAGAAGTGGCTGTTCATCTGTGGTGGCTCTATGTCATTGAATATTTTTGCTTCAATGCCTTGTAATACTTCAGTACAAAACATGTGAGTTTCTTCAATTCTACAGTTTTATTTAAAGGTATATGCTCTAAATAAAACGTTCACACGATATTTGTGATTTGCTGCCATAACTAATGACACGTGTGAGAAAGGTGCAGCCTTTAGGCTACATGCAGCCAGAGTGATCGTGAAGCCTCCTCAACCTACCTGCCCTCACCCATCATGTCCCTGACCAAAGAAACCCTTCTTTTGGCCGTAAAAATGAGATTCTTTATCCATGGAAGTGGTGCACCTGCCATTAAACATGGCTCATAGACTGACAAATCCCCCCCCCTCCGTCTCACAAAGTTTGGAGATGGATTGCTGACCACTGCAATTACCACACATAACCCAGGCCAAATCCTGTGAACAGTAAATTGCCGCTTAGGTTTTCTGAGGTTGTCCATCCTGGTCTATGAAAAGAAACATGTAGACTTCCAGGAAGTCATTTCTCAGTGGTAGATTGATTTAGAGGGAAGAAAACTGTCTTGCTAATCATTTTTGAGAATCAACATCCATGTGACCACAATAAACGTACATTTCAAGACTTTCTTCATCTGGAAATTGAGTAATAGCAACTGGACTTCTTTACTTCAGAGATTGAAATGTTTCATTGCTCGTCCAAACAGCTTCGTCACTCAGCAGTACACATCCACTTGAAGGACAAAGGGCACTCATTCAAAGATGAAGATGTACACATATTAGACAGCGAAGATAGGTAGTTTGAGAGAGAGTTTAGGGAAGTCATTCATGTGAGTATTGAAAACTTCTGTCTCAACAGAGGTGGGGTGCTCAGGCACAGTCTATCTGCTACTTATCAGACAGTGATTTCAACACTACCGAGACAAATCAAAATACTTCACGCCTCCATCACCAACACCATAGCTAACAACCCATACTTTATGGCTTCAGCACCTTAGGGCATTGTTCACCTCATTGCCAGTTGAGACTATTGTCTACCTATTCAGGCCATTGTTCATCTTATGAACCTATTTCAGACCAGGGTGAAATGAGGTAAAAGTAAACTGTAACCTGGATGACTCACAATTAGCTGTCCTCAGACTGATGAAGCTGTTTGGATGAGCAGTGAAACGTTTCAATTTCTCAAGAAAAAAAAATCAGTTGCCATGACTCAACTTCCAGATAAACTCACCTAGGTGACTGAGAATCTTCACATACCTTCTTCATCATTTGAGTGCTTCTAAATAAGGTTTTGGATGCTAAATGTGTTTACTGCAGAGTAATAAGCATGGCTATAACACTCTTGTATTGTTTGATTTTTCTCCCATTTTTGTCTCCTTAGTTTTTGGCACTTGGAACACATTATGGCAAAGTTTATTTACTTGATGTCCAAGGGAACATCACCCAAAAATATGACATTGTAAGTATAAACTACTATAATAGGAGAGAACTGTAGCCTAAAATACTGCATTTGAAATTGATGTCACATCCATGATTCTATGGTTCTTTTGTTTGATCCCTAGCTAAATAAATAATCCTGCCAAAAATAAGTCAAATTCTATGGGTCATGTGGCCTGGATTTAGCATAGTATCACAGTATTTGGGATTTCTGATGCCTCTCAAGTTTCAATTGAGCAAGTGCTAATATTGTTAGATGTCCATGTTGTGTCATATCCATCTTTTGGAGGGTTAATTTTGCTCTCCTTTTAACTGCTCGCGTTCTCTTGTCGTTTTAATGTATGTTGTCTTTTAATGCTGTAAGATGTTCCTCAGTTCCCTATATGTCTTAATTCTACTGTATATTATCCCTCATTGCTCTAAGCCACCTTGGGTCCTTTTCCAAGGAGAAAGGTGGGGTAAAAATATTCTAAAAAATAAAATAAAATAAAATAAAATAAAATAAAATAAAATAAAATAAAATAAATAATATTTTACGAGTTCTGGCGTTAAAAATTAGGGTGCAGGGTGGAGGGAATTTGACCATATTTTTGTGAAGGAAGAATTATGTAGTTCCATGAACACTAGTCAAAATTCACTTTACTGTACTATTAAATATGTGGTTTGGTAGAAGTACTTTTAGGGACAGTTGCCTGGGAGTTAAACAACCATGTTAGTCTTTTGTAGCAAAAAAAAAAAGAGAGAGAGAGAGAGAGAGAGAAAATAATCAGATACAGAAAACAGTAAGAAAGGGAGAATACTGAACACAAAAGGAATTGTAGTGAAATTATTACAGCTTATTTTTAAGCTGTAAACTGGAAAAGACACAAGGATGTTGCAGGCAACGTGGAATGTGGAATTTGATTAGCAGATATGATAAGTTTGAGGTGAGGATTCACTTGTTAAGATGTAGTTCTTTATAGGATGAGTGGGAATGAACTTCTTGGTTAGCCCAAAGACAAGGCTTATCTCATGAAGAACTCTGTAGGTCCCTTGATTGTATTCAAGCCTGACCTGTACTTGGAGCCACACAGGTAGAGCATTAAGCGTTACCTAAAATACAGCATGTCTGTATTGAAATAATTTCATGAAAAACTCGAAACGGGCATTCTGAGCAATTGACTGGTAATTTAATGAAGTGTCCCTTGTTTTACTCCATTTTAATCTATTTGCCACCTGGAAAAGGTGCCATTAATATCTTCATAATGAACAAAGTTCATCTACATACGTTCAGCCCTCTGTAGGTCATGGAACAGCTAGTTAGCTTGACTGTTGTTGATTGTTAATATGTGGCCTTTCATATTGAGACGCCAAAAGTAATTGAAAATTGATTGATCGCCTTACTATTCAGTTTATCTACTGCAAATATATAAAGCTAATATTTTATGTGAATGTCCTGAAGCATGGTCTCTTAAGGGATTGTATTGATTGAAGGAGAGGGGGAAGGTTTTTTTTTAAAAAAAATCTTGCTGTAGCTTCCTGGAATAATAGGGGGAAAGTACGCTGCAGAATTAATATAAAGCCGTGTCTGGGGTATAAAATATAAATCTTATACATAAGTAAGCAATAAGTTTTTGTATTAAAGGAAAATATATACGGTGCATGTCTAACACAATTACATGTACTGGTAGGCAAAATTTTCTAAGTCTGTTGTCAGCAGTTGTCAAAGTATCCATCACAAGGGGTTGACATGCTTGCAAAACAGAACATGTGTTCTGATGCTGACACCAAAGCCTTTCATGTGAAAGGCAAGAGGTTATACTTTTATTTCAGAAAAATCAAATTACACAATTGTTGCCTCCAAACCCACTACTAGGAACAACCATTTGAAAAGGTTTCTTTTATAGAGTCGTGGTCAGATTGAGAGTGACTTTACTTGGTATTAGTGAAAGTCATTTTGATGATATTCTGGTAGGTTTGGTGTCTGTCTTCTCCATATCCCTAATAAGCTCCAGGGGACTTCTGTACACACATGGGAGACCTGTGTTATCAAGGGCTGCTGCTGTCTTTGTTTCAGAGTTCTCTAGGATAGATCCTGTAAGCAGATGTTCTTATCAGAGCCCTTGTGTGTACTTTGGAAATGCTAAATTGGAGGACATAAGATCAGCAAAATAGTTAACTTTGTTTGAAGATCAAGAAGGTCGATTTGCAGACAATTCTCTTTGTTTGATTTATTTCCTCATCACTGCAGATACAGCTTTACAGAAAATAGTGCTCATTCTTGTTCCATTTCTCAGTTTTGTCACATACAGCCTGATCCAGAACTCCACAGGCACTTGATGACACATCTGGCTCTCCCATATTAACTGGTTCAGTGCCTTCTATGACATATCCACTGTCATGGGAATCTGTGAAGCTGTGTTTTGCAGTTTCATTTTTGGTACCTCTGCCCCTGAAGGGTCTAGTCTGGCAGTGGCTTTGCTCCCGTTTTAGGGAGGGATGTTTCTTAGCCATTCTGTCTGAAAGTCTTTAACTGGAAATGGCAGGAATTGGACGTGGAGCCTTATGCAGGGTCCTGTGCTCTCCAGGTCCCTCCCACCTTATTCCTGGCCCCCAGCATTTATTTAAAAATTCACAAAATATCTGGTTAATTCCCACTGACTCTCTGTTGGTCAGCAGCCCCCCCCCTTCCATTCCCAAATCCATCGAGTCAACACCAATGTTGGTAACAATAACAGTATACAGTATATATTAAATCAGGGGAAAGAAAAAACAACCTTAAACAACCTAGTCACCATATGATCTCTTGGAATGATTAGCTTCTCTAGTCCTGAGTCAGTCTCTTTTCCTCTGCTCCACCATGTTAATGCTGACGGGGATTAGAATCCAATCTCATTTAAAGGTCATCACCAGGTACTTCCAGAGGTTGAGGCCCTCAGAAGTGAAGGTCCTTATGCCCTCAGTGAGTGCATACCATCTTGCATATATATGGCCCTCTTGAGACCTCCGACCGCAGTGGCTCATCTTAGAGGCAGCCATTGCTGAGTTTGGGTTGATTCTCCCTCACTAACCCTGTAAGACAATTGGAAGCTCCTCCTGCAACGTCCCTTTCCCCCATTAATGGGTTTGGCCAGAAGACCAAGTATTGGCCTTTGAATCCCTCTCCTTTAGGAGAAATCCCTAAAACTCAGCCATATTCCCAATCCAGGGGTCTTTGTTTACCACATAGTCCCATTCCCTATGGGTCTCTAGTTGACACTCTTCTGCTTCCACAAAGTCCTTTTGAGCATCTCCTTGGATCCCTTCCTCCTCCACCACTAGATCTGGTCCCTCTCTTCCTCCTCTTTCTCTGTCAGAAAGATGGGTGGGCCCGTAAATTCAAACATTTAATCATGTACTGAAAAGAGCTGCAGAGAGAGTGGTCCTTAGTCTGGGAGACAGATGTGACTCGTCTCTTACTTAATCCTTAAGGTTGTATCCAGCTGATCCTTCCAAATACTTCCGATTAATTATGTTGCTTCTCTTTTTTTTGCCAGAAGTAAAATGCAAGACATTTGTGGAATGTGTTTTCTGTTGCTTCAACCAGTAACTTCCAGATCTATACTAATTTAGGAGGACAGCTTGTTAATTGTTTAGTAATACGAATCAGTTGTTTCAAAAGCATAACTATTGAGTTCAGTGGCTTTGCATGTTCTGGCTTGTCCTTCCCCATACCCGGGTCCCTACCCCCCATATACAGTCAAAAACATAAGTTTTCAAGTTGCACATGGCACCTGCATAGGTATGTATGGACTGCACTACACTTTGGGACAGTATAATGAAACCCCCAAAATATCAAGTCATGCCTGCCTGCCTTCCACTTCACAAGGTAATGTATTAAATAGGGATACACTGTATGTTGATTCCAACTTGACAGGACATAACACAATACAATCTTTTGATAAAAAGAAACAACCAAAGAATCTTGTGGCATCTTGAATACTAACAAAGTTGTATTTTTAAACATCTCATGGTAAGATACAAATGTACCAAAAATTGAACCAAATCCATGACATCATGTTTCGATGCACTGGTTGATTTGACAGGAATGACCCTTACAGAACCCTCCATGGCTTGAGACCTGAGTACCTGGCAGAATGAATATCCCTAAGGTCAGCTGTGGCCCAGCCCACCAGAGGTTCACAGGCATTCTCACTTCAGGCAGCTGCTGTTAAGGAGGCCCACAGAGCGATTCCTCGCAATCGGGCCTTCTCCATGGCTGCCCCAAACTTATGGAGCCACCTTCCAAGTGAGATACGCCTAGCACAGCCCCTGCCAGCCTTTAGACGAGCCCTTAAAACCTGGCTCTTTACAGAGGCCTATGGTGACCATTAACGTGTACGGTTGTTGGTTCTGTTTGTTGTTGCTTGTTGTCCTAGGGTTCTGTTTATTTTGCTGCCCTCTTGCTGACATGTTTTTTAAGTTTTGAAGTTGTGTCACTCTTTGTTATTTTATCTCTTGTTTGTTTGTGAATCGCCAGAAGTTGCCTTTTAGGGAAGATGGGAAGTCAATAAATGTACTAAATAAATAAATAAATAAATAAATAAATAAATAAATAAATAAATAAATAAATAAAGTTATCAAAGCATTATCCTGAATTAAAATTAGCTAACAGCTAAATTTCCTGAAAGTCTGAGATGGGGTCAAGGAATCATTTTAGTCTTTTTCTAACAAGAAAGCATTGTGTAGCGCCTTAAAACTAGCAAAATTTCTCTGTCATTACTAAATATATCATCTCTGCTAAGGTTAAAAACTCATAAGCATTACTCCGAAATCCAGCACAACCATTGTTTGGTTTCCCTTCATCATATTGTCTCACGCTAGTCGTTTTCTCTCTCTCCTTTCCACTACTCATTTACATTAGTACTCAACCCAATACATACATCTGCCAAGACACTATTCTACATAGTGTCACAAATTAATCTAATTAATAAAGTTAAATAAACAATATTTTCAGCCTATTTTGGTTGTAGGATGTATCTGCTTGATAACCCCTCAGCTAATTTTTGACACTTTGGCTATAATTCTAATGCTGAAGGGACTTGAGCATTTCTGGCAAATAGATGGTGGCTGTTTCCCTCAGTGCATTTAAGGAATACAACCAGCACCACAGGAAGGAGTAGCATTTTACCTTAGAGAAGCAAAAAATTAGTAACAGAATTCTGGCTATTGATTGGACTAAGCATTTTTGTGTGGAAAAAATAAAAGAGCTGACAGACAATACAAAATAGTAAACAATACAAAAACCACCAAGTTAACAGGTAGAAGGAAGGTACAGTATCTCATGGTTAAATATGAGCATTCCAAAATGCTTAAATTATTAAGATTTCAGTATCTGCACTTCATAAAATAGCATGCAGACCACAAAAGTTTATGTCAAATACAACTTTGTTAGTATTCAAGATGCCACAAGATTCTTTTGGTCCACTCGTTTCTGAGATAATACATGTTCAAAATTGCAAGAAAAAATGCCAAAATTCAATAGCCATCATAAATTTAAATGTCATTTAATAGATACCTGTGATAGCTATAGACCTGAGACAGGTGTCATTTTAAAACTTATGAATAGGGCTTTGATTTGATATACAACATGATGCAATTGTACATTTTCAAAAAAATTACAAATTTAAATAAATATAAAATTTGAATGTTTGGAAAAACAGAATTTTAAATTTTTTTGAAAAAACAAATCACACTTAAAGATACATATCTTGTGGCTAATCACTCCAAATTTCAGGATGTTACCTCAATTATATCATATAAAACTTAAATTTTGAAATAGACCAAAATTTCTATAGCTAATAATTAGACACCCCCTTTGGCTAGCATTATTTATTTATTTATTTATTTATTTATTTATTTATTTATTTGAAGCATTTATATACTGCAAATGCTCCTGTATTCTCCTGTGGGGTTAGCTGGTATGTTCTCGTTCTCTCTCTCTCTCTCTCTCTCTCACACACACACACACACACACACACACAAAATATCTCAGAAACAGGTGGACCAGAAAATCTGAAAAAAATAATTTTACACATCTCATGGTAAGGTACAAATGTACCAAAAATGAACCAAATCCATGGCATCAAGTTCCAAAATGGATTTTTCATTGGTTGATTTGACATGGAATGACTCTTGAACCTTATTCGGGAGGCAACAGGTAGCCAACGCAGATGGGTCAAGATCGGAGTGATGTAGTTAAATCTGCCTGCACCAACCACTGATCTGGCCGCAGCAGTTTGCACTCGCTGCAGTATTTGAACAAGGGTCAAGGGAAGCCCAACATAGAGAGTGTTTTAGTAATCTATTCTTGAGATCACCAGTCCTTGCACAACTGTCCTCAGGGAGTCCTCATCAAGGTACGGGCAAATCTGGGCAATAAGCCAAAGATGGTAAAAGTCCGACTTGGAAATGGCTGCCACCTGGGATTCCAGGGACAAAGCCCGATCCAAGACAATGCCCAGACTCCTCACTCTTTTAACCAGCTGGAGGACATTTCCACCCAAGCTGGGAAGAGGGGTCACTGTACCCATCAGAGGACCCCCTAAAGAACAGAACCTCGGTCTTCTCCGGGTTGAGTTTTAAACTTATTTGTCCAGGACCGGTCCATGACTGCAGTCAGGCAGCGATCCAGGGTCTGGACAGCCTCTGCTGCAGAGGTGGGGAAGGTGAGAGAGAGCTGTGTGTCATCAACATAATGATGACAGCATACCCCAAATCTCCGAATGACCTCTGCCAGTGGCCTCATATAGATGTTAAATAGCATAAGGGAGATCGCTTCCTTGGGGCACCCCAAATGAGAGTGTCCAAGGGGCTGACAGCTCACCCCCCAGCCTTACTCACTGGGCACGGCCCTCGAGGAAGGATTGGCACCAACTCAATGCTTGACCTCCAATCCCCACCTCAGAGAGCCTGACTCGGAGGATATCATAGTCAAAAGCTGCAGACAAATCGATGAAGACCAACAAGGTAGAGCAACCCCTGTCACCCTCCTCAAGAGGTTTAGTTTGTTTATGTATTTGATTACAAAGCCTTTCTTTCTTTAGATAGTTGTGTCCAAGGAAAAAGTCGATGCTTGAACCTCTGGGTTTTAGTTTCAGCTTCAAACACAGTGAGACAGCCTAACTAGAATTGGAAATAGGAAAAGAGGAATATTGGATGATTTTTAACAGCTGCTGGCCATACATGAGATTGTGGCCAAACTTGAAAAATTAGAATATTGTGCAAATATTCATTTAGTTCATTTAGTTCAATAAGTCAAGTCAAAAGGTGAAACTAATATATGAGATAGATTCATTACATGCAAAGCGAGCTATGTCAAGCCTTACTTTGGTATAATTGTGGTGATTCTGGTGTACATCTTATAAAAACCCCAAATTCACAATCTCAGAAAATTAGAATAGTGTGAAAAGGTTCTATGTCATGCTGTATTGAGGCAGTAATTGATGCAAAAAGGGCTCAAACCAAGTACTGAGTACATATGCACGCTTATACTTTTCAGAGGTCCGCTATTGTTCCATTTCCAATCCTTGTGTTACTGATGTCATATAATATTCTAATTGTCTGAGATTGTGAATTTGGGGTTTTCATAATCGGTACACCATAATAATCACAATTATACCAAAGTAAGGCTTGACATATCTCGCTTTGCATGTAATGAGTCTATCGCATATATTTGTTTCACCTTTTTAGTTGATTTATTGAAATAAAGGAACATTTGCAAGATATTCTAATTTGTTGAGTTTCACCTGTATACTGAGTATTCAGACTTGCTACTTTTCCTTCTCCTCTCACCAATATGGCTCCCTCATTGTCGCTGGAACCTGCTTAGGGATAACTGATAAGTGTTCTTGGATCCCAAGCATTAGTTTTCTCTTGTATTAGGGTTCAGTGATTTGAGTGAGATGGAATGTGTCAAATGAGTTGAAAATTATGATTTACAAGCAATGGAGAAGAAAAGCCTTCTAACACCATTGACAAAAGAGGATGCAGAAGCGATTTACAGCATATTAATTCCAAATGTCTCTTCATCTTCTCTTTTCCTCAAAGACTGTCTACAATTTATTAATATAATTATTGCCTCAACTGACATCCTTGTAGATTAAAGAGCCGTAGATGTGAGAATTGCACAAACACATTTGGCTAAGTAACAAATCAAAAATGCTTTCAGAGGGGAGAAGATTCATGCCCTGTTGCAAGTTGTTTTAATAAATACATATTTAGAACAAGTACAGTAACAAGATGTGGCTAGTGCCACCAAAGTCTTGCACTTTGCTTACAGAGGAGAAAACGACTGCTTTTATAAGCATGGATTTTTGAAAAATATTTAATAGTTTACTAGTGGTGCATGAGTGTGGAAAACAAATTTGAATACCTGATGTTTTAAAGCATTCTTGGGCTGGAAGGAAATTGAAATCTTCTTTAACAGGTAACTCGTCCAAGGCTTTTCACAAATGGGGGAATTAAAAGGAAAAATATCATGAAATATTTAAAAGCTTCTCCTTTAGCTGCAGAATTTTTTAACATGTGTTTCCATAGTCCTTCAAGACTGAGGCTGTTATTTTTAAATATTTGATGGCTATGAGATCCAGAAAATTTTTGTTTAATCAGAATGGCAGAAAAAGTTAAAGTAGTCAGGTTGCCTCTTTGCAACACTGAAAACCCAGAGGTGTTTTCTTCATGTAGCACTTAGCCCTATTAAAGTTTCAGTATTCAGGAACGCAGGAAGAGCCGTTCAGAATTGGACTGAAGAGTTAGTCTGGTCTTACTTCCTGTTTTCATTGGTGGTCAGCCAGATGCTTTTGTCAAGCAAGGCAAGAAGGCAGCAGGGCCTCTCTTATTGTTTGTGCTAAATATTTATTTTCTTTGACCATCAAAGTTTGGTTTTAGTATTGCAAGGTAATAACTGATGACAGATCAGAGATTTGTCCAGTTCACCTTTTAAAACCTTATACAAGCAGAGAGACCAGATGCTGCATGGGTGCTCTGATTTCTGAACAAGTTAGGATTTCAGGGCTACAAGACCCATTCAGGATGTTCTGAACTTCATATTTTTAAATGGGATTATCCATGAAGTATGTCACACTTTGAAAAGCCTTTTAAAACCATTCCTCCACCTGCTATCACTTTTTGCCCATGTTTTAAAAAATTACTTAATCTTTTCTTTGTTACATCTTGATCAATGTGTGGCATGTTTTGTGAGCGATACAGTTTTGCATTATAACAGGAAAGCAAAACTGCCATAATGACTCTGTTGCTGTTATTAGCATGAAGAGTAAAGAATGTAGCTAATTGCTGTTGGCAAAATAATGTTTCTCTTTTACCTCCCTGTGGCAGGAAAGTTTTCTTGTATTGATTTAGAAGAGAAGGATTTGGATTGGACTTTCAGATGTGTTAGCTTTAGCATTTCACTTGTTTTGACAGGCTGTGTAAATTTTTCTGTTTATTACTCTAGCTGTATCATTTCAGTTGTCACTGACAGTAGCTTAGAAGGCAAAGCAATGAAATGCCAAGCAGGCCACAAAATGGAATGTTCACATGCTCTTAAAAACAGTCTACAAGTATCTGCTGGATATTGACGCAGTGTTGGTCACAATTAAGACATACTGAGATCGACATGGCTAGTACCTTTTCTTTGAAATGTGTTACTAAAACCTCTAAATGCCAAGAATATCAATAGCACTTGACCAAGAGTGGATATTTGTGGATACTGTAGCAGGAGTCTTTTTTCCAATATAAAGATTGCTGTATGCATGGGATAGTAAATGGGTAGTGGCTTCCTCTGCACTACTCATATGCACAGAATCTGCATACGGACATTACTGGAATATTCAATTTGTGACCAAATTGAATATTCGAGCTGGACAAGAAGATGCTATCAGGGATTGTATTGCTTAGTACTGCATAAAATGTGGAATGGTTTCACTTCCATATCAAGGGCTGTATTAATACAAGAGCTCAGAATTATGAGTATTTCCTCTTATTTATTTATTTAAATATTTTGAATATTTTACCCCACCTTTCTCCTTGGAAAAGGACCCAAGGTGGATTACAATAATGAAGGACAATATACAATCCAGAACATATAAGATATATTCCAGTTAAGAACAGGGAATTAGAAAAGGCAGCTTAGAACATTAAAATGTAACATTAAAACTACAAGGAGCACACAAAAAGAAAAAATCCATGACGAGGGGTGGAAACTAACATGGAAATCACAGATGTTCTTATTTAATCAGTCAATTCAATCATGTATGGTAATCCATATAAAACTCACATAGTAAGCTTGCCTGAAGAGGAAGGTCTTTGCCTGCTTCCGGAAAGACAGCAGACATGGGGAAGTCCTCGCCTCCAGTAGGAGGGAGTTCCAAAGTCGGGGAGCAGCAACAGAGAAGGCTGTTTCATGTGTTCTTCTGAGACGCATCTGTGAAGGTGGCAGGATGGAGAGAAGGGCCTCTCTTGATGACCTTAACACCCAAATTGGTTCATACTGTGAGAGTCTATCTTTGAGGTAGCTTGGACCCTGGCCATTTTGTGCTTTGTAGGTTAAGGTCAGCACCTTGAATTGTGCCCAATACCTGATTGGCAGCCAGTGGAGCTGCTTGATAACTTTTCCTTTGTGCTATGGCACCTGTTTGTGCCAACCAGTAGAATAATATTTGCCTGGTATCCATTTTAAATATCAAACACAACAATTTCATTAATAAATAAATAAAATACATGTACTAAATGGAGGATTAATGTCAATGAAAGTGTGTAATTTAATGAATCTTTTAATATTGTAGGGCTGTGGAAAAGGATATACTATACTCTGAATTTAGCATTCTGGAAATGGCTTAACCAGGTATGCTGGCTCATCAAGTGCTTGGATCCATGGCTGAAAGTCATTTTAAACATTGTGTGCCACTCCCCCCAGGCCCAACCTGACGTGCATCCACATAGCACAGATTTTCAATAGTCGCGGGTCAGGTCGGTCCCTAACCCCCACGATAGATGGGGGGGGGAGCTACTGTATTCCCAAACAGATATCTTGAACTGCTTATGATTCCCTGCAAATGGGATTGAGAGATATCCTGCCTATCTCTCCAACCTGGAAGTTTTCCTTACACATCTATAATGATAGCCATTGATACCCTTGTTCTCCATGAACTTGTCTAATCCTTTCTTAAAGCTATCAAGGCTGACAGCTGTCACCACTTCTTCTGGCACACAGTTCCATAGACCAGTGATCCTCTGGGTGAAAAAGTACTTTCTCTTATTTGTTTGAGATCTAGCAACCCAAAATTTCATGGAGTGCCCCTTCTAGTATTGTGTGATAGGGAAAACAGTTTTTCCTTATCTACTTTGTCCGCACCATATATGATTTTATAAACTTCTATCAGGTCACCTCTTAGGCACCATTGTTCAAGAGTGAAGAGGCCCAGCTATTGCTGGGTAAGGAAGGTGTTCCAGTCCCCGAATCATTCTGGTTGCCCTCCTCTGCACTTTTTCCATTTCTATAATATCCTTCTGGAGGTATTGTGACCAGTACTGTACAAAATACTCCAGAGGCGGCCTCACCGTAGATTTATAAAGAGTCAAAATGGCACTTGCTGACTAATTTTCTATACCCTTCCTAATGATCCCTAGCATTGAGGTTTTTTTTTTTTTTACTGCTGTATAACATGGCCATATGCCATTTTAAGAGGTCCTTGCTTTCTAGGCATGTGTATACTTCTTTTACTAGATTCTCTCTATCCAGTGACATGATCAAAATATTTTAAAGGTTGGTGGCAGGGCATTTGTACAGTGCCATAGTGGTCTCTTAGGATCTCTGTAGGGATTTCAGTAGTCTCCATTGTACTCTGGTGATGACGACAGTTGTACTTCACCTTTGACGATCATCTAGGCTTTGTCTTTGACTGGAACAGCTGAACCATAGGTTCTACTAAGGAATCTTATTTCTTTGGCATATTACCCTTTGGTATGTTCCCTATAGTAGGAGCTCAGCAGAGCTAAAGAGTTTGGCACAGCATCGTTTTTCAAAAGAGAGAGGAAGCTTATTAGATATATGTGTGTTTGCTAAATCCCAACAACCTTTTAAAAGTATTGGGGGGATTTGGAAAGGATTGGCTCCTAAGAAGCTCGTATACTGCTGATTCCCAGAGTCCCTTTTCTTTCTTTCTTTAAGCTGCATTTTATGCCTGTGCCTACCATTTTTCCTCTGACAGAGAAAGAAAATGGGTAAAAATGCCATAGTCCATTGGACTGGATAGTTCTTTAAATGTTGCAAGTTCACTAACCTTATAAGGTGTTTTCTCAAAATAAAAAGATGACTTTTCAAATTCAGCTTTACAATTCAAATTTGTGCTTTGTGCATCCTGACTTAACCCTTACCTCAGAAAACCAGCTGTATATCTTTGCCTCTAATATATGTACTTGGTGTGGCATAAAAAGCCAAATGCTTCCCGAGTCTTGCATCTAGAATAAGTTATTTATTGTTTGTTTGATATTGACTCTGCTACCTTTTTGCTTTGCTTCAGCTTTGCAGAAAATGCACTGGATCTTTTGAAATATATTTTGAGGTGACTTTTTAGATTTCTGGTGGCACAAGACTGTGCTCCTTCCTATGGCCTGGAATTCCTAATATGACCTGTCTCGGACCTTGGAAAACCATACCATTGGGAGGATCTGGGATGTTACAGTCCAGAATAACTTTCCTAAGCTCTGGTTCCTCCCCGTGCTAGTTCTGTCAGTGCCAGCAGTGGGGATGGGGACAAAAATCTTCCAGTGTTGCGTGTATCTTCTATTGATACTTCAGTGAAGGAGAGGAGATTATAGAAACAGCTTCCAGTCGCCTGAGAAGATGTCAGAATCTCTTCCAATGAATGCCCAGTTGCTCTGAGAACAGCCTCCCCCATGCAGGATATAAAGTTTTAGTTACTGGCAGATAGCCCTATCTGGGGGCAAAATCCTTGAAATCAGATTTGAACCTCTTAGATTTGGTGACAAAAATAATGCTGTCACCCACAATCTCTAGTTTCATTTGCAGTCTCAGAATAGAAGAGAAAGGCTAACTAAGGCTATGCTATTAACAGTTTGCAGATGTGCTCATGTACCAAAACACGACCACTTAGAATTATTTCAAAATTCTGTCATTAATAAAATGCTGTTTACATTCGGATTTTTTTTTTTATCCCTAGAAAGCCAAAAGCAATGGCATTAAAATAGGATAGCAGTTACTACAGAAAGTGACATTAATGATGGTCTTTGAGCCTCCTGCTGCAGTTGGGGGGGGGAGGCATGCATTTTTAGGAATAAACGATGCCATAACATGAAAATAGCATGATGAGCAAAGCACATGTGTAAGGCTGTCTTTTATTTCCTGTGAGGGTTAGATATTGTTGACAATGAACTTTGTACAACTAACAGCTTTAGTTCCAGCAGGGAGTGAACCCCACTTACTTTAAAAGTCATGTCAGGGTACGTGGTTGTTCATTATGGCAATCTGCTGAAACACAAAGCAATTCAGATAACATTTGCAGTGACAATTCCCATCTATCCAGTATAAAAAAATCACACACTTACAGTAGTAAGTGTGTGATTTCTTCGATGTTCTGTTGAAGAGTTGGCCTTTAATTGCAGCCCTTGAGAAGGACCTGGTCTTCATTGTATTGGAAAGTATCTATGGGTTCGAAACTTTCACTAGCAAAGTGAAAAATTAAGAAATAGTCGTAGACGCAAAATTATTCTAGGCAAGAGATTACCAAAAACAAAAAGGTGATATATCTCACCAGTGTTTAAAAAATTGCTTTAAAAAGTAGGTGTGTTTCCCCATAAGTTAGGATGCTAAGTTTTCTCCTATTCTCAGATCTCTCATACATACTTTCAACAGAAAAATGCTTGAAGTTGCATATACAGTACCTTAATTACCTTGGCCTGGTAGTGGGGAACTGAAATGACCTTGACAGATTAGAGTGCTGGGACAAAGCTAACAGAATGGGTTTCAACAGACAGAAATGTAGGGTGATGCATCTAGGTAAAAAGAATGAATTGCATGGATATAAGATGGGAGACACCTGGCTGGAAAATAGTGCCTTTGAAAGGTTTCTGGGAGTCTTGGCGGACCACAAATTGAACATGAGTCAGCAGTGTGATGTGGCGGCCAGGAAAGCCAAGGCGATTCATGGTTGCATCAACAGAAGCACAGTGTCTAGATCAAGGGAAGTGATATTACCACTCTATTCTGCTCTGGTCAGACCCCACCTGGAGTACTGTGTCCAGTTCTGTGTGCCTCGATTTAAAAAGGATGTTGACAACCTTGAGCGGGTACATAGGAGGCCAACCAGGATGGATGAAGGTCTGGAAGAAATGTCTTATGACAGGCATGTCCAAACTTCGGCCCTCCTGATGTTTTAGACCACAGCTCCCAGAATTCTAAACTTAGATTGCCAATGGCAAAGGACTGTGGGAGTTGTGGTCCAAAATATCTGGAGGGCTGAAGTTTGGAATGCCTGTCTTATGAGGAACGGCTTAGGGAATTGGGAATGTTTAGCAGTTCAAAAAGAAAGCTGAAGGGGGGATATGATAACTATGTTTAAATATTTGAAATAATGTCATATTGAAGAGGGAACAGGTTTGTTTTCCATGGCTTCAGAGACTAGGACTTGGGGCAATGGTTTCAAACTACAGGAAAAGAGATTCCATTTGAACATTCGGAAGAACTTCATGACAGTTAGAGCTGTTCGGCAGTGGAATATGCTGCCACAAAGGGTGGTGGAGTCTCCTTCTTTGGAGGATTTTAAGCAGAGGCTGGATGGCCATCTGTCGGAAATATTGTGATGGGGTTCCTGCATGGCAGGGGATTGGACTGGATGGCCCTTGAGGTCTCTTCCAACTCTGTGATTCTATGAATTCTCCATCTCTGGCTCCACAGACAGATACCTAAAAACAACAACATTGAGCTATCCAACCAGCTAATTTTTCCATTTTAAATGGTTTTTGTTCTTTTGACACTAGTGAAAACTAATCAGTTTAATGTAATTCATGATCTTGGCTTGTTGGGCAAGCCATATTTGGAGTAACTATAGTATCTTCAGTGCATGAAACTGAAAAGTGGTTAGCATTAAGAAATTTAGTGTTAAGTGTGGACATAGCTGTAGTCTGACAGCTTTTTGTTTTCTTTAAATGAACATCCTACACATGCTGGCCTGATTTGCATGTCATAATAAGTTTGGGATGACCACTTATCACAAGTGAGGCATTGTTCCCATATAGGCAGCCTGAATTTCCCTGCTTCAAACAACAACAGTTTAAAAAAAAAACTTGTGGACCTTGTCTGTTATGATAACTGAGACAGGTATTCTAATTGTCTCACTTACCAAGCTGAAGTCAGCAACAGTCATAATCATACATTGCTTTTTCAGTCAATGTAGGGAGAAACAGAAGCCGGAGTTCTTGTTTTGGATCTCATGATAAGCCAATCCCACCTGGAATGTCTCAGATATGTTGAGCCACTCTTATGTGCAGTGGGAGTGGTTGGGTGGTGTGTGCCAGCACACTGTCTTTTTCACAATGAGCGATGGCTCTCAAGAACAAGGATAAACAGACAAATGCTTTTGGCTAGTGATGGTATTTTCCCAACATAATGGATATACCCCTATAGTAGGCATAAATGAATACAGTTGTTGGTTTCTGGACCATAAGGTTTTCCTATTATGCTTGCAAGAAAATCAGTAGAATTGATGGATTTTTGAAGAAGACATTTGGGATGAGTTGAGAGTAGTGTTTAAAAAAGATTTCAGTGAAGAAAAATTCCTAATTGCGGATATATAATCAGCAGGTTCCTCCTGTAGTAAGTGTAGTGCATCGTAAGTTGGGTTGAACGCTGCTCTGCCTTTCACACTTCAAATCTGTATGCTGCATGCTTGTTAGCCATGGCTAAAAGGCATGAAATCATACAGTCAACTTTTCAAATGTTTAGAATCCTAGCTCACTAATATTGCCTCTCCTACGACTGGAATCAAATGGGGTCTTAATGTTTGTTATTCATTCCGCCTCCCATCCATGGGGATGCAGCATTTGTGAAAGAATCAATTATCCATTTGTTAGTCAGAGGAGCTTTACAAATTATACATTAGCAGATTGATTTCTCAGGTTCACTGTTGAGGGACTGACACTATAAGGTGGGATGATGATGAGCATCAGGGGAGAAGAAGTTGCCACACAGCTAAAATAGGCTCTTTGCCCATGAATTTATTCCTAATTGAAGAGCTGACATAATCCATACTAAGTGTATTTATTTCAGGCATTTTACATTAGGTAATTGATTATCACACAAGCTGTGTTTTGCAAGTGGCAGCTTTTCTTCAAATTTAGGGTTTTGCAGAAAGCTTTTCTTATAAGATACTTACCAGCCTTCTCCTGCCAAACATAGAAACCATTTCTCCTGAACTTTTCCCCACCTATTAAAGTTACATTTTGTTCTAATAGTGTCAGCTTGACGTTATTGATTTCTTTTGAACAGTCAAACTTACTTATGGTGTCCAGAATTCCAAACAGGTCTCCATGAGAAATAAAACGGCAGCTAATGGTAATTCAGTTGGTTCCATTTATTCCTCCCTGACACAATGTCCTGGATTTCCTTCACAAAATCCTTGTTTTTGGCCTCAGGTTACTCATCCAAGCCATGAAGTTCTTTCAAGCCTGATCCTGCTCTACTAATTTCTAGGGTTAATGTCCAATGTTTTTATTATTCTGCATAGTCAATTTGAAGTTGCTTTTGCTTATTAATGAACTACTTGCTTTGATGGATTTGCTTTTGGAAGGGCTCGTGGAGACCATATTGGTGCTGCAAACATATTATGTTCTCCTGTGAATTCTGCTTTCTTCAAAGAATTGAAGAGAGCACCTGACTGACTGTTGGAACAGATTCACTATGTTGATAAAGAATTGTTAAATCACTTTTGGGGCTCAGGAGGCCCTAAGGCAGCTTATAATGTTAATGAAATACATTGTAATATGGCCGTGATCGTATAGTGGTTAGTACTCTTCATATTGTAATAATCACAACATAAAATGAAATAGAATATAAATGTTAGCAAAGCAGCAGTAACCCGATTGAAAAGTCTTGGAAGATAACCATCTCTTGACAGCGGTTGGGAATTTTTTTTTCAAAGGAGGTGTAAAGAAGAAGAGGAGATTGGTATGTTACTCACCCCTGAGAAGCTGACTAGATGGTTGCAGAAGCCAAAGAACTAATGGACACAGAGGCAGGAAATGTTATTTCAAATGTAGAAGATGTGGAAAGCCCAAGAAACGAGAAAGTGGGAAAGGAGGAAGATATAAAAAGTAGAAAGAGGAGCAGTATCAGAGGAATGCTGAATAGTGAAGGATGTTACAGACGAGAAGGACTGGATCAAAATAATAAAAGAAGACCCATGGACAGGATAATGGGTCCCCTTGAAGGTGCTTAAAGAGGTAGCATAAAAGAAGTAGAGGGAGAGACAGATATGAACATGTCCATATTGGGGAGAGACAGCCAAAAAGATTCTAGCAGGAAAGAAGGAAAAAGATTTAAGAGGGAAGCCAATAACGGGGAGAATAGAAGATGCCAAACTTCCTTTGGAATCTCCCTTAGGGTGACCCTATTTCCCTCACAGAGTCAGGACAGATTTGTGAGTAAAAGTATGGGAAGCCAACATAGGATGGGTGTTCATCCCATAATCTCATATTCATATTTGGAGTTTGTTCCAGATATGTTGTTACCAAGGTTCCCCCTAAAGGGTGTGCAGCAGCATGAGCCTGCACAACTCCTTCCTGCCATGCAGTATTTATCTTCCTCTGTGCACCCAAAGTGATCATTTCCAGCCCCGTTGTTTCTGGTTGCAGTGGGACCCTGTGCAGGAGGGTGGGCTCCCGAATGTGTGATGGGAGGAGCCTCACCCTCACAGACCTGAAAATTAAAGGGAATGTTGGCTGTTAATGTGTTGATTTTTAAACCTGTTAAAGATTCTGAATGTACAAAATAAGAACCCCGGAACCCTGGAGACTAATTCCTAAGTTTTAGTTATGTGAAAGAAGAGAAAGAAATGTCTGTTCCATTAAATAAATCTGTTGGAATAAAAAAGGAGTCCATGCTTGTTGATGGGGAAGGTCAGGAGTGGGCTTTCACAAACCTGACAGACAGGTGGTTATAGCTCACCTGGCCTTTGAAGAATATAAATGTTTCTATAAAAGTCTATTACAATTGTAGGATTCTAGTAATTGAAATCTCGAGAAGTAACTTCTGCAAGCAGTTGTTCACCATTGCCCACCCCCCAGGCAAGCAAGCAAGCGAGAGAGCCAGCCAGTTAAGTTTTTGGAGGAGGAGTGCTCCACAGCCATTGCCCCACTACTGAGAAGGTTTGGTCTAGGTTCTAGTGCACTGAAAGCGGATGGTTATTATGGACCAAGACTACCGCTACTGCTGATCCTAAAATACAAACAGACTTGTGGAACAAGATGATTCTTCAGCCTTTCATATCGGAAATTGCTATGTACCATGGTGATAAGCACCTCAGTAGAAGAGCAAAGCATGATGGAAGCGGCAGTAACCCTCATAAGCTTCTAAGTGTACTGTAGTGCTATGTGCCACAAAGAGAATATATTCTGTATTATCAGGCTTCTTAGAAAGCTGGGTTGTACTCAATACTGTATTAGTGTCATATTTTTGTAACTGCTGACTTTTTTCTTCACCTGCTGACCAGGTTAGGAGTCCTAATAAAATAATGCTCTTCTCATCCTCCAGTTTAGGCCACAAATTCAGGAGGAACATATGGTTGATAGTTACCCTTATTTGTACAACTGATAGCTCTCTCCCATTATTATTATTGTTCACAAATCATGTTCTAGGCGTTCTTGGAAACTTACCAGAGATTCCTCAGTAAGGTAACCAGTTACAGCTGCCAAACTTGTTCAGTATTGCCAGTCTTATCTAATGTGCAGCATCAGAGGCATGTTAGGAATACACAGTAAAAGGTGCTGTAGAGTCCCATTATATGTTTTATAACATCTCTGTGGTTGTCAAGTTAACATGGGAAGTGCTTTCTGAACATAAATGGTGCAGTATCACTGTTAGTATAGTATCATTGTTAGTATCATTGCTGGCTGAGGTGGCTTTGATTTTCGTGCTGCCAGGCAGATAGTGAAATCAGATTGAATTTGTGATGGGTTATTTAACTAGTGGGCTAGTTCAACTTCTCAGGTTACAAATTCTGCAGGGCTAGTTTTTGTTTTGTTTTGTTTTGTGTTTTGTCCCAGAAGGAAGCAGAAGCAACTTGTTCTTTACAATTGTGTTTCTAAAAACATGACTTTCTCTACTCAACTTTTAACAGAGCCCTGTTAAGATCAACCAGATTAGCCTTGATGAAAGTGGCGAGCACATGGGTGTATGTTCCGAAGATGGCAAGGTATGACAAAAGCATCCGTTTTCATTGTCTTTTCCTTTGCAGTGAAGCCTTAACATAACAGCACCTTGGATCACCTGTTCTAGTACCAGACTTGTAGAAAACCCACAATTAAAGTCAAATATATTTGTTCCAAATATGACTTTGGAAAAGTAATTACAAGGAATGTCAATAATGTTACTGGTATTAAGCTGATTAACAGCTGTGGCAGGGGGACTTGTCACTGTAATCATTACTCCTGTGGCAGTTATACTTCAGTGACTAGTCTGATGTTCCTGCAAGACAGTAGCTTAATGCGTCTCTGCTATAAATCCACAAAATTGGATTTTTGTGGGCAGAATTTCTGTGGGCTGCTGGTTTTTTTCTATGCTTTTTTTTAAAAAAAAACTGTGATTGTTTCCTCTGAAATCTTTTGATAAGCAGTCACAGTCTATCAGAAGAATATAGTGCCTTACAGTGACTGTGTTAAACAAATGTGAAATCAATACATATAATATATGTACAGTTTTCTTAAAGATGTGGCACCTTCTTCCTCAACAGGAAACATACATCATTTTGTATACCGCACAGCCAACAATTATCAGTGTTCTCCCAGAACATTGAGAGCTATGACATTTTAGTGATTTTGGTGATCGATTTGTCCACTTATTAGAATGGCTTTCTTTATTTGTTTATTTTTAACTCTGTGACAGTCTGTGCTAATATTGGTTGTGACAACGAAATTCCAACCATAATCTATTCAGGATGCTTTTTGAGGGAATAACTCTACTGGAAGGCACATTGTATTAATGTCACTTCTCAAGATCTGTCACATTTAACAGGGTAGAACACTGGCTGTTACTAGTCACATTCTTACTCTGGAATTTTAGGATCATTCATAGAACAATTTACACTCAGACAATTAAAATGAATAATTGTGTCTTCAGAATTTTTTGGTATGTGATAAAAAAAAGAAATAAGTCTGTTCCTTTTGCTTATTTTTGAAGCTTTTGAAAAGGTTAGTTTATGAATCCAAGTATGTTGATCCCCAAAGATGTCTTGATGGGTCGATTAATTGACACAATAATTGAGGTTCTGTTGCTGATCAAAGAAAATGTAGGATTTTACAGCAAGTAAGAATTATAGAGTTGTCTAAAGAAGAGGAAAAAACAGTAATTTTGTAAGAGTCAAAGCTGTCCTACTATTGAATTTATTATTTTTCCTTTAATTACATTCCTCCTTCCTCCCAAAGAAAGGATTCAGGGTGGTGTACAGTCATCCCTCACCATTTCGTGTTTCATATGCTGTAGTCCCATATGAAGGATGCTTGGGTAGGCTTGGAGATCAGACTTCTTCCATACCACACTTTGGGAAGAATTCGGGGATAAAGAGATATTATTTGGGCTGTAGTCGATCACCATTGCCTTGAGTCCTCTTTATAAATCTACGGTGAGGCTCCATCTGGAGTATTGTGTACAGTTCTGGGCACCATACCTCCAGAAGGTTATTGTGGGAATGGAAAAAGTGCAGAGGAGGACAACCAGAATGGTTAGGGGATTGGAACACCTTCCCTACCATCTGAGCCTGCAAAGTCTGGGCCTCTTCATTCTTAAACAACAGCACCTAAGAGGTGACCTGATTGAAGTTTATAAAATGATACACGCTAGGTGAGGAAAAACTGTTTTCCCTATCGCACAAAACTAGAACTAGGGTCAGTCCATGAAGCTTTTGGCTGCTATATCTCAAACAAATAAGAGAAAGTTATTTTTCACCCTGAGGATCACTGGTCTGTGGAACTCCCTACCAAAAGAAGTGGTGACAGCTGTCAGCCTTGACAGCTCTAAGAAAGGATTGGACAAGTTCATGGAGAACAAGGGTATCAATGGTTATCACTATGGATGCCTAAGGGCAACCTCTTGGTTGGAGAGATAGGCAGGATATTTCTCAATGACATTTGCAGGGAATTGTAAGCAGTTGAAGACATCTGCTTGAGAATACCCTGAAGCAAATTGTGAGTTGCTGTGTGAGACAGAATGCTGGCCTGGATGGGCTGTGGCCTGTTCCAGCAAGGTTGTTCTTATTTAGTTTATAAACTGTTTTTAACATGGGCTTGTGAACATTTTCTGCACCTCCCATTTGTACTTTCCTTCCTTCTCTGTTTGATCCTGGCCTTTCTCCAGAAAATCTGATTCCACTGAAATACAGTCAGTGGGCAAAAGTCAGCTGACAGCTTTCCAGGCTGAGTAAGAATTTTGTACCAATCCTCAGCCTCCAGTCCTAATCCCACATTTTGTTCGCTTGTAATAACTGCACAATAGCAATGTTTGCCAAAATATCCAGTTGTTGCTACAGCATCTTGGGGGGCTGTCACTGAGAAATTCTGCACTAAACCACCTCACTGTTTAAATCCAGTGACCAGTTAGTAGAGGCAAAGAATGATCTTAAATGAAATAACCAGTGAGTGTGTTCTCCAAAGGGAATGGGCTCATGTTTGTAACATGCTTCAAGTTATATGCCAATGTGTATGAAATAATAATTATATATACAAATGGGAGACACATCATCTAAGTAGATAAAGGATATATTGCTCCATATTCTATTTATTGTAAATATTGAACTTATTCCATCAATTTGAGTCAGGTTGTTTTCAGTTCAATACAACTGATGGTTGTACAGCACAAGGGGTCCTTTGTCTTACTGGTCATTCTAGCAGCTTAATTGCATACAAGCATTTTGGTGTTTCTGTGGAATACTTTAATGGAATCAAAAGAAGCTTTGGATAATGTTAAACTATTGAAGTGTGCTGCAGTCTTTTTGTTTTTTTAAAACCACCTAATATATATTTGCTTGTTGTCATTTACATTCACCTTCTGATTTCTAAAATGGAATAAATAATAGACTGTTGAATTCTAGTTTAAATTCGTGCCATTTAATTTTAGGTGCAGGTATTTGGATTGTACACAGGGGAAGAATTCCATGAGACATTTGACTGCCCAATTAAAGTAAGCACCTGGTCAATTCTTAAGAAAAATGTTATTGTTCCATTCATGCAATGAGTTAAGTCATTTTCTTTTCCTAGCAGACTTCAAAACATCTGGCAAAAGTGATGGGTGTTGCTGTTCATGATTTCTGGCTAGAGTAAGCTGTGTGTTCTTCGCACAGAGCCTTCCAAAGCTCCTTATAAAATAAAATTGTTTATGGAGATTGCAGTGGACTATGGTACTTGAGTTAGGAAACCAGAGCATGGAGGGATAGATTCAGATGCTGAGAACTGGAATGGGGTTGTATGGCAGTAGAGAATAGAAAGTGGAAGTGAAATGTAAAGAAGCCAAAATGAACCCCACAAGGAAGTGACTCCTACCTGACCATTCTCCTCCTGTGGTACGTAACAATTTGAGCAAAGGGTGAAATGTGTGGTTGCATTTCATGTGTGCCTGCATGTTATAAATCACAGCAAAGCAAATGCAGGGATCTGCCATGGATTTGGTTTTAAACTGCACCAGTGGAAATGTCATTTCCTGATGGATGCAGCAAAATTCCCTTCTCACTCAAGAGCTGCTGTTTGCTACAGCAGGAAAACTACCATTATCACAGCTATTGCTGAAGCTGCTGGAGGTGGCACTTTTCATCAGAAATGTGATACAGGAACTCCCAAACATCTTTCATTATTTTTCCAAAAAGAAGAAACAACCCAGAAAACACAGTTACAGGAAATATAGTCTTGCTTTTCACATAAGCCGAATTTGCTCCGCAGATTCCGTATTTCATAAATGGGTACAATATATATTTGCCATGGTCTCTTTATAAAGGATTTTTTTAAATCCATTTTTGCTTGTGGAGGGTTCTGCAAATCTGAGAAGCTGCTTCATGAGTGCCTTGACATGACACCTTTACTGGTACTATTGTGCAAAAGTTTTAATAATTTGGGGAGGAAACAGCATTAACTGGGAATGAGAAACAGTCTGAAAAGGGCTGTGCAGATTTTTCTAGGATTCAGCTTATCCTCTCCTTCTTACCTCCCCTTGAATGTTCACTTTTATCATCACTGAATGACCAATAAAGAAATCAAAAAGACTAAATAATAGGATGCAGAGAAACAACACACATAACAAAATGGATGACATTAAGAAGAAGGCGTGAAGTTTGGTGGAAGAAATGGGAACCATTTAGTAAATTTAATATAGGCAAATGTCACCATGTTACTGACAAGAGTTGTCAATGACTTGAAACGACTGATTAAAAACGAAAAGAGAAAATGGAAAAGCAAGATTACATTGAAAGTTGAGAAAAAAATCATGAGTATAGAAGAATTATAGGGCAGGAGAGCTCATTGAGTTAGGTATTTGTCTGTAGAACCAAAGGTTGGGAGTTTAATTCCACACTGTCACAGCACAAAGAACAGCCTGTGTAGGCTTGCATAGTCCCAGACCACCCCCAGAAGACATGAATGACAAGCAGCTTCTGAATATACTAGAGGTAGAATACCCTAGAAAGGGTGTCAGAATTGACTTTAACCACCCAGTGTGGCTGATGATTTCAACAATCCCCAGACGAATCAAAAATACTTCACGCCTTCACCACCAAGGCCATAGCTAACGACCCATACTTTATGGGTTTCAGCAGTTAGTCATTGTTCACCTTAAGGCTATTGACACTGTTGTCTACTTAATGAGCCTGTTCAGGCCATTGTTCATCTTATGAGCCTTTTTCAGACCAGGGTGACAAGAAGTCAAAGTCAGCTATAAAATGGAGGACTTGCAACTAGCTGTTTTCAGACTGATGAAACATTTCAATCTCTCAAAAAAGAGAAGTCCAGCTACCATGACTCAACTTCCAGATGAACTCACCTGGATGACTGAGAATCTTCACAGACAGTTTGACAATGAAGAAATCAAAATTGTTAAACATTTTCTATACCTTGGTTAAGTCATCAGTCGGAATGGAGATTGGTGCCAATAAATTATACAGATACTGTACTTGAATTTCAAAGGGAAGCTATGAAATAATTTGAAAATATTCTCAAGTGTAACGGTATTCCTTCTTAAAATATAAAGATGTAAAGATGGACAATGAAAGGAACACACAAACACACACACACACACACACACACACACACACACACACACACACACA
>JAHTLZ010003542.1:32779509-32802226 GCA_023846285.1 Phrynocephalus versicolor
AGAGAGAGAGAGAGAGAGAGAGAGAGAGAGAGAGAGATTTGTTGGGACAGTTTAGTCCCAGCTTTTTTTTTTTTTTTTGGTTTTTCATATTTTTGTTTTTTCCTGTTCTCTGGGATTTTGGTTTTTGCTTCTATTTTTGCTTTACTTGTTAAAAAAATCTGAAAGGAAAGTAACACAATGAAGAATTTGTTTACTCTTCTTTCAGTGATGCATCATAAAATGCTTTCTTTGTAGGCTTGTTTCAGCTGAACGGAGTTTGCAGCCCTTTCATGCAAAATCCCATTCCTGGTCACCTCTGCACCCAAATAGATAACATGTTTTTTTTAAAAAAAAATGTGTATATGTGTAAGATGTATTTAATGCTTAATGCTTTTATTAAACAATTGACAGTAAGAGATCTTGCATGTCAGTCAGAGATCTGCCAACAGATTCCAATCTATCAGGTGACCACTTTCATTTTACACACTTACCTTCTGCATTCCACCCTTGTGTTGTTAGTTGCTTTCAGTCCATTTTAAAATATGCTAATCTAGATTATATGCAGCCTTAACTTTCTCACAGGGCTCTTCATGGAGCCTCACCTTTTTATTATTGTTTTCTGGCTGCCCAGCCATTTAGCTAAGCAGCTGAGAGATGGTTGACACATGCATTATGATTGCTTGAGACAGAACATGTTAAGTTCTCTCCCTTCAGTGATCTCTGAATAGTCCCTAGGCACCAGGGTGGCATGGAGTCTATTGTCCAGGAGGACATAAGAAGTTTGCTTGTAAACTGTCTTTTGATGGCTGTTGTGAGTTTTTTGGGCTGTTTGGCCGTATTCTGGAAGTTTTTCTTCCTGATGTTTTGCCAGACTCTGTGGCCGGCATCTTCAGAGGGCAAGGAGCTCAGGGAACTAGAAGTTCTCTAGACAACTCAGATCCCAGACATGAAAGCCTTGGTGATCTGCTCAGCAAATACTAAATTATGTACTAATCACTGTGAAATGGTTAGTAACGGTAGTTTAATATACTTTCACTATTTTGTCCATGGTCTTACAGACTGGAAGACTGCAAGCAGAGATGGACTCACTGGAATAAAAGGGCTTTTGCTTATACAAGAAGGCACTGGATACCTCCTTGTGCAAGCTTTAAAAATGTCAAATGACTAATGCAATTTAGACCATGTGTGAGTGTTTCCATTTAACTAGAGAGTCTGGTCTGTGCTCTGCATCAGGATTTAAATCTTATCTCTGTTGTGAACTCACTGTGTGGCCTTAGGCAAGCTATAGTCTCCTCAGAACTGGGATAAGACTGGTCACACAGAATTATTACAGCTGTTGCAATGTATGTACCATATTCCTTTTAAAAGTGGCATAATAATAATGAGGTTAGGGACACAGTATTTTATTTCAGATCCTATGAGCATTTCCCCTTATGGACTGCTTTGGTGAGAGTGAACAATATGCATTCTTGAGGGGCTGTTGGTATGATCATCACTGTGATCTTCTTTTGACCACTGGGTGCAGTGCTAACTAGCTGAACCATTCCTGCCTCTTGCACATTGCAATTAAGTGCCGTAAATTTTGAATGGAACACTTGGCAGATGATGGCAACCCTGCAATAATGATACATTGAAAATAACAGGGCATCCCCAGCTAGAGAAGATGGAGGAGTTTTTGAGGCGAGAAGAAAAGACAAATAGTGCTATTGTAGGCCATGACCTTCTACCTATAAAAGAGGGTCTAATTTTAAAAAATAACAGAGTGAGAGCTTGCTAAATTAAGGTGGGGAAGCTGAAATAAAGGTATCCGTCAGTTAACCCTTAAAGATCTCCTACATTTTTCAATCTGCCAGTTTAAATGAATGTTACATTCGGACAAAATAAAGTCATCAGTTGTCCAGTGAATTAAACTTTATGAAATAAACTGAAGCAGAAAAGAGTTGTAAATTTTTAAATAAGCATTGGTTCATTTCCATATTTATAGATACAGTACGTGAAATGTATGGGTAAAACATGAAGATATTAATATATGTAAAGATGCGAATTGAATATAAAGCTGAAAGTGACCAAGGAAGATAATAATCTGTACTTTTTTTGCTAAGCATACTATATAAATGCTTATTGAATGCTTTTCAATAAAAATACAAATCCATTTCCATTTAGTTTTGGGGATGGAGACCAATAAGGCACTTGGAGGATTGGGTTCAGAAGAGTGCCAAAGTTGATGCCATTCACTGCTCACATATGTAGATATTCTTGATTTTTAAAGGACATTTTAGGATGGGAGTAGAAAGTATGTGCCTCTCCAGATGCTGCTCCATTACAACTCGAACTGTCTTCCATCACTCCCCACCACAGTGCTGCACCTTCTTGGTTACCAGAAGCTTCCTGCTACAGTTTTGGGGGAAAGAACATATTTTCTGCCCAAAGATACCAAAAAAAGTCACTGCCGGAATGGAGCTCTTGGCAATTTCTGAAAAACATTAGAAGAACCATATAGCAGGCTCGAAATAATTTGTGTCTCTGTTTGATCTAGTTCATCCACTGAGCTAGAGTGTTTCTTGATTAATATTTTGGTATACTGTACTACCATATATCATTTTTGTTTACATTATGTAGACTTTGGGGGATGTGGGAGGCAGTCTGGATACAAATTAATGATTTTTGGGAAAAATCAGATTTATTGAAATTGTGATTTACAGTTTAAAAATCATTTTTATTTAAATCATCAAAAACTCAATTTTTAAAAAATTTAAATCTAATCCACCCTACCAGGAGGTTTTACAATTGTTAAACATTGTTTAGAGAACTATACAGTATAACTAACATGTCTTCCATGTTAGAACATCTCATAGGGCAAGAAAAATAACATCCCTGGCTTCAAACAAGCAAACTGAAGAAAAAACATATTTTGACTCTTCAGACAGAGTTGTTTCAAATATAGTAATATTTTTACCATAAAGATCTGCTAAGTATTTTCTCCGATTTTCTTAATTGTGCTGATTTTTATTGTGAATAAGTAGGTGACCTTCACCTCTGAACCCAGCAATATGTGCTTCATAATAACTGGTTGGATCACTTTGACAAATTATTAAATTGTCAGGATGCTGTTTGCAGCACAGTCCATTTTTAGAAACAGGGTAGTCAGCTGTTTGGCATTGCGTTGGTAGATAAAGAGTACCAGACAAGAAAGGCAGATTGCTTTGTAAGCTGGAAAATGTCAGTCAGTAAATACAGAGAGGTCCCATTTAAGTGAAGTAAGAGTAAATACCACGGCAATCTCTGTCCAGGTATTGGGCAATTTACCTTAAATTGTGTACATGTTTATTGTCTCAGTAGCTTCTAGCTGAGAATTGTTGTTTAAAATGAGTGGCCATTAGAATGTTTAAATTACTCACTTCTCCTTACTGTTTGTGTGTACATGGGACATGCAACAAAGAAGACAATAGAGGGGGACGAGCATCTCACAGGATCTGGAAATTACTGTAATACCTTAGTTTATGAGTGATTTGCAAGACAAGCAACCATTTCTGATCAATTTCGTCCTGCTCATTGAGCAATGTGCAATATGAGCACTGGATCAGGTTACGTGATCACAAGTAAGCCAATTGTAGCTCTCTCACTCACTCTCTATGCTGGATTGTGGGGGATTGTCTGGAGCATTCCATCTCAGGCAAGCCTCCAAAGCAGAGGGAAGATAGAGGAACAGAGGTTTCCCTTACACCAGCAAGGAACATTTTCAAAGAAGAGTGCAGGTTAGGGTTTTATTTTTCTTTATACTGTATTTATATTTTTATTAATTTGTTTTCATCATTATTTCTCATTTTTTTCTAACCATTTCTAGTCATGGGGCATCTACTCATGTGTGTATACGACTAAAACTCGCATTTTATTATTGTCACATGAAAAACACAGAATAAAATCCAGTTGTTAGTCCCAAGTAGAGCAGATTCTGCAGCCAGGTACCTAAACCATGGGGTGGAGATGGATTTCTAGCCAACCTCTTTTGTGAGTTTTTGGCATTTTGTGTGTACACTATATGATCTAGGGGCCCCCAGAATGAATCACCTGAGTTTCCATTAACTCGATTATCTCGTAAGTCGGGGAGCGGTTTCCCATAGGAATGCATTGAAAATCAATTAATCTGTTCCAGAGGAATGGATTTCAATGCATTCCTATGGGAAACCACTTTAGATGACCCTGGGCTTTTCCCCTCCCGAATTGGCTCGGTTGCTTAAGGACATTTAAAAAAAACTGCCGCTTCTTTAAAAACTGCCTCAAGAGACAGCTTCCCTCAGTGCCTCGAAGATCTTTGCAACAGCGTGCACATTTTCCCTGGGTGAGAGAAAAAGCGGGCACTGCTGCAAAGGTCTTTGAACCACTGACCCAAGCGCTTGGATCGGTGGCTCAAAGACCTTTTAATCACTGACCCCTTCTCCCCCCCCCAGCCACCATCGTTACTCGGGCGAAACCCCATCTTGCTCGTAAGGCGGCTGGGGGGGGGGAGAGACAACTGGAGCCTGCTCGTAAGTCGGGATTCTCGGTTGTCAGGCGCATCATAAGTCGGGGTATCACTGTATAGGCAAAGGTACTTCTTTGGTTTTGTCGTCAAGCACGGGCATCTGTGAGACTGGACTAGCACCCATTGAGACACAAGTTCCTGCAGTGAAAAAAAAACCTTGCCCAGTCCTCTCAGACAGACACAAAAGCACTTTGCACAGCTTCCTCTCTGATTTCCGCCATTGCATACAGTTATTTTGAGTTTTCTAATGGCAATGTTGAGAAAACAAATTATGTGCTGTACAGCAAGAAATAACATAATATGCATTCTGTGTGTAAAGCCTATTAGTTTCTGTTCCAAGGAAAGAGCATTTCAAGAATGCTTCATTTAAATTCTGTCTCTGGCATTGTTTCTGACTTTGGAGTTGAGGAAAGATCCCTTTTAAGCACTCTAAGACAAGGATTACATGTAATTAATGATAGTGTTAATTGCTTGACAGGCTCCATTCGACGCACTAGCTCTACTCCTGATCCATTGTACAAGAGAGCTCATGAGCTTAATCCTAAAAGTAACACATATGGATGTTAATCACTGTTTTTCTACATTTAACAAGATTTGAACTGGGCTACCTAAGGATATGAATAAAGATGGGCACAAAATGATTTTTTATTTCATTTTTTATTTTTCATTTTATTACAGAATGGGATGAAAAGCACAGTGCACTTTAAAAAAAATGAAACAAAATGGAAATTTTTCTTTTGTCCTGTTTCATTTTCATTTATTATTTATTTTGACAAGTGCCAATCTTGGTGCTTGTCAAAATAAAAAATAAAAATAAGTGCTGACCAGCCAGCCCCATGGGCCAGCTGGTTGGCGCTAGGTTTAAACAAAAAAGTGCCGACCAGCCTGGAGGCTAGTTCAGTGGTGGCAAACCTTTGGCACTCCAGATGTTTTGGACCGCAACTCCCAGAATTCCAATCATGTATTGCCAATGACAAAGGACTGTGGGAGTTGCGGTCCAAAACATCTGGAGTGCCGAAGGTTCGCCACCACTGGGCTAGTTGATCGGTGCTAGGTTTAAAAAAACATACCGACTGGCAGGCTAGTCAGTTGTAAAAAAAAAAAAAAATTAAAAGTAAAAAAAGCGAAAAATGAAACAAAACAAATTGAAATGAATTTTTTAAAAAAAAAATCATTTCATTCCAAACAAAACAAAATACAAAAAGCAAAAAGCAAAACAAAACAGCATTTTGGCGTTTCATGCCTATCTGTAGATATGAATTTAAAGTGCCCATATCTAGTTAGAGCTGAACTTCAACCTTAAGCTAATTTCATAGAACACCCATCCTATGTGGTTTTCCTGTTTGAAGTGGTAGTAGCCGATGTTGCAACAGAAGCAGAAGTTCAAAAAAATGCTTTTTAGGAAATCTGTCTGCTGCTCTTTACATTTAAGGTGTTTTCAGGAGAGCTTCTCTGCTGCTGTTTACTTGCTCTTTGGGGAACACCTTTACTCATCAGCTTTGAAGGAACTCCAGGGTTCCTCAAAACTGTTAATAAACTACTGCTTTTCAAAGCCCAGAATTAAGATGCTCTAGGTAGATAACATAATGGTAAAAGTATTCAAATTTCCAGTTGCAAATAATGGAAAAGATGATAAAACACAGCATTGGCTACGCTGCCATTATTGCATGTTATGCTGGCTGTATAATGCAAAATCCAGTGTGATGTATGACTTAGTACAGCTGTGTTGTAAGAAATCTTTAGAAAGATTTACCATCAAAAGACAGTTAGAGGAATGAAACGTATTGCCAAGGAAGCTGTTCTACAATGGCAGCAGTTGCCTCTACTGCTTCTCTTGAAATATACGTACTGGGAATGCTGACTCCCAGGATGAGGATTTATAGAAAGTAAAGCCCTAAAATACTTTCTCCAGTCAGGAAGAAGGGAAAATAACTCCATCTTTTCCTTTCTCTTTACCTAACTTCTATCAAGTTTGGATGGCTCTCGATATGGTGATGATGACAATTCAGTATTGTAGGTGAGTGGCAGATGATCTAAATAAATTAACCAGCTGCTTTAAAGAAAAATATGATCCATATAGATTTACTTCCAAAGATTCGCTGCATGGAGTTCTTTCTTGAATCTCAAGGTGGTAAGAGAATCAGGGAGACCTTATTTAATGTTTGAAAAGTGGTGCTTATTGCTGCTGAAATAGCAGTGAGCTGCAAACAAGGGAGAAATCAGGGCCATTCATGATTTAAGAGTGTCTTGGTGTCACATATACTAATGTTGATAACAAAGCAGCTAAATATTCTTGTAGAAATAAGGAGTTTCAGTTAAGTGCAGTAGTTAACATTTGTAAACTATATTTCAAGAGTTCTGAGAATTTCTCCCACATCAGCCTCATTTACTGTTGTAGAAGTCATTTAGGCTGTGACGCTGTTATCTTGTTCTACATATTTGCTTTACGTACAAAATCTTGTGGCAGCCTAAGGACAAGGACATCTATTGTAGCTTCCTACTTCCCCCACTTAGAGCCTGTTTCATCAGCTCTCAAATTTTATGTTTTTCTTATTTTTAGTTTGATTTTTCTTTAGAATCAGTAGAATGGTTTACTATATCTCCCAATGAAATATATCAAAGAAGCCTTAAAAGAGGGAGCCATAGGAAGAAATCATCATAATAATCAGTGGTACCTCAACTTTTGGTTGCTTGAACAACTGAAAAATTCGATTTATGAATGCTCTCCACAGCTCCGCAAGACAGCTGACTTTGACAGGTTGGACCTGTCAAAATCGGCTCTCCGGTAGGGCTGCAGAGAGCTGTGTTCACTGCCTATTGCCACCTCCCCCTCCTTCTTGGTTGCTTCAGTCTCTTTAAGATTGAAGCAACCAAGAAGAAGGAGGAGGAGATGATCGGCAGCAAATGCTGCTCTCCGCAGCTCTGCAAGACAGCTGATTTTGACAGGTTGGACCTGTCAACGTTACCTATCTGGCAAGGCTGCAGAGAGCCTCGTGCTGGACAAAGCTCAATGGGCCCCTGCTGTGCTCACCAAATTGGTGGGCAGAGCGTGGACTCATTGGTCTTTGGCCAGCCCAGGCACCTGCAAGGAAAGCAAGGAAAAGGGGGTGGCGATGGAGGCATAGATCCCCACCAACACCTCCTGCTCCTGGGTGCTTTGATCTCTTTTGCAGAGATCAAAACAACCTAGGAAAAGGAGGTGGTGGCAATCCTCCATTAAGGGTAGCTGATGGCTGCTCTCTGCAGCCCTGTCAGAGAGCTGATTTTGACAAGTCGGACTTGTCAAAGTCAGCTGTCTGGCGGGGCTGCGGAGAGCAGCCATCAGCTGCCATTGCTTGAGGGGTGTTGGGACAGCCTTCCCATAGGAATGCATTGAAAATCTATTAATCTGTTCCGTCCGGAATGGATTAATTGATTTTCACTGCATTCCTATGGGAAACAGCTGCTCGACTTATGAAAAAGTCGATGACCAAATATGCATTCGGAACGGAATAACGTCATAAGTCGAGGTACCACAGGAAGAGGAGGAGGAGGAGAAGGAGAAGAAGACTCAAACACTGTATGTCATTATTGAGATATTTCCCAATTGCAGCAGTCTAAATGAAATATTCTGTATATTTCTGGATATTTTAGTGCTGGGCTGAAATGGAAGGCAGTGGCAATCTGTTGATTCCCTTGGGAACAATACTTTCACAAATGGTAATTTAATTGCGTCTTGAGGAAAACTGGAGAATGGTGTGGATTGCCTTAAGCGTGCCTGAGGAGTTGTATGCCTCTTTTTCTCTTAATGTAAAATCTTTTATGGATTGGCTATAGCCCACATATCTTACATTGAAATCAAAAGGAGCTGTAGGGTCAATACAAAATAAAATACAAATACAAAAGTAGACAACACTGTACTTTTATAGACCACCATGTATGATGATTTTTAGTGGTCTATACGGACATACTACTACAATTTTCTAGTATGGGTGAGATTTTGCTGTCTAGGAGTGAAGCTGCTTTTACCTGATTGTATTCTATTGTTTGAAAGATCTTTGGACACATGAAAATTCAGAGCTGTCATGTTACTTTTTACATGTGTTTGGTGGGTTAGATGCAATTTGTTTGAAGCAAACAAATTTATCACAGAGACTGTGTCAGCTGCACTGTGCTAAAAGGAAAAATTCATAATCCAATTACATTCCTAATTATTGCAATACAAACCAGGAGTGTCATTTCCATTAGTCTCACAGACATGCAAATACTCTTTTCATAATAGACGATAAACAAATAGAAGTTAAATACTAATATTTGGTACTTTAAAGAATTTTGGAGAAGCTTTAATTTGATTTAATTTGAAGTAATCCAAACATGAGCATCATTTTTGTTTTGATTCATTATTTTGTTATGTAAAGCGGGTGCATTTGACAATCAAAAAATACTTTGATGTCTGGAATTCATTTTGAATTTCATCAGACTCTTCGCTTTTGAATGTTAGATTTTACAAAAGTGTAGCATTCAAATCTCCCTAATAGAATGTGTTAATATTAACAGGCCAAAGTCTATTTTTTCCAGCCCAAAGTGCCTAAGGGCTACTTCATAAAAACTTTCTATCTGGCTTTCTATCATTGTGCAATTGAAAGTGTGCTTACTTACGGGTTATGTGTGTGGTATGGAAGTTGTACCCATCGGGATAGGACAGTGTTGCACAGAATCATAAGAATTGCAGAGAGTATTGTGGGTTATTCACTCCCCACCCTAGAACAAATGTATACTACCAGGTGCCACTGTAAAGCATTAGATATATTAAGAGATCCATCACATCCTGGTCATCCCCTCTTTGAGTTGCTACCATCGGGACGGAGATATAGAGTACTGAGGGCAAGAACAAACCGTCTCAAAAATAGCTTCGTTTTTAGAGCAATATTGGCCTTAAACGGAAAATCTGGACTTTGAAGTCAGCTTATTTTATATGTCATATTTTAGTCCTTTTATATGCCATATTTTATGTGTTGTAGCTGTTTTTAAATCTATGTGGAATGTTTTAAATGAGTTCAATTAGTGTGTGGGGGGGTGTTATGGTATCACCCCACCCCCTTTTCTGACTAGCAGCTTGATCCATTGCCCTGCTAGCCCAGGCCCCCTCGGAAGCTCCCTCCTGGATTTCTCTCTCTCCCATTGGTGTACCAACGATGAATGGCGGCTTGGTTGCGCAGCCTGGACAAGTCCCGCGCATGGGATGGCTACTTCCCTGCCCACCTCCCTCAACAGGAGGAAGACATGGGGAGGTGAGGCTGCCTAGCAGGGACCCCCCAAACCAGGACAGCCACCTACTCCCTGGTCTCCCCCTGCCTACGCCTGGCCAGCTCCCCTCCGCCACGTCCAGTTCCATATCTATCCATCAACTCCATGTCTGGCCAGGGCTTGCCTCCCAGCTGCGCAAGCAGCACTGCGGCTGCGGCTTCTTCCTCTGCAAGTGCCAAGAAAGCTACAAAGTGTGCCCTGGAGCCTCATCTCCCGTCTAGCGTCGTGCTTCATGTCAGCCGAAAGCAAGCAGGCCTGAGATATAACAGGTTCTGCCACTGCACAAATTATTTGGCATTCTAATTCCTACTCATGCGTTATAATCAACATAATTCACAATAATTTAGGCAAAGACATAAAAATACACAAATTTAGTGCCAAATTCAGTGGTGCTCAACTGATTTAATTACTGGTATTCTAGCTAAACTGTAGTGCAAATTGGGCTTCTAAATGTTCTTTTATTTTGCAAGAGGATTCTTTATGAGCTTTTCTGAAACTGACCCAACAGTGACTAACCCTGAATTTAGTCTCCAAATTGTTTCAGCTGAAATATCTGTCCTTTGGTACCATCTTGTGGCAATATGTTGAATATGCATCCTTCGTGTACTTCATTCAAAATATCAGTTTATAACTCTTAAAATATGTTCCTATATCTGTCTGAAAGAATCTTAGTCCAGGGAAAGGGGAATCTATACTTAACTTTTCTTTACTATTTTGTGTTCAGCAATTTGGAAAGCATTTTTAAAAGTTTTGCAGAGGTCAGAATCTTTACCTTTTTGCTGTTACAACAAGAACTGGAAGGCAAAGTGTTTTGTGTGAAATAGGGGATAATTGCAGGGATGCCTAGTTAATTCATGCAACCAATTAAAGAAAAGAGAGCAGGTCAGGAACTTGTTGTTGTTGTTCAGTCGTTCATTCGTGTCCGACTCTTTGTGACCCCATGGACCAGAGCTTGCCAGGCCTTCCTATCCTCCACTGCCTCCCAGAGATTTGTCAAATTCGTTTTGGTTGCATCAGTGACACCATCCAACCATCTCATTCTCTGCCGTCCTCTTTTCCTTTTGCCTTCGATTTTTCCCAGCATCAGGGACTTTTCCAAGGAGTCCTCTCTTCTCATGAGGTGGCCAAAGTACTGGAGCCTCAGCTTCAAAATCTGTCCTTCCAGTGAACATTCGGGGTTGATTTCTTTCAGAATGGATAGGTTTGATCTCCTTGCAGTCCAGGGGACTCTCAAGACTCTCCTCCAGCACCACAGCTCAAAAGCATCAATTCTGCGGCGATCAGCCTTCTTTATAGTCCAGCTCTCACTTCCATACATCACTACTGGAAAAAACATAGCTTTGACTATCCTGACCTTAGTTGGCAAAGTGATGTCTCTGCTCTTTAGGATGCTATCTAGGTTTGCCATTGCTTTCTTCCCAAGAAGCAGGCGTCTTTTTATTTCGCTGCTGCAGTTGCCATCTGCAGTGATCAAGGAGCCCAAGAAAATAAACTCTGTCATTGCCTCCATTTCTTCCCCTTCTGTTTGCCAGGAGGTGATGGGACCGGTGGCCATGATCTTAGTTTTTTTGATGTTGAGCTTCAGCCCATTTTTTCACTCTCCTCTTTCACCCTCATTAAGAGGTTCTTTAATTCCTCCTCACTCTCTGGTATTAGAGTAGTATCATCTGTGTATCTGAGGTTGTTGATATTTCTTCCGGCAATCTTAATTCCGGCTTGTGATTCATCCAGACCTACCTTTCTCATGATGTACTCTGCATATAAGTTAAATAGGCAAGGTGACAGTATACAGCCTTGTCGTACTCCTTTCCCAATTCTAAACCAGTCAGTTGTTCCATATCCAGTTCTGACGGTTGCTGCTTGTCCCACATATAGATTTCTTAGGAGACAGATAAGGTGGTCAGGCACTCCCATTCCTTTAAGGACTTGCCATAGTTTGTTGTGGTCTACACAGTCAAAGGCTTTGGCATAGTCAATGAAGCAGAAGTAGATGTTTTTCTGGAACTCTCTGGCTTTCTCTATAATCCAGCGCATGTTGGCGATTTGATCTCTAGTTCCTCTGCCCCTTCGAAATCCAGCTTGTACTTCTGGAAGTTCTCTTTCCACATACTGCTGAAGCCTGCCTTGTAGAATTTTGAGCATAACCTTGCTAGCGTGTGAAATGAGTGCAAGTGTGCGATAGTTGGAGCATTCTTTAGCGTTTCCTTTCTTTGGGATTGGGATGTAGACCGATCTTTTCCAGTCCTCTGGCCACTGCTGGGTTTTCCAAATTTGCTGGCATATCGTATGCAGCACCTTTACAGCATCGTCTTTTAAGATTTTAAAGAGTTCAATTGGAATGCCGTCACCTCCACTGGCCTTGTTGTTTGCAATGCTTTCTAAGGCCCACTTGACTTCACTTTCCAGGATGTCTGGCTCCAGGTCAGCAACTACTGTATCTTGGTTATCAAAGACATCCAGATCTTTCTGATATAATTCTTCTGTATATTCTTGCCATCTTTCTTGATCTCTTCTGCTTCAGTTAGGTCCCTACCATTTTTGTCCTTTATCCTATCCATCTTTGCACGAAATGCCCCTTTAATATCTCCAATTTTCTTGAATAGATCTTTGGTTTTTCCTTTCTGTTGTTTTCCTCTATTTCTTTGCACTGTTCATTCAAGAAGGCCGCCCTGCCTCTCCTTGCTATTCTTTGGAAGTCTGCATTCAATTTTCTGTATCTTTCCCTTTCTCCATTGCATTTTGTGTCCCTTCTCTCCTCCACTATTTGTAGGGCCTCGTTGGACAACCACTTTGCTTTCTTGCATTTTCTTTTTTTTGGAATATTTTTCATTGCCGCCTCCTATACAATGTTACAAGCCTCCATCCATAGTTCTTCAGGTGTTCTGTCCACCAAATCTAGTTCCTTGAATCTATTCTTCACTTCCACTGTGTATTCATATGGGATTTGACTTAGGTTATACTTGACTGGCCCAGTGATCTTCCCTACTTTCTTCAGTTTAAGTTTGAATTTTGAAATAAGAAGCTGATGATCTGAGCCACAGTCAGCTTAAAGGTCTTGTTTTTGCTGACTCTATAGAGCTTCTCCATCTTTGGCTGCAGAGAACATAGTCAATCTGATTCCGGTATTGTCCATCTGGTGATGTCCATATGTAGAGTCGCCTTTTGTGTTGTTGGAAAAGAGTGTTTGCAATGACCAGCTTGTTCTCTTGACAAAATTCAATTAGCCTTTGCCCTGCTTCATTTGGAACTCCAAGGCCAAACTTGCCAGTTATTCCTTTTATCACTTGACTCCCTACTTTAGCATTCCAATCCCCTATGATGAGAAGAACATCTTTCTTTGGTGTCAGTTCTAGAAGTTCTTGTAAGTCTTCATAAAATTGGTCAATCTCAGACTCTTCAGCACCGGTAGTTGGTGCATAAACTTGGATTACTGTGATGTTGAAAGGACTGCCTTGGAATCGTACCAAAATCATTCTATCATTTTTAGGTTGTATCCCAGCACTGCTTTTCTCACTCTACTTGTAGAGGCCTGTGCAGTCATTCCTGGCACCATATAACATTCATAGACAGGGCTTGTACTGATGTGCACACCTGCCTTTCTGCAGAAGGATCCAGAGCGACATATAAGATGGTTTTCTTTTAACTAATCATGACCTGAAATCCTATTGATGTAATTTTATGCTGGGTAAGTCCAGATAGGGAGCAGTGGTCCCAGTCCTGCCAATAGGGATTTTGTTTATTGAAAACTTATTCCCCTCCCCCTCCCCCCAATTTCAAGGGTCTCAAAGGCTTCCCTAGGACAAAATTGAACCCTATGGAGTCTTGGAATATAGAAAGGGAGATAAGCTTAAAGTTCAATTAAATTAGATATTTTTGTTGTGGTCTGATGGCACCCTCCAGCAATTACTCAGAACTAAGTTATGCCTGTAGGATTTTAGGCAAGGCTACTGGTTGTGTCCGGCCCTGTTGTGTTGTTAGTAGAGGTGAGCACAGAATGAACAATTTTTCATTTTCGTTTTTGGTTTTCGTTTCGTTATGCAACAAAACGACAAACGAAATTTGTCTAAAATGAAATGAAACAAACAGAAATGCGGGAATTTTTGTTGTGCATTTCATTTCCCTTACACCAATGAACTGAGCTGCTTTAAATGCTAACAAAATCACGTAAAATTGGAATAAATGGTAACGAAACAGTAACGAAACGGAAACGAATTTTTTGCAAAAAATTCGAGAACAACGGAAATGAACCGAAACGGACCTCTAAACAACAAACGACAAATGAAACTCCATTTTTTCTATCAGTGCCCATCTCTAGTTGTTAGTGTTGAGCAGGGTTTAGTGAAATAAGTCAGGTTCTTAATGATTTATGATGTGCCTTGATATGTCAGAGCAAATATAGTCCACAGTTCTTGTGTGTGTGTTGTGTCGTTCACAGTTGTGACCGACTCTTCGTGACTCCACGTCCATGGAGTTTTCTTGGCAGGAATACTGGAGTGGTTTGCCAGTTCCTACTCCAGGCGTCTACAGCCCCTGGTATTCCCTGGTGGTCCCCCATCCAAGTACTAAACATGGCCGACCCTGCTTAGCTTCCAAAATCAGGCAAGATTGGATGTGCTTAGGGCATCTAGGCAGCTGCTCCCCAGTTCTTAGTTGAGACATAAAAATGAAAATCCAAACAAACAGAAATGAATGAACAAACAAAACACTGAAGTTGCTGAAAGTGGAAGCAAAAGCTTCCATAATTTTTGGTGGCCACATTGAAGAACTGATTTCTGCCTCCCGCCCAACACTAAATTGTTTAGCTTTCTTTGTGAACCCAAGCCTGTGTTTTTGAATCTGCATCCTTAATTCTTCATATTCCAAGCATTTTCCTGTAGGTGCGAAAAATGCCATCTCTGTTTTGGTTGCCCACGTGACTGCTGGATATCGATTTTCAGGCGGTACACAGTGTGGGCAGTGGTGGAAGGTGGTGCTCTGACAATATGCTCATACTAGTGGAACGGGCTTTCTCTCACCTCTGTTATTGATAACACGCCTAGTTGCCACTGTGTAGTACCATTTGTGACCTATTCACTTGGGATTCTTTTTAACTATTGCTTTTTAAAAATGTTATATAAAAATGTGTTATATTGTCCTGCACAATATTTGCTATGTTGAAGATTAGAAGATTTGATTACTACAGACTTTTTTCAGCTGCTGTATTTTGCCCTATCTTATATGGTTTAATTAATGAATGCCTAGCCACAAAAGTAATTTTAAAAAAAAAAACTTTCTTTTAGGAAAAAAAATCAATTTTGTGACTTTTCTCCCTAGTTACTGCTATATGAAAAGACATGGATGAACAGATGGAAACCTTCTATTTTACATGAAGGAGAAGGAAATATAAGAAGTGTTAAATGGAGAGGAAATTTGATTGCTTGGGCCAACAATATGGTAAGCATTTAGAGCTGGCTTTATTTATTTATTTATTTATTTATTTTTAAAAGGTTTTATTGGTTTCTTTTAAAATAGGAAAGAAAGGAAAGAGGGAATGGGAAGAGGGGAGAAAGGTGAATGGGTGTAGGTGGGGATGGATACATTTATTTTGATGATTAGATTCCTTCTACAACTGTATTAAACAATATATGTTAACATTGTAATTTTTTAGTAGTGCTCGTGAATTTGAAATATCTTTTCCAGTCCCTCTTCTTTTCTTATGAACACGTGTTCCCGTCTAGGTCCTCTTATATAAGAAGCAGGAAAGAGAAACCTAAAAATGCTCCAAGACAAATGTGTATGTGTGCACATGTATGTGCATGCGCACACACACACGCATGCACGCACGCACACGTGTGTGAGAGAGAAAGAGAGCATGCCTGTCAAACATGGAATGGGAAAATCCCTAATAATTTCAAAGTATTTTATAAGAAAGGTTACAGTAAATTTAGCTTATGGGGATGGATATGTTTCTGCTTATGTAAGCTCCAATGGTAAACTGCTCCTACAGAGCTACAGTTGTCACTGGCTGCCTGCCTGCCCTGCTCACTTGAATACTTTCAAATAAAATTATAATTTGCTGCAGAAGAGAGAGACCCATATAGACAGTTTCTTCCAAGTGACTCCAATTCCTTGCCCACACACCAGGATCCTTTCTGTGTCTGCCAGAAGGACCATGCTGCCATCTTAGTATAACCTGCGATATAGTATTTCTGGAGTGTGGTTTTGTGTACGAGATGCCACAGTGAATTCTCTTACTGTGCATTAAACTTCCAGGGCGTGAAGATACTCGATGTGATTGCTAAGCAAAGAATCACCAACGTGCCCCGAGACGATATAAGCCTCCGTCCTGATATGTATCCCTGCAGCCTTTGCTGGAAAGATAATTTAACACTGATTATTGGCTGGGGAAATTCAGTAAAGGTACAATTACCTGTCTTTGTAATAAATGCTTGCTGCTATCACAGACAAACAGAGGATTCTTTCTGAAAAGCAAAGGCGATAGTGGGAGAAAAAGAAGGGAATTTGATTTGACTACTGTGTGTGGAGAACTCCTGCTGCCATAGAAATGTCATTGGCTTGACCTTCATAAGAAGGAATAATGACAAATGCCCAGTGGTCAGATGGATTTCTCTGAGCGCGTGCAGTAGGGAAGGCAGTGGGATGATCTTCTTTTCTTTGTCTTCAGGAGACATATTCTGAGAGCTGTTAAGAAAGAATTGTGAAATTCATTAACTCTAGACAGGAAGTGCTTAGCATGAATGTTTCTGCAACCACCTTTCATTAGGCAGTACTACTTGCAGATGGTAAAATGAATGTGGGGATATTTAATGCTGAATACCTGATTTCTCAGAAAGGTCATAGAAAATAGCCAGAATTCGGCTGCTGCTTTCCAGTAGGTGTTTTCTGTAACACAGTCTCATGCAGCAGAAAATAACAAGGAGAGTGAAAGAAAGCAAACAGAAGAATCAGAAACAGAACAATTGAAAAATAATAATTTGAAGTTGCAGTCCTATACTGACTTTCCTGGAAGTAAGCTTTGGTGAACTTGCATTACTTACATGTCAAGAATTGCATTGTATGGGTGGGGGCCATTACGCAGTAAATTCCTGGTAGTATTTCTGTTATATGTTTATCAAGTGTGCATTTTCTGAAGAAGCAAAGAATTGATTAAAATAAATATTGTTGCCATTCTCTAGTTGCTGCCAGTATGTAGTTGGTCATGAACCCAGAAACAAAGTGTTTGCATATGGGATAACACTACGAATTGCCTGGACTTTTATAAACACGAATCTCTCTTCTTTCGAATGCATCTGATTAAGTAGACTTATCTACAAATGTTTGAGAGGCTTAAATTTGATATCCCTTGAAATAACATATGTTTCTTTACTGCCTTTGCGATAACATAATTTCCTCTGAACTCTGTAAAAGTAGAGGTAGTAAAAATAATGCTGTATTTTAAAAACAAAAAAGCCAACTCTTCCAGAATTTCATTACATTTTAAAACATTGGCATTTTGTGTAGTTATTACCTTTTCCTTGTTCCATGCTTTGTCCTTTTAGAAGCAACCAGATTAATTAATTTGATGTCTTTATTTTATAGATATGCTCAGTAAAAGAACGACATGCCAGTGAAATGCGTGATCTTCCTAGTCGTTATGTGGAAATCGGTACGAGGGTTGCATGTTTGCCATTAACGTGCAACAAAGCTTTTCACAAATAAATGTTGAAATCATGTCCTAGTTCTGATTTGTTCATTTTATTTTTGTTTGTATGTAAAATATTTTATCAAGCCTTTCTCCTAAAAAGGACTGGAAGCAGCTTATAGTAATAAAAGCAAGCAATATTAAAAGCTAAAAAAATTGCAATATTTTAAATAAATTAAACATATGTCATATTAAAATAAATCAAATCAAATTTTATTGTATGGTAATTGACCCGAGTAATTAAAGATAGGCTTATAAAATATAGTATATAAAATAAGTAAAATACATAAAATACATAAAACATTAAAACATTTCAGATAAGATTAGTCCCTATCATATGGCTATCTAGTGATAAAAGTATTGAAACTCTTTTAAAGCAAACAAACTTCTTAAGAACAAACTATTTTCTGGAACAGAAATTCAACACATTCAATAAATCACTCTCAGGTCTTTTCTTCGTACAAAACTGTTTGAAAGAGGCAAAAAAATGGATACCCAGTCCTCTGAATCTGAGAGGAAGTTTGTTGTGCCGGCTAAAGTACAGTCAGAGTATGGTGAACATACTGTATATATGGTCATATCTAATTATGTTATGTAATTCATGGCTGTCTGATTCTCACCACTGTTGTTACCTGCTGATAGAAAGTGGTTGCATAAGGTGCGGTTCTCGGCAAGTGAACAGGTGCAGCGTGGACTCCAGCACAGGGAGAAATGAAGGGTGGCATTTGAATGTCGTCTTTACGCAGCATTCTGAGGAAGCGGCAGAGGGGGAGTTGGTAGAGGAGAGAAGTTACTTTGTCATAAATCTGCCCAGGCATATATTGTAAGGGTGGAGTATTTGTGGAGACAGCTTGTTTATCTTCCCTCCTCAGCCCACAGCCTTCCTTACATATTTGAGGATCAGTGCTTTATCTCACTTAGCTGCTAACAATCTGTTTGAGATTTTCCTGTTCTGGTTTCAGATCACAGCACCCCAGCTTCCCTGAATGCTGTGAACATCACTCCTTTAAACGTGGATGAGGCTGTGAGGAGGTTGTCATTTATCCATGTCTTAATAGAGATTACAGTGTTTGATACCATCTTGCTTAAGAATCTTGCATTGTATGCGGCATATGATTCTCATTTCTGAGAGTGCTTTCAGGAAGATAATAACATGTGAACATTCAGTTCTGTGATATAAGGCAGCCTAATGACCAATCAGGATTTTGTTGCTCTTATCTGTAATGTGGAATAGCAAGTATATCATGCACTGGTTACAACACAGTACTCATTACACAAGGTTGCAAGGGTTAGACCAAAAAGCATCTTGGCAGAGGAGTAAAGGCAAAGCAAAGTGTGCTGCTTACACTCTATACCGCCCCATAGCACTAAAGCACTTCCTGGGTGGTTTAGAAGTAATTATGCAAGCTAAACACCCCCCCCGCCACCACCAGTAATCATTTTACCAACCTTTGAAAGGATGGGAAGGCTGAGTGACCCTGGAGCCTGCTACCTGGAATTGAACCCAGGTCCTGAGCACAGTTATAGCTGCAGTACAGCTGTTTAATGCACCACGAGGAACCTCTTTCATTGGGTCATCTTTGGAATATTTTTTACTATTCACTTAAACCCTTTTAATGGTAATATAAACTTCTGTTCATGTAGTATACCCTATATTATGACATGATAGGTTTGCATGTACGATCTGTTGGTAATAGCTTGTAATTAGAGATGGGCACGACTTAGCGGTATTTCCGTTTCCGTTTCCGTTACTCGTTTCCGTTACTCTACGGAAACGGAAACGGGAATTACTCCGCCAGACTTCGAGCTCGAACCGACGAACGAACAATTTGGTCTGATTTGTCGTGCTCGTTACTTGCATCGCGCGATCGCGCGCGATGCCAAGCGGCACAGAAAAAAAGTTTTTAAAAGTTAAAAAGCCCGGTTCCCGGCCAAAAAGCAGGCGGAAAAATTCCTGCCGTGCCTCAGGGCACCTACCAGAGGGGTGGTTTCTGGAGGTCCCCGTCCGGCCTCCCCCCCTCCTCCGTCCTGGGATGCTCTGGTGTGGTGGTGGGACTCGCCCGCCGCAAAAAGCCCAGTCTCGCCGCCGGCCGCCAAAGCGCAAGCAAGCGGCACGGGCGGCACAGGAAAAAACTTTTTTAAACTCTCCCCCGGGTCTCCCCCCCACCCATTCCCGGGCCAAAAAGCAGGCGGAAAATGCCTGTTTGACTAAGGGCACTCAGTAGGGCACCTACCGGAGGGGGGGTTTCTGGTCTGGAGGGGGGGTGTCCCGGCTTCCCTCCCCTCCGTCCTGGGCTGCTCTGGTCTGGTGGGACTCGCCGCAGGCTCGCAAGAAGCCCACTCTCGCCGAGACGCCGACGGCCGCCGCAAACGCAAGCGGCACGGACGGCGCAGGAAAAAACTTTTAAACTCTCCCCCCACCCATTCCCGGGCCAAAAAGCAGGCGGAAAATGCCTGTTTGACTAAGGGCACTCACTCAGTAGGGCACCTACCGGAGGGGGGGTTTCTGGTCTGGAGGGGGGGTGTCCCGGCTTCCCCCCCCTCCGTCCTGGGCTGCTCTGGTCTGGTGGGACTCGCCGCAGGCTCGCAAAAAGCCCACTCTCGCCGAGACGCCGACGGCCGCCGCAAACGCAAGCGGCACGGACGGCGCAGGAAAAAACTTTTAAACTCTCCCCCCACCCATTCCCGGGCCAAAAAGCAGGTGGAAAATGCCTGTTTGACTAAGGGCACTCAGTAGGGCACCTACCGGAGGGGGGGTTTCTGGTCTGGAGGGGGGGTCCCGCCTCCCCCCGTCCTGGGCAGCCGGACTCGAGTCGCCTCGTCGCCATGCCATGCGGTGCGGGCGGGGGATCGAAAACGGGGCGGCGAATGCAATATTGTTTTTGAAATCGTGGTCCAAAAACACACAAGCACAACAGAAACACGCGGAAATGTATGAACTGCCAGATTTTTCACAGTAGCAGTAGCGCGGGTTTTTTCTTGCAAGTTGTTGCAACAAAATGTCTCTCCTCTCCTCCTGTGTCCTCCATTGATTTTATTTTATTTTATTTTATTTACACCTGCGCAGTGTGCAATGATGGGCTGGCCCAGTGGCCTGGCCAGCCATGTGGGAGGGGACGACCATGCAAATTTTTGGAGCCATCTCACCAATCGCATGGCCACTTGGCCACTGAGACTTCTGGGATGTGCCAAAAAGCCCCCTAAAACTTGCCCTAGCCCCCTAACCCGCTAACCCTAATCCTTGACTCCTTACCCATACGTCACAGACTGTCTTCTTAGTGGGGCAGAGAGGCACCCAGAGGTGCAACCCAATAGCCCACCATAACCTTACCCGTCATTAGCCTAACCCTAGCCCTAACCCTAATCCACCTTAGCCCATAGCCAGATGTACTTGCATTGCACTACACGCAAGTACGATTCCCTTCTTTGTGGGACATGGCAGGTGCGACCCGCTCGTAGGGACCAGGTACTTGAGCAGGTGCAGTGGCACTGCCTGGCCTGCAAATGGCGACACGCTCGTACCAGGGTATCAGGTACTTGAGCAGGTCTCACTGCCTGCAAATGGTATGCATATCCATATGGTTATGCATGCCATTTTGCAGCAGCAGCAGGTGAGGAGGGGAGACCCCCATGTTGAGGGGTCTCTTGGAGCCTGCTGCTGCTGCCCCTTCCTTTATAGCGGGCCAGCGGAGGCACCCACCCCACAGAGGTGCCTCCAGGAGCCCGCTACCCCCCAAAAACAGTATAACGAAAACGAAAAAACGAACCGACTAATTTTTGCGGTTTTTCGCGAAAAACGGAAACGAGCCGACACGGGCTGCCTCCGACACACGACAACTCGAAAACGTCATTTTCCCGAGTCGTGCCCATCTCTACTTGTAATCAGTTTGATGAATGGACAGTGATATAGTAAATTATCTTACCAGACATATGTATGCTAAGGGAATGCTAATACAATGATCCAGGCCATACATATCAGCGTTTGCCAGCTTTACAAATGAAGATTAACTGTTTTTCATTTTAGTTTCACTTTTGTAATGGGTGGTTGAATAAAGAACATGTGATAAACAACCCCAATCCTGGTGTTCCAAGTGGTCTCCTGGTCCTATGTTTAGCCATGCTAACATGTGAATGAATCTTATATTCCTCTGCTCTTTGTTAACTTCCCATGTTCACAGCATTTTAGAGTCACTAACATTTCAGAACATTTCCCAGAGGCAGCCCCACATAGAGCACATTAATTGTATGCGTGCATTCCAGATACAAAGCAACTAAGGCATGCAACGAAATGGCCAGATCAGACATGTTACTAATAGTGCATCTTCTATTGCCTGTGATTTGTCTTGCTTGGTTTTTAACATGTGAAGAGGATGCTTAAGGCATCTGTGATATATTCTAGGGAGCTTCTGGAGGCCAGCATACATGTGCATTCAGTTCATATTGTGGCCCCTGTGGCAGATTGTTAGGAGAAAGATACAAATCAAGAATTGTGACTGTATTCTGTAATTTATCCCTGCCTTCCAGACAGATTGGATAAATCATAGTTTTAATTTCTACTCCATCTTAAAATGGACCAAGGAGTATCACATTCAGAAAATTAGGCTTTAGTGTCTGAATCCTTGTTCAATTGCTATCTGTTCAGTCTTCATAAGGCCTTCTTTTTTTGTTAAGGGCTGGCTGTATGGCACAAGTTAATTGATGCCCTAAGTCCTTCCTCCAGCATCTGACAGACTGCCATGGTAGCTAATAATTCCTACTTCGAGTTAACTATTGCACTTGTATTGTATGTCTGACGCAGGACAAGTTCGTCTGGTGATAACAGTATATCCTGGTTTATCGTTATTTCACACTGGCTTTCTGCATGGCATGGCAAGAAGGAAAAGCTGGACACTTGCCTTTTAAGTTTTATTATCTCTAGAGCACAATATTATAAAGTACTGTTTCCTCACCTTCTTGTTCTGTTGTGTTGTTGCAATCGTTTGTGGGACTATAAGAAAGCAATGGCTGTGCCCTTGCTTATAAATCTGGCTGCTATGCTGAGAAAAGAAAACAATGTTCCACTTAATCTTCCTTAAATATTATTTGATTGATGTTTGAAAATTATTCTGGACCAATGTCTGAGAAAATACAGTAATAAAATCTGACCAGGCTTAGTGTCTTGAAAGTTTGTGTTCATGTAGATGTTTGTTTGTTTATTTATTTATTTATTTATTTATTTATTTATTTATTTATTTATTTATTTATTTATT
>JAHTLZ010003542.1:32802599-32839477 GCA_023846285.1 Phrynocephalus versicolor
TATTATTATTATTATTATTATTATTATTATTATTATTATTATTATTAATTAGGGCTCGCCAAAGGCCTCTCGAAAAAGATAGGTTTTTAAAGCTTTTCGAAAGGCCAGCAGGGACTCTGCAGAGCGCACGTCATTTGGGATGGAGTTTCAAAGGGAAGGGGCTGCCACCGAGAAAGCCCGGTTCCGGGTGACCGATTTCCGGGCTTCTCGAGGGGTTGCAACCCGGAGCGAGTGCGCTCGCACCTGCCGAACAGGTCGGGCTGAGATAGATCGCTGAGCGATTCGCTCCGACAGGTAGTCCGGTCCCAAGCCATGGAGGGTTTTATACACTAAAACCAAGACCTTGAATCTAATCCGGGCTGCAACGGGCAACCAGTGCAGGCGGACCAGGACTGGGGAGATGTGGTCATAGCGATGCACACCAGACACCAGCCTGGCCGCCGCATTCTGTACCCGCTGCAGTCTCCGGAGAAGAGTCAAGGGCAACCCCATGTAGAGGGCATTGCAGTAGTCCAGCCTCGAGATCACCAGCGCTTGGACCACTGTTCTCAGAGATTCACCATCCAGGTACGGGCGGATCTGGGCGATCTGGCGAAGATGGTAATACGCGGCCCTGGTCACCGACGCCACCTGGGCCTCCATGGTCAGCGCCGGGTCCAGGACCACGCCCAGATTCCGCACCTTCTCCATAGGCCGGAGGGAAACTCCCCCCAGGGAGGGAAAGGGACCACCGTACCCAGATGGCGAACTCCCAAAGAACATGACCTCCGTCTTCTCGGGGTTGAGCTTAAGCCTGTTCACCCCGGTCCAAGTCAGCATGGCGTCCAGGCATCCATCAAGGATCCTCACAGCTTCCTCTGCAGAGGTGGAAAAGGAGAGATAGAGCTGTGTGTCATCAGCGTACTGATGACAGCACACTCCAAATCTCCTAATGACCCCAGCCAACGGCCTTACATAGATGTTAAACAGCATGGGGGACAGCGACGACCCCTGAGGGACTCCACAAGGGAGGACCCACGGGGCCGACAACTCCCCCCCATACTGAACATACTGGGGACGGCCCTCCAGGAAGGATCGGAGCCAACTGCGGGCAGTGCCCCCGATTCCAATCTCAGAGAGCCGATCCAGTAGGATACCGTGGTCGACGGTATCGAAGGCCGCTGACAGATCCAGGAGGACCAACAGGGTAGAGCAACCCCTGTCGGCCGCCCGGATCAGGTCATCTTGCAGGGCGACCAAAGCTGTTTCGGTCCCCCGACGGGGCCTGAACCCTGACTGGCATGGGTCGAGGCACTGCCGATCCTCAAGGTATGACTGCAGCTGGACCGCCGCCACCCTCTCGATAACCTTGCCCATAAATGGGACATTAGCAATCGGGTGATGGTTACCTAGATCGTCCGACGCCAGGCCGGGCTTCTTAAGGATGGGCTTGACCACCGTCTCCTTCAGATGGGAGGGAAAGACCCCCTCGGTGAAAGAGGCGGTGGCGATAACGGAAGCCCATTCGGCCATAGTCCCGCTGGCAGCTTTAATTAGCCAGGCAGGGCAAGGGTCGAAAGGAGTGGACACCGGCCGGCAATGCGCCATAGCCCGAGAGGCCTCGACAGCAGAAACAGGCCCAAACGCATCCAACCGAGGCGACGAAGGTGGACCAGCAACTGGGGATGCCGGGGCAGTGCTACTGCAACCAGAGTCGAAGCCGGCCCGGATGGCCTCTATCTTGGATCGAAAAAAGGCTGCAAAGTTCTGTTGCATTCCATGTCTCCCTCTCTTATTTAAGAGAAATGCCTCTTTGAAACATCCCCATTAATTTATTGTATTTGATCTAAGTAAGCTCCAGCAAAATGATGAAATTGCCCGCAGGGATATTAACTAGGTGAAAATATTGTTATAGGTTCAGCTGTTTTGTTTGTGAAGAAATCCCACTTAGGTTGAAAAACAGAGACACTACAATTAGAAATATTCACAGCATTTTAGAGTCACTGACATTTCAGAATATTTCCCAGAGGCAGCCCCACATAGAACACATTAATTGTGTGGGAGCATTCCAGATGCAAAGCAACTAAGGTATGCAATGAAATGGCTAGATCAGACATCTCTAGGAGTTGGTGCAGCTCATAAGCTGTCGTTAGCTGAACAAGTGCTTCACAACAGAGGTGGCCACAAAAGAATTTTTAATAATTTCGTTACTCATGTTGTTACAGAAAAAAACGAATAATGAACAGACCCATCAAAGAAAAATGAAACGAAATGGAAATTTCCATTTTGTTTGCTTTGTTTTTCATTTTCCCATAGTAATGCATTGAAGCAATGCATTCCTATGGGGAAAGGCGGCGGTCCCCCCCAACGCAGATGCTTCTGTTAAAAATTAAGTTGACGGGGAATATCAGTGTTGAATGTGTAACATGTATATTGAATGGGGGGTTATGTATGAGTTTTTTATGTATTGGGTATGAGTGCTGTCAGGTGAGAGTGTAGGGCTGTGTGTGTATGATTGGTTTTATGTCAGTTTTAAATGAGTACAAGTGATGTTCTACGTGTGAATGTAGGAGTATATGTATGGATGTTTGTTCTTAAATGGTAGATTTTATGTCTTGGATTTTTGTACTGGGTGTGTGAATGAGCTGACTGTTGTATGTTATACAATGACAATAAATTCTATTCTATTCTAAGGTAGTTAGGAAAGCAAAATGTTTAAATTGGCTACCACAATTCCAATTCATGATCCTTGGGGTGAACTATTCACCTAGTTCTACTGCCAAAATGGGAGACTTCCATTTTTTGAGGGACAGTGTAGCCACAGTCATTGGGAAGCCATATATACACCTGCGATCAAAACAAAACAACCAACAGAAAACTGTCTATGTTCCCATTCAAAATAGACACTAATGTAATAGTAACAAATAAAGTACAGTGGTACCTTGTATAAAGAAATTAATTCATTCTAAATAAAATTATGTTAAGCAAATTTTCCTTTACCCAAATTTCCCATAGGAATGCATTGAAAACAGAGTAATCCCTAATCGTGACCATTTTTATGTTGTATGGATTTGCCCCGTAGATGATTCTGTTAAGCAAATTTCCCCCTATCTCCAGAATTTTTTATGTTGTACAGATTTTATGTTATACAAACCATTTGTTGTACAAGGGTCCACTGTAATACTTCTATGAAAGCAAATTTAGGTGAATTCTAATCCTCTCAGGGATGTGATTAGCACAAATTGGAATAAGGTTTCAAAGTTTATTTCCTAATAAAAGGGCTAAATAAATGTTCATGTACAATTACTGTATAATATAGTTAGTGTTTTAGATTAACACTGAAGCCTCTTTGTTTCTCTGTTTTCCATGCCAGTATCCCAGTTCAATACTGAATTTTTCATCAGTGGAGTTGCACCCCTCTGTGACCAGCTTGTTATACTTTCTTATGTAAAGGAAATTTCAGAGAAAACTGTAAGTACTTTTATACATCTAGATACCTAAGATATATAAACCAGAATCCAGACACATACATTTGATTTAGGGAATGTTCGGCTTGCGATCTTCCACACATTCTGGAGTTACTCCAGTGTTAGCAATGCAATTTCTTCTTGGGGAGAAATGTGCAACATTTCAAATTGGCAGCTCATACCATTTGGCATTACAATCTGCCTGCATCATTCTTCAGTCATAGCAAATCAGCAATCAATTGCCAGTGCATTCCTGTGCTACTTTAGTTCTTTGAATGGTAATAGTGGGTCTAATAAAGGGCTTTCTCCCATCCTGCAGAAAGAAGAGAATGTTCTAATGAGAGCACAAAAAATGGGCACCCCATGGGTTCGTAGTTCTTTCTAGATTACCAACTAGTAGCAAAATTACAGTATATCACAGAAGTGAGTATACGCCCCCATGCTTTGCATTGTAGCCAAATGTCCTTTCTTCAGTGTTGTCACATGAAAAGATATACTAAAATATTTACAAAATGTGAGTGGGTGTAATCGCTTCTGTGCTCTACTGTATGTGTGGTACTTTTCCAAAACGTGGAGCTTTAAGCTGGACACCTGGGTAGAAGAGTTGACATATTTTTTTAGTTTAGGATATTATTTCTGCAGTTACAAGTGAAAATGGCAACTCAAATGAATGAAAGGATTATTCATTATTTTTGTAGCATTAAATTTGTGATTTTCTTTGGTTTGTGTTCAAAATTTCCAGGGCTGACTCTAGATGGGAGGAGGGGAGGTTGAGAAAGAGGCCATCATTGTGCCTTTTCACTCTGGGGGGTGTGCTGCATTTTTTGGCACAGTTCATTCAGAACTCATGTAGAGGTTGGAGTAGCAGAAACCTAGCTTCAAATACTTGCTCAGATACAAATTTTACTCTGTGACTTTGGGCCAGTTGTCACTGTCTTTCTGCTTAATATTCATCACAGATTTGCGGTGATGGCCTGAGGAGTGCTATGTGCTGCCCTGAGTATAGTTTGCAAAAAGGCAGAGTATACATAATAATTAAAGGAAAGATGCAAATGAAGCATCTGCATGACACTTCAGAGAGAGAAGGCAAATCAAGTGGAGGATGCGGCTGCACTTCCTTACTTCTGTGGCTGTCTAAATGTTGTGAGAGCAAAGAGGAATCAAGAGGCCCCAGGGATCAGCAACAGAGAGGGCAGGAACTGCATTGGCATGGCTGATATTTCTTTAAATCTTTAATCTCTTGTTTGTGGAGCAACAGGGGTTAAAGCTGAAGTGAGGAGTGATGTGTTGACACAGGGTGTCCTTTTAAATAAAGTTTGTAAAGATGATTGTCTGCAAGTCATTAGAGTCACCATGACGGATTTAGGGAGGGCAGCTATATGGGCCTGCTGTCTTGGTTATATGTGTTTGGGCAGACACAGAATATATTGGAGTCCTGCTTTTCTCAGGCGTGAACCTCTGGAGTCTTCATGACACATTAGTTTTGCAATAGAAAATGAAGGAGAGAAAGAAAAAATGAGGGGAAACCCTTGAAGTTACAGCATTAAGAGTGGCAGATGCTCTTGATCATCTTCTTAATAGTGAACTGGCATTAGACAGCCATTGCTATAGTAACCTTGAGTAACTGGGTGCACACCGTTGCTAGGCAATGAAATGCCATTGGCTCAAGGTAGCGCTCAAATCTATTGAAATCAATAGGGTCAGCTTCTAGCCCTCTTGCAGGACAGCAAGATTATTATTTTCTATTATTTTAAAGAAAGGAACAAAGGTGTCTCTAAAGCTTCTCCCAAGAGAACTAATATTGTAGTTCCTTTTTCCGAGTGAATCTAAGGAAGAAAATCAAGCTACTTAGGAGAGGAGGAGGCTGGTGATATGGAATAGGAGAGAATTGTGTACAATTAATAAAAAGTTGGAGAAGAAACCTGACCAATAAGGTTTGACCCTGATATATCATAAATGTATATGTGGAGACACCTTTTCCAGAATGTTTGATGTGGCCTAAATAGCCAGCAATATGTAAAAAATCCTCTTAAATACTTGATAAGCTTGTAACTGTATAAGCAGTTTTCAGTGGTCCTGTGTTCCACAAAGCATTGGGCTACAAACCTGATCTTTTCCAACTACTATATGAGATTTAAAAGCATTCATGGTGGAATTGTTAATAGTATGGCAGCTTTTATAGAATTTCCTGGTATAGCTACGTTGGTAAGGTCAAAGATTGTCTGAAATCATAGGCAAATGGCCATAAACAAAGACAATATATCTGTTCACAGCTCCCTCTGTGATGCACAATGCTCCCCTTTTTATATGTTAAGCTTAGAATGTTACAAGGCTTAACATTTAAAAAAAAAGCTTTTGTAGGTTAATTTTTTTGTTGTGGGATATATGAACATGTCAAAGTTGGAGTTAGTCATAGCAAATCAGCTTACCTTTTCCCTCTCTTCTTCCAGTGTGGCTAGAAGGAGATGCTGAGAAGCTTTTCATTCTATGAAAGAGTCTTCACTATTTCTTGGTCTTCAGCCTCCAGAATCTACCAGAAATTCTGCTCCCCCCCCAATAATTTAGAGGGATTTAGATGGGGAATCTAAATCCTTGAAGTAGTTTTCAGTTATGCATAGGTAGAGAATAAAAAAAATCCATTTGTCATTTTGCTCCTGTGAAGAAAAGAGAGCAATAGGGTAAAAGTGGTTGAGCTCCATGGGAGCTGCACCGGAATAAGGGATTGTTAGGTTTGTTTGTTTAACTGGCAGTCCATAGAAGGCATAACTGGGAGAGAGACTACCATTCCCCTTATCAGTTAGCCATTCCCAGCTGCTCCTCTCTGCTTCATAAAAGAAGATTGGGGAAACTCCTAAACCAGAGGCTTACTGGAACTCAACTTATTCCTGCATATCATGTCACATCACAGATGCGACTGCTATTGCATAGTGGAAAAACATCTATTCATCTGTATAAGTGACAAATAGAGAAAAAGTGTATAAATACTGTTCTAGAGTTTCTGATTCAGTACAGTGTTCTGAAAACGCTGTATTTCCCGGTCAAATGCCATTCCACTGATGATGATGATGTAGTGAGTGTTGTGGTGATTTGTAACACAAAATTGCAGCTTTTTATTAGAGAATTGTAATGCTATCCTATGCATGCCTAACTGCTTGTAAATCCCATTGGGTTCAGTAACACCTATTCCCAAGTAAGTTGATCTAAAACTGTTGCCTTCCATATTTTCACCAGGATTTATGTAGGAAATCTTCCTCATGGTCTCTGGGTCACACGTTAGGCCAGATAACCCCTCTCTTTTGATATGCATTGTCCAAGCACACCCGAGCTTGGGCCTCCTGGTTTCTTTTCATCTGCTTCCATAACAGCATTTGAAACACTCACCATTTGCTAAGTAGATTTCTTCCCTCATCATATTCCTACTGCTTTTTTCGAGTTTGACTTCTACTTCTACTTAACTCCCATATCTATTGGACAGTCTTTATAAAAATTCAGTTTGGCATTAGATTTTCCTCCCTTCACTGAAGCTTGTGACATTCCAAAGACACTAGAGATTTCTAGCTAGCAAGCACCAATAAGAGGTTTTTTCCCCCAGTAGATGCTGTCTTTCGTACGGATGGTTAGCGACCCCAACAGAGAGCACCTCATGCTGAAATGGTGGAGTTAGGCACCTACTCACTTAGACAGTGCTATTTAGAAAGTACTAGGCTTATTCACATTAACCTCAGATATTTTTTTCTGTGGCTAAACACAAGGAAGGAGTCTTATGGGTTGCAGCACAAGGCATCCGCCCAATACCCAGGAGAAATGCTGTCAGTTAAAGTAAAGATAGCATGTGGCCAAATTGACTGTTTGGTTGACATAGGGTGAGGAAATGGTTTATTGTCCATTTGTGCAGGCAAAACCCTAGCTAGGAAAGGATACCTTTCAAATGCTCTTCTGACATATACTAGAAAAATCAGAATATTCTGAGATATTTCCTCTCATGCTTTATATGCCTTCCTTTCCCTAGGACATAGAGTATTGTGCCAGACCTAGGCTTGATATAATTCAGCCGTTTCCTGAATCTTGTGAGGAAATCTCATCTGATGCACTCACCGTGAGACGCTTCCAAGAGAATGAATGCCGAGATTATTGCTTAGGTGAGAGATGTTCAGTCATTCAGCCATTTTAAAAATGATATTGTTTTGCTTCCTACTTTGCTCTTTGTGCCTGGATTCCATGACAGTCGTGATACTGCGAAAGCACAAGAAAACGTGAGTGCAATTAAGGCATTTTTTTTTTTACAGTGCCAAGGTGTTAGAAAATGATTTCTACTAGAGAGCCTTGGAATTGGTATTATGGCTGATTCACCATATTCTTGATAGAGAGACAGTTCTCCAGAAGAGATCACATGAATCTTGATTGGGCTGCTTTTGTGGATTCCAGTTTCTATTTTGCAAGGCAGAGCTTAAAAGGATGGGGCCATGATTAATCACAGGCTTTTTGTATGTGGTGCATTTTGGCATTTATTTGCTTGTTTATGGTAAAGTGAATCACAAATGTGTTGGGATACAGCATTAATTTGTACAAGCACTGGGGCAAATGGAAAAGTTGCTATCAGCAGGATAGCTGGTGTACCAGTGCTATACACTTAGAACAGAGAGTACTGAATGTAAGGCCCAGCTAGATTAGATCTATTGGCCAAAATCTTGTTTGTGTAAATTTTGTCATCAGCTTCCGCTAGTAATTTAGATCAATTAAATGCTTTTTATCCCTTTTTTAGATTCTGAGGCTCCTTAGGATTACTTTTTCCCTTAGAAATCCTTTGGGAGCCTCAAGGTGATTGGGGAGGTGAAACTTTGATCACCAAAAAACACTTCCTCATCACCAGTGTTGATCATGATCCTGGTGGAGGATCCAGCAGTATTTGGCCATTTAGCCTGAATGTTTTCTATTAATGGTGAATGCACAAAACTGTTGTTCTGTCTTACAGAGTATTCAGAAGGCGAATCACTCTTTTATATCATCAGTCCAAGAGACATTGTCGTGGCCAAAGAACGGGACCAAGATGATCACATTGAATGGCTCTTAGAAAAAAAGAAATATGAAGTAACTCTTAAAACTTTACTATGTTTAAGTTTTTGAAATGTGAAGGCTTCAGAATGAATGATGAGGATTCACAGCATGTTTTCTTTTCTACTTCATAAAACTTTGTATGTAGAAACTGTTCTTAGACCTCACCATGCATATTTGAGGCATATTTTGGCAAACACCTTTTAAGGTTTAATCATTAAAAAAATAACTTATGTTGTAACCCACATTAAGCTTTCACTTTTTAGATAGCAAGAAACCAGCTCTATTTCCACACACATAGAGTAGCTTAGCAGGTGTACCACAAATTGAAGTTAATGAAAATTCATTCTTCTGCTAGTGAGGGATTTATTCTTCCTTTTTTAGTTGAGCATGAACAAAACAAATCTAGGTTCTTTTTTTAAAAAAAAAAAAAGACAGGTCTCTCTCTAGCACTTTTTGTTAGAAAATGAACTTCAGTGATTGAACTTCTTATGGTACCATTCTTCTGAAATTTGATCCTGATATCCTGATGTGGGGTGAACCCAGATGGAAGCCAGACTTCTGTCTTTTTGTTTAAAAATTGCTTTTGTTTGAGGACAAATTCAAAGCTGCTTGTTCAACCATGACATTAAATGTTCTAGTGTTTTCAAACAAAAAGCACAAGGAAGAAAGGCAACTCTACAGCTCTTTGTATAAAAGCGTTGAATAATAAACTTGGCTGTCATTTTTATTGTGTCGTACAGGAGGCTTTGATGGCAGCTGAGATCAGTCAGAAGACTATTAAAAAACATAAGATTCAAGTAAGTTTATGAAAATGATTTTGAAATTTGCAGTCTTCAGGAGAAAAATGAATTGTGTCTATGGGCCATGCCAGACTCTTGATTAAATAGATGGGTACCAAGTATCTAGTTCACCTACTTTCATAAATAATATTTAGTATCACTTCACTTATCCCCTAGTGTCAAAATGTTCCATTTTTTGCTTTTCTTTGCCAGCAATGTGGGGTGGTGATTAAGGAAACATATAATGTTGTGGCATCAAACTTCAGGTTTAAAATTGGGGGAGGGGATCAAAGCAACATGATTGCTGTTTTTGATAGCAACCACCAGTTTATCATCTGATCTTGTGTGGCCTGGTAGCTGGAAAATGTCACAACCAAAATCTTGCTACTTCCTTTACTACAGTCTGTTTAATTCATCACACTAAAGTTAACTTACAGAGGATATATGTGTGCATTTAGCTACACAGGACAGAAGCTCCAAACTTTGTAAAGCCCCAGTCTTTGTGAAGAAAAGAGAAGTTTTGTATCTAATGTGCAGTGTGATCTATAAATGAAGTTATGATATAGGGATTCAGGGACACATTACTGCTTCCATGTTGGACTGAACCATGTGATTTTTTTCATTCTTTTATTTATTTGACAAAGTGACCATGGAAAACTATATAACTGTCTGCTCTTTAATAGAAATTCTGTTGCTTACTGTAATAAGGAGTCACGCTAGAGCAGGCCTCCTGATTCAGTGGGGATTGGGTGAGTCAACTCCATATCTTCTAGTGCAATGTACTGTTCTCAGCAACAGGATTTCTGTGTGTGGTCTGAGTTTTTACTCCACAGCATTACTGTGCTTTGCCCTGGCCCTTTTACAGGCTATTGGCAAGCACTGCTTCTAATTTTATTCTTTTGCTGCCACCAACTTGCTTCTCTAGTAAATTAATGCTTTCAGACTGATTTTAAATTGAATAAAGATAAAAGAAGTTTATTTATTACAAAGTTGAATCAAACTCATAAAGGGTAATGTGTTTAGGTACAAACAAAAGGAAGAATATAGCTCAAACACACTAAAGTTATGTTACAAAGTTTATCACTTGCACACTCAGTTCTTAAGTTTACAGACACTCAACACTTAGTTTTCCTCACAGAAGTTCTAAAATCCTATCTCTTCTCTCTCTACTCCTTAATTGGCTCTCAGTTAGACCATATCTGACTCTCAGACTCTCTGGGTATTTGTACACGACCCCTAAACTCCGCCGCAAATGGCTCCCAGCTCCGGAGCTTACAATTGTTTCCCCACCAGCTCCGGAGTTTACAGAAAATTAAGTGCAACCACGCCCACCTAAGCGCGTCCCAGCGCACTTTTCAGGTACCTGCTCTCGGAGGGTGAAAAATCCCAGATCCAGATGTAACCTAGAGTGCCGGGCTCTCCTCGCTTCTGTTTGTTGTTGTTTTTTGCCTCCCACCCCTTTAAGAGAAGGAATCAGGATGACGACGGGGCTCGGGGCGGCTTGGACCGGCAGACGTAGGTGAGCCTGCATTCTTTTGTCCCCTTTTTTCTCCCTCCCCTCACGCAGACAGGAGCAAGGAAGTGCGGAGGGGTGGAGACGCAGGAAGAGCAACGAACCCCCAAGATCTCTGGTCCGAATTTAAGTGGCCAGTGGATCTTAGGGGTCGTGTGAAAAGGCCCTCTGTCAGTGTAAGTTCCCTATTATTTACTCAGCCAGTCCCTAGCTATCTTTTTCTCTGTAAATGTAGGTCCCTGTCTGACCAATTCGGTGCTGGGCTGAGCCTTAAATCCCCCCCAGGCTCCTCCTCTAAACTCTTGCATTGGTCAACAAACCATCAATCTACATAGACACATCTAATAAATTATTCAACACAAAGAGGTAAATGTCACAGGGACTGGGCGACTCAACTTCTCCATACTATGTCCCAGTGAATCAAATGGGTCTGTTCTAGTGCAACATACTGCTCTCAGCAACAGGAATTCCATGTATGGTGGAGTTTTTACTCCACAGTTCCCAAAGTACTCCTTTTGGCCACATTACAGGTGAAGAATGAAAGGGCATGTGAGCACAAAGTTGACAAAGGTTCATTCTCATAATGTCTGTTGTTCACCATTACATCAGAAGATGGATTCGCACTTGATGGTACATTCACTAAAATTTTCAGAGGACCTGAAGGAAAAGGCCTTAGAGTATATGCACACTATACCAGTGGAATTCAGTATAGGTCTGGTGGGTTTACTGTAGTGTGGTCTTCTGGGTAGCTTTCAATACAAGTCATGTTGAGTCTCAGTTCATCTTTCATCCAATCAAAGTTGTTGTTGTTACGTGCCTTCAAGTCACTTCTGACTAATGCTATGGATGGATGACCTCCAAAATCTCCTCTCATTAACAGCCCTGCTCAGCTCTTGCACAATGATAGGGAAAGGTTCCTTCAGGATAGAAGTGACAAATCTCACATGGTGCTGCTGTTGAAAAGCAGCCCTACAACAATTTCAGGATGAATCTGCAGGTGGCCTGGCATTGCCACCTTTTACACTCCCAAGTCCCAACTGCTGTATTCTGTACTTTTTGCCTAGCTCCGTAGAGTCAATGTAGAGAAACACTGAGGCTGTCTTAAAGCCATAATGGCTTTGACCCCCATCTATCGTACAGAGATGTTCCAGCTTGCAAGATTCAGTAGCCATGCTGATGGTCAGCCATTCTTTGTTCATATGGCTAGTAGAACATGCACCATTTCTGTGTTTAGGGAGTGCTATTTTGGAAGTGCAATGTTTGTTAAATAAATAAATACAAACATTTTTCAAACCAAGTTATTCTAAAATAAAAATGAGGGAATGGAGAAAAATACACTACAGAAGGAAAGGCACCATTTAGTTATAGTTAGATCGTATTGGGGGGGAAATAGGGCATTCAAAGAGGTTGATAGAGTTCATGAAAACATGACAAGAATATCTTCTGTGGAGTAAATGCTCCGTGTCTTTGCTGGTTTTTCATCCTCCTCTTGAATCTCTCTACCAAGTGCGAGTACTGTACTGAAGACCTGAGAAGGAGAAAAGAGATGTATTAAGGGAATGTATACCCTTTCAACTGTAGATTATATCTCCAAATGCTGATTTTCCCCTGGAAAGTGGATGATAATGGATCATTACTTTTTCATGCTTCATTGGAAAGACAGTGTTTGCTCTCTGGTTTGGTTGAAACACTTTCCAGTCTTATCCCAGGGCATGATGTGGGAATAATATTGCTGCCAATCATATAAGACATAGTCAAACACTGGCTGCCACATTTGAATATAGTGTTCAATCATAAATCCTCTGTGTATAGTCCTAAAAGATACAGGTATGATGGCTATCCCATAGTCGGAAACATGCCATTGTAATGATTTTCTTGTGTTTCTCCATATTTGTTTTGTTTTGTTTTGTTTTGCTTTGCTTACTGCCCTTCTGTGCCACCTTTCTAGTAGCAATGGGACTCATGGCGGGTCACAACTAATCAAGAGGGAAGAAGTAAAGCAAAGTGTTCAGCTTATATATCACCCCATCGTGCTTCAAGCATTCTCTGGCGGATTTACAATTTAATTATGCAAACTACACATTGCCCCCCCCCAGCAAGCTGGGTACTCATTTTACCAACCTCAGAAGGAAGGTTGAGTCATCCATGAGCCTGCTACCTGGGATTGAACCCCAGGTCATGAGCACATCAGTGCAGGCATTTAACCACTGCTCAATTAAAATTCCTTAACGTTTAGTATTAAAGCTATCGTATAAAACAAATTAAGAAATATAAATGCATTTCAAAACACATTAGAAAGAATATGTTGGCAAGGAAGCAGAGGTCAGTTGGCTATGTTAAAATTAGATATAAAACCTCAGGCGCCTGTTGAAACAGAAATGTTTTATATTTCTGCAGAAAAGAAAGGAAAGGGGAACAGAATACATGTTCTGGAGGCAACCATTCCTTTGTGCTCAACTGCATTGTCCTTGTGATATATCAGAACACAATTTTTTACCCCTTGGAAAGGAATTTGCCCAATTGTTCTAGTTTGTTTCTTACTAAGTACAATTTTTATGGGAATAAAATTGTGCAGTACTGTATTTCCAATTCAGCTATTTGAATGAAAATATTCAGCTGTTCAGATGTTTAAGGTGAGTGTACATTTCTGAAACACTGCATATCTGGCAAATGTGTAGATTTTATAGGTTTAGTGTGCTTTGTCATGCAACAGATTCTGAGGGATGCAAAATACTGAGAACACAATGAAATTCTTTTCTGTCCCTAGATTTTGATGTATATGTTTATATGTGTGTGCCATCTGCAAATGTTATACTTCCTTATAGACATCTCAGAGGCAATGGAGAGAAAGCAGTTATGCCCATTGATTAGCGTGGAAGACATGATCGCATTTCTCCATCATGTATAGGTGCAGGATCAGGAAGATCTCATATGTTACAGACCAATGATGTTAACATATTATTTTATTATTATTCTAAGTGTTTTGATAAAACCCAGAGTTTTTCCATCCATCCCCCCTTATTTAAATGGCAAGCTTGGGATGACTATTATTTAATAAGAGCTAATCTTTAAGAATTTTTATTTTTATTTAAGAAAACCAACAAACCCTGTTTTAGGAAATCTTTTAGAGAATTCCCATCATTGTGTACTATCAAAGTAATAGCAACTTGTGATACAGTGGGAAAACAAACACCATGGAATTTATACCACACAAGGTACAGTGGTACCTCTACTTATGAATTTAATCAGTTCCAAATGCATGCTCTTATGTCAAACAACTCTTAAGTAGAGGGGCCCTATCGAAAATAATAAAAATAAAAAATAAAAAGCATTTCTAAGTAGAGCAGACCACCTCTAAAATTTGTAAGGCAGCAGTTAAAACACCAACGGTTTTCTGCTCTTAAGTCGAGTCACACTTAAGTAGAGGTACCGCTGTACTTAACTACAAATTATCAAATCTTTAACTGATAAAGGATACATGCAGTTTATGACTAACTTTTGCCTAATTGTAGGATTTTTTTTTCATTCTAGGACATTGGTTTAGCCTACATAAATCATCTAATGGAAATTGGAGAATATGATCTGGCTGCTCGGTAGTATCTTTAATTTGTTTTTCAAACATTTTTGGAGGTGAAGGTGCATAACACCTATGATGTACGCTGCTTGTTTGTGCAGTCTTTCTAGTAATATTATGAAACCTACATTATTCAGATGTCCAAAATCCATAATAGGGGATACCTTTGTTAGGCTTGAAGGTGCACATGTGCAAGCATTTGAGATCATGTATCTCTTCATCCAGCAAGATGTTGTGATCACAAGTCCTGCTGGTCTGCATATATTCTTGCGATATAATGGAGGAAGAAGGCCATGAAGATAGTGAAATGGGTCTCATCAAGTAAAGTGATGGTGATAGATTTTACCTAGAGCAGCCCATAGGATTTCTGAAAACTGGAAAGTCAGAAAAGTTTGGTCCTCCATCTTTGTACAAGTCCCCACAATGGACTCAGAGCTGTTTCCACTGTTTTTGTACACAGACGCCTAGTCAGTGGAAAACACAGAACTACAGGCAGTATTTATATTAGCAAGGTTAGTGATAATTTTAAGTGCTGGGTTAGGTGAAGGAAGTTGATAATAGTCAAATCAGTTAGTTTCACCCATTACAAAGGAAAGGACATGCCTTTCATGAAGAGTTCTAATTTCTGATGTGAAGTCCCACTTTTGTACGCTCCACCCTGTGATGAAGAGATCAGTGATCTCAGAAGCTTATGTGCTTTTTGGTGTGCCTTGTTAGTTGCCCTAGTAAAGGTGTCACTCCCATGTGTAATCACCCCAGATTTTTTATTTTATGTTTTGAACGAGCAGCTTATGTCCTTTACAAGATGCTATTCCTTTACAATATGCTATTGATCTGGTTCAGTGCAGTTCTGTGCAGTTGTTGTCTAATCTAGTTTTGTAAATAGATTGGAACCTTTTTGCTCTACTCCCAAAGTTCCTTTGCAAGCATGAATGGCAAACATGGATTCTTGTTTGTGCATCAAGCCTGCACTGAGGCAGGAACATCTGCTGTTCAGTAGTCACGCCTGTTTATGTGAAGAAAGCAGGGAGCAGGAGGAGGCTAGGTGCTTTTTGACAGTGCTGCATCAGTTAATGACTGAATGGGACTAGATGACCAGTGCATTATGATTGCTCCATGTTTTTCCTTTGTTTGTCTACAATTGGTGAATGAGTCATCATTCATTCTGGGAGGTCTCTGTAAGCCAAAGGAGTATAGCACACCTTAGCTTCTGCATTATGGCTGCTGAGTTTATGTTCTGAATGGTAACCACAGGCCAAATAACAACCAATGCAATAAATTATTTCAAATAATTTCTGAGTTATTATGCAGAGGTCCTTGCGTACAGGTATTAACAATGAAAGTGTGATTTGCTTTCTTTTCTTTCCCAGAAAGTGTCAGAAAATACTTGGCAAGAACACAGATCTGTGGGAATTTGAAGTACATCGGTTTAAAGAAATTGGACAACTTAAGGTACATACAGTCATTTTTAAAAAGCAAATAAAGCTAGGCATTTTTAGCTTGCTAAAAGTGACCTTCTGGGAACAGAACCCAGGTGATGTAATGGGGATGAATGTACTTCTTCATCATGTCCGTATGATAATGAGTTCTGTGCATTAAAAACCTTGATGTAAGCAGTGGCTTGCTCCAAGCTCCTCCCATTTTATGAAAGACTGGGTCCATACAAATCAGTTCCATTGTGCGTTGCTGCCTTTTACTTGGTGCATGTGGAAAGGATTTGTGTGGAGAGAGGGCATCTGGATGTGCATTTCTCCATCATGTATATATAGTCCCTGGATAGGAATGAATATCCTACATAATTTGATTCCAAAACTTAACAGGTAAATACAGTAATACCTTGGTTTATGAATGCATTGGTTTAAGAGTGTTTTGCAAGACAAGCAACCATTTCTGATCGATTTTGCCTTGATCAATGAGCAGTATCTTCCAATGCAAACACTGGAGCAGGTTACATGATCACAAGTGAGCCAGTTGTAGCAATCTCTCTCTATCTCTCCCTGCTGAATTGTGGGTGATTGTCTGGAGCGTTCCATCTTAGGCAAGCCTTCAAAGCAGAGGGAGAATAGAGGAATGGAGGCTTCCCTTGCACTAGCCAGGAACATTTTCAAAGGAGAATGCAGGTTAGGGTTTTATTTTTCTTTATACTTATATTTCCATTAATTTGTTTTCAACATTTTTATTTTGCAAACCATTGCTAGTCATAGGGCAGCTAATTAAGGGTGTATATGGCTAAAACTTGTATTTTATTATTGTCACATGAAAAACACAGATTAAAATCCAGTTGTTAGTCCCAAGTAGAGCAAATTCTGCAGCCAGGTACCTAAACCATGGGGTGGAGATGGACTTCTAGCCAACCTGTTTTGTGAGTTTTGGCATTTTGTGTACACATTATGTGGTCTATGGGGCCCCAGAACGAATCACCTAAGTTCCCATTATTTCTTATGGGGAAATTTGCTTTGATATAAGAGGGTTTTGGTTTACAAGTATGTTTCTGGATTATGCTATTAAATCAAGGTATTTCTGTAGATCAGAGGTATCCAAACTTTTTGCAAGGAGGGCCAGATTTGGTGAGATGAAAATGTGAGGGGGGCCGACCATTTAGCTGCATTTGGCCCCCGGGCCGGACTTTGAATACGCCTCTATAATATGTAAAGAGTCAGGGAGGACGCTATAGCAGAGGATCTGGGGGCGGGTAGGCTGGGCAGGTGGCTGAGGGGGTGGACAGAGGCAGGGAGGGCAGGCAAACTGTAAAACTGCAAGCTGGTGCCTCCATCCGGTATGAGGAGGGCCCAGCGGGCGGCGATGCATGACAGGCTGAGCTGGGGGGGGGAGAGAAGAGGCTGGGAGCCGCTCAAAATTTGAAAACGGGCCACATTTGGCCCCTGGGCCTGACTTCGGACATGCCTGCTGTAGATGATCATGGCCAGAATTTTAAAAACAGATATCTGTTGCAAAGGTGGTCTTGAATTTGAGCATTTACTAAACCCAGTTCTTCAGCTCTCATTCTAATTGTTATATGTGGCTAAGAGCTGATGAGATCCCACCCGTTTTTCTTTTCTCATAGCTATATTTGTTCATGAAAGCCATTTTTTCAAAAGAAAAGGGCACTGAGACCTTGTGACTCTCTGCTGGCTGCACATCCTTTGGCTCATTAAGGGTAGTTCCAAGAACTATTTCAGTTTCAGTGGAACAGATTACTTTCCCTCGGTGCACTGTGAATGCCTGGAAGAGAGGAAGGAATTCTGTCAGTTCTTACAGATTCATGGCGGACCAAACCAAGTGCCGTAATGGGACGTGTGTGTTAGCAAACATTTAGGTGAATAAATTGCACATGGCATACTGCTAAAAGACTATTGCTTTGCTGAAAAGTAGGAAATGTTTATGTACATAACCTTTTGATAACATTGACACATTTTCCTTTCAAGTTTATGTCTTCCTATTCAAAACCAATGAGCCAAAAGGGGTGTATTATTAAGATCTCGCAGCAGGTGGTCCCGTGGTGCTTTTTGAGCTGTTAAATGTCTGCTCTGGAGTATGTAGGTGTTGCGTCATGGCAGCTTGTCTCCTGACATCTGCTTTCATATACAATTAAAGAGTGAAGGGGAGGCAACTGCACATTTATGGGGGGTTTTTTGGGGAGGGAAGGGGTGAGTAACGCTTTGCCAGATTAGAAGATGACAACTCATCTTAGTTCTTCTCTAATAAGGGACCTCACAATGTGTGCAGGTAAAATTGTGATGTGCTATTTTCACCAGCACCTCCCTTCCCCTAGTTTTATTTTCTGCCTTGATGTGCATGTCTTGAGCAGATGCCTCCACTTATGCCATCCAGCAGACTGTAAAATTTAGAAAATAGTTGTAGGCTTTCCAAAAAGCCTTTGCTAAATTACTGCCATTCTAAACAGTTGGTTGTTTTCACCTTTTCTAAACATAGATCATAGAAAGGCAAAGGTGTGGTGTAATAAGACAGCTACTTGCTTGCAAGCTCTAGTTTTAGTATGAGCTCCTGTTGCAGCCTTTCTCATCTGACTTCAGCAACTGTGATTCTAGGATATAATTTAAATTGTCAGTGTAGACAGCTGAAATTAATATTCATGTGTATCTACTCAAAAGACATAAAAGATTTCAGTTCTGTTTTCTTTAACGTTATAGTTATTAGGTCTTGTCTGTGCTTCAGATTAGTTTCCTCCCTTTTGGCATTGACTGTTTTGGCTTGCAGAACTCATAATACGCTGCAAATAAAGTTGCACGTACTTAATCATATGCTTTAAGAGGGCATACTGTGCCAGACGGTAATTGAACTCAATTTTAGACAAAACATATGATCCATTGTCCAAAACCCCTTTCGCACCTCACCCCATATGTATAATGGCTAGTTGTGTGCATGGTTGTCTTTGTCTGTCCATTGCACAAGGAGATAATTGACCATCCCCTTGCTTATGCATAGCCCCTTCATTTTTAACAGGACAATCTCCAGCTTGTATAACTGCAAGCCAGAGGTCACTCCAGCAGTCAGAGCGTAGTCCACTCACAGAGCAGTTAGACGTTGCAATTGTTAAAAAAGATCCTGGCCAATCTTTGATAAATGTATAACCTACCATTATATATTTATGCACTAAAAACAGTGTTCATTTCACATAAAATTAATTTTAAAAAGAATTTCTGTCATGAAGAAATAAGCAGTATGTACTAATGCAAATCTACAGCAAGCAAATCAGGTTAAAAATCAGAAGCTTGTGTGAATAAAAATGGCTTTACGTGTTGGCAGGAGGACAACAGAAAGAGAATTCATCTGTTTTCTTTTGCAGGTGGCTCCAAGACCCAAGAGCCTCTCTCATATTTCCACTAGTGATGATGATACTAAGAGAAAGGTCACTCTGCGTGATCTTAAAACCTGGGAAACATTGAGCGTATTTTATTCTGCTTCCTCCCTTAGGCAATCAGCCTCTATTTGCCAAGACAGGATTCCATCCTAAAGCCGTTCATCTATGAAATGGTTCTGCATGAATTTCTGGAGAGTGACTATCAGGTACCATGTTATTTATCCAAATGATATTGGTGTGTGGAATATTTGGATGATTCTAAGCTAGTCACTCTTCTGCTAAAATGCTCAGTAGGATGAGCTACAGGACTTATTCTGAAGACACGTGGTCAGTATACAGCTGAGGTTGATGATAACCAACTTTGTGAACCGCCAGCTGCTGCACTGTGGTGCTGTTCGTGTCTCAGGTATTGTTAGACCTTATTTTGCTTGACAGTTGCTCAGGTGCTGGATACTTTCCTGGCTATGAACACACCATCAGAATAATGTACAGTGATGCCTTGAATCACAAAATTAATCCATTCCAATAGAGTTTTCTTAACTCAAAATGTTTGTAATTCAAAATGCGGTTTCCCATAGGAATGCATTGAAACCAATTAATACGTTCCAGAAGTACAAAAAAAGGAATGAAGCAATTCCTCCCCTGTCTGTCCGATCCCTCCCAAGTGAGGCTTCCTTCTTATTTTAACTCTTCCTCCACCAGGAAAAGTTAAAACGAGCAAAAGGCATCACTTGGGACTGAAGCAATTCCTCCCCTGTCTGTCTGATCCCGGATCCCTCCTGAGAGAGGCTTTTGGCTTGTTTTAACTCTTCCTCTGCCAGGAAGCATTAAAACAAGCAAAAAGCCTTGCTCAGGAGGGATGGGATGGACAGGTGAGCACTTGCTTCAGTCTTGAGCCACAGCCCCCCTCTCCCTTAGACCTCCTCCTCCTCCTCCTCCTCCTCCTCCTCCTTCTAACTCTCTCACTGTGTGTGTGTGTTTGAGAGAGAGAGAGAGAGAGAGAAAGAGGAGGGGGCTTCAGGGAGTGCAAGGAGGAGAGGAAGCTTGGAAGAGAAAGACAGGAAGAGCAAAAAAAGGAAGAAGAAAAAACGGAGGGAAGAAGGAGAAGGGGGGGAGAAGCAGAGCATGGCACCTGCCCCAATCCAGCAAAGCAGGGGAAAAGCTTCCTCCCTTTGCTGGGTTCAGGGAGAAACCCCTCAATCAACTGGAAGGCTACTCCTCAACAGCCAGGTGATTTTCTGGGCTATCAAAATCAGCTGGGTGTCGGGCTGGGAGGAGCAGCCTTCTACAAGGGAGGGAAGCTTTTCTCTTCCTTTGCCAGGTTGGGGCAAGCTTTCAAAAACCCACCTCCCCCATAGACAGCAAAAGCCCTTTCCCATCTTTGGAGGTGGAGGGTTTTTGACAGCCCCCATCCCTCTTTGCAAAAATCCAACTCCACCAAAGAGGGGGGAAGGCTGTTCCTGTTTTTCTGGCATTGGGACAGCCATTGGTCTTCCCATTGGTCTTCAGTGCATTCCTGTGGGAAACCACATTCTGCAATACGAAAATTTTGAGATACAAAAATTCCCATAGAACGGATTAATTTCATATCTCGAGGTGCCATTGTATAGCCAAAGTACTAGTTACAGACATCCTGCATCAATAACAGAACTCCAGAATGCAGTGAATATGTAGGTGTGGCTGCTGTTTATTTAATTATTTAAATATATGTGCTTCCCATTTCTGAAGAAAATCTGCAAGAGCTCTCTGTGGATCTAAAGCTAAAAGAGCAGAGATCCTTTTCAAATTCTTTCAGGTAATGCAAACACTTGCAGTATGGTTTTGCTTTTCCAGGTTTCCACAAGAAGGGATTAGACCTTGTTGGAAGCAGTGAAAACCAAGTGAACCCATTGTTCACTTGCACATTGTACACTGGAATGGGAAACATCTCAAATTTGGAAACAGCTGTAAAGATTTGAGATATTAGAAAGCATACGTAACTGGAAGAGGGGATATTTAACTGATATGAACGTCAGAATAGCACAGCTTCTTTATAGTTTGTTTTATCTGTTTTTTTATATAAAATTTAATAAAAAATATTTTTTAAAAGCACAGCAAGACCTTTTCTCATCCTTAGTATTATACAGATTAGTTTGACTTTTGGATGTATGTGTGTATTATTGGTCTACAGGGTTTAAGAATGAGATTCCTTGGATGTCTGCTTTCACCAACATGGAAGACTGCCTTAGCCCCTGTCTTGCAACGTTAACATTCTTTTGGCTTTAATTACAGACTATCTCTGATGTCTCTTTCAGGGATGAATAAGACTCTGTGTACACTCCAGGAAGGGGTGGTGGTATGTGGTTTGAAATTTTATTAATTACTGTAAGTGGTGTACTCCCAGTTAAAAGCATTTTTTTAATTTATTTAGGGGTTTGCAACATTAATTAAGGAATGGCCTGGGAATCTGTATAACAATGCAATAATTGTACAAGCAGTAGTAGATCGTCTGAAGAAAGATCCACAGAACACAACTTTGCTGAAGACTCTTGCAGAGTTGTAAGTACAGTGCATTGGAATGGCTCCTTAAGAAGCAGCTTTGTATCTGTGCCTGTCCTTTAAAATCTTGTTATTTGCAATATTGTCTCCATATTCCTTAAATCATTATCGTTCTTTATGTAAAATTACTTTGTTTTCTCTACTCTTCCCGTTTTTAATACCAAAGGCAAATATTGTTTAGGAGTGTGATTGTATTTGTTTGTTTGTTTGTTTGTTTGTTTGTTTACAGACTTTTTAAGTCACCCCACTGATAAGTGGTCTCTGGGCGACATACAACAATATATTAAATCTATAAAACAACATATTAAAAACATCAAAATAACAAGCAGTTTAAATCAATCAATATACAAATAACAAAATCCTGCTGCTCATGCACCCAGCTAAAAGAACACTATCTGATTGAAATGCTGGCTAAACAGGAAGGGCTTTGCCTGGCGCCAAAAAGCCAAAAGCATCAGCGCCAGGCAGATCTCTTTTGGGAAGGCATTCCAAAGTCGGGGGCAACGGCTGAGAAGGCCCTGTTTTGACTTGCCATCCCCCTCACTTCTTTAAGGTATGGCACCTTCAGGAGGGCCTCTGGACCTGATCTTAGGGTACAGGCAGGCTCACATGGAAAGTAATGTAACAATTCTAGGAAGCTGTGATCCTAACTGACACAGAGCGATTGCTAAGTCTCTTACTACTATCCTTGCCAAACCAGTCAGCTTCTGGTTGCATTCATAAAACATTCTTCGAGACTTCTCAAAACTCTTAACTGGCACTCCTGGCACTCATCCCACATACATGTGACAGTTACCCCTCATCACTTATTATGCAAACATATGTAACCCTATTCAGTGAATATATGGACTTTGCAAAATCACCACATATCATCAGACTTGACCCTGAATTCTGTAGTGCAGGGGAATGCCTTCACTTTCAGTTGTGGCAAGAATACTGATAACAGGTTGTATAAAATTATATTATCCTTGGTCCACTCTTCAAGGTGCAGCTAGTCTTTTGGTGAATTTGCTGCACAGGCTTTGACTGTTGGAAAGATTTTGAAGGCTGTAGCATAACAACGGTCATGCAAAAGCTGGCAGGAGTGGGGAACAAACCAGAAGACTATTCAGATATACCAATTAAAGAGTTTAATTCTGCTGCTGCTGCTGCTGCTACTACTACTACTATAGGAGCTTTAAAAAATCGAATCATAAAGCATCAGCTGCTGTGACAAAATGCTGCTCTTCTTCTTCTTCTTCTTCTTCTTCTTCTTCTCCTCCGCCCCGCCCCCCCTGGGGGGGGGGGGGGGGGGGAATACAAGCTTACTTACCCCTCCTGATTTGAAGGAAATTTTGTGAAAGGTCAGATCATATCTTCAGCCAAGTCTGAAATGTGTAGGAGACCTTTGCAGCCTGGCCCTGTTACTCCTCACTGCAATGTGAGGGGCTTCTGTTCATTTCCAGTTTTGGAAATTGGTGGGACAGCCTGATATCTTTTTAATGAACATCTGTCTTCATTAACATTTTTCACTGTGCCCTTCCTCCTCTTTCAGTGTGTCTTCATGCCCTCATGTTCACTTTCAGATAGGCTACTAGGCTAATAGGATTTTGTTTTGTGTTACCTCACACAGTAAGCAAGTCCTCCCCAGTATGGCAGGCTGTCTCTTTACATATATTCTAAATTGTCCTAGTCCCTTTACAAGGTTTTTTTTTCACTGCCCTTGAAAAATTCCTTAATCAGAAGATGGGAGCATGGGTTATGGCTCATTGGGGACCGGTATGGAAGAAATAAAAGAATGGAAAAATGCATTCAGTTGCTTTTCTAATACTATAGGTGAGAAGTATTCTCCATTATTCTAAATGACGGCAGGATGTTTAAACCATTTGTGTCCATTTTTAAATGGAACACTATTTTCCATCCTGGAGGATGGCTTTTTCCAAAATATCTGTTCATAACGTATGATCCTCTTTCTCAGGTACACCTATGACCAACGCTACAGAAAGGCCCTTGAAATTTACCTCACACTGAGACATAAAGATGTTTTCCAGCTGATCCACAAACACAATCTTTTCAGCTCCATCAGGGACAAAATTGTTCTGCTAATGGAGTTTGATTCGGAGGTATGATGGCTTTCAAGTGGATTTTTAACACTTTTTTGTCTGTAAGAATTTTAGCAGAGAGAAAAATATAATTTAAGCAGCTGAACTTTATGTTTTTGGTAGCTTCTGTTGCCTGAAAGTTTAGAGAGCCAAACTGTTGTAATAGTTACATAGCTATAAGATATTTTTATGATTTCCAGCAGAACGGCGTAAAAGTTATTGAAATCTTGATTTGTCAGATAACATGGGAGGAAGTAACTCTTACTGTATATTAGTTGTAAATCTTTATGTAAGTGTGATCTCTATTAAAAAGCAAAATATGAGCAATAGAGAGCCAAACCATGTTACTTCAAACTGGCATTTGCTGAAAAAGCACCACAACCATCAAATAAATATGAAGCATGATGAGACAAAGTTCCAATTTTAATTCAGCGTACCTCATCCATTGACTGTAGTTTTCTTCCCATGTTCTCATTTTGCTGTCCTCTAATCTATGTGTGAGAAGCTCCACTTGCCTGAATGTGCATTAAAGCAAGTAAAAATCTGCCACGTATAAAGTCTCAAGCTAGCCAAAATCTCGTAATGCAGTGGTTCTCAACCTGGGTAACCAGGGTGTTCTTGGAGCCTTCACCACAAGCCTGGCTGGCCAATATTTATAGCAGCTGTAGTCCAAAAAGATCTGGAGACCCAAGGTTAGGAACCACTGTCATAATGTGCAGACAACTCAGGGTAGGAAAACACTGGATTCCATTTTTACTTGTTTAGCCAATTGTTGTTTCACAAGACTTAATGTTGTAAGGCAGATGCAGGGAATTTGTATCATCCTGATGAGATATGATTGAGAGAGGTCATGAATGAGTTCCAGGCTTTCATACTTCCTCACCTCTGTCTCTTGCCATGGGGAAAATAAATGTCCAGATGATTGGGATGAATGACTCCTTCTAACAGCAGATAACCTTTTTGGTCTCAAGGGTGGTACATGTTGTCCCAGACATTATGCTTCCCAAGAATCTGTATATATACACATAAGGATGCATACATGAGTATACATGATTTGCTGAAGATGGGATGATATTTCAACTGTACCGCATTGTAATACTCGTACTCAAGGGCATCTTTTTCCTATTGCCTTTACAATTTGGTGGATAGTTGTCCTAATAAACATAGTGTATCATGTTTATCCCTGTATCTCTGTATATCTGGTTTAGCCCATATCTCTCACTGCATTGAAATGTGTACTTCAATATTTTATGATAAACCTGTATCTCTGGTTTATCCCATATTTCTCACTGCATTGAAATGTATGGCAGAAAGTTATGTCTTTCCCTTAGATAAAGTATCATTTGAAGGAATACAAAATCTACATGCGGAAGAATGTACGTCTCTCTATATACATTTTCATAGCTTTCTACTTTAGCGGTTGTTCTAGTATAGGAGACCTATGAACTGTGTCTATATAGGTAAAAGCTATGGACCGGCATATTATCCCCTTGTCAGCCAAGTACAGTATTTTGCACTGGCATCAGTCCCTATTCATCTTATGTGGCAAAGGAAACTCCACATGTGCTGTTGAATCGCTAGATAGCTCAGTGGTTTAGGCACCTGGCTATGGGCCCAAAGATTGAGAGTTCGGTTCACCAGTGTGCCTCTTTGGCTGGGGCTGGATTTGATCATCTCTAGGGTCACTTCCACCTTTACAGTTTGATGATGATGATGATGATGATGATGATGATGATGATGATGATGATGATGATGATGATGATGATGATGATGATGATGATGATGATGATGATGAAACAGAACTACCGGCAGTTCTTTATTCCGCCAACACTCATTGCTCTCTCCCTTTTTTTTTTGGCCACATTTAACATGAACTGGATTGCAGTGGCTGTTCCCTGCTGAATAGAGGGTTTAGTCAAAATCTGTAAGCCCCTGTCACTGTATACAAAATGGACATTCCTGTTCTATCTCTGGTGGAGGAGCCAGAGTTTGGCAGTTGGATTTCTCACTGGGCCTCCTTGATAAGGAATGGATTCGATGATCCATAGAGTTCCTTTCACCTCTGTAGTCCTGAGATGATTATGATGATGACGATGATTGTTTGCTCATTTGTCTGTTGCTTGTTTTCTTTTAGAAAGCCGTGGACATGCTTTTGGACAATGAAGATAAAATCCCAGTGAGTGTAACTGTTTTATAAGATTGTTGCTGCTGATTGATTTTTTTCTTATCCCTTCTAAGTAGCACGAGCAAAATATTGGCCATGGAAGCAGTCAAGTCTTAACATCTTAATTCTCTCTCTTTCTCTCTCTCTCTTTCTCTCTCTCTCTTTCTCTCTCTCTCTCTTGTTTGTTTTGTTTTTGTTTTTTGTTTAGATTGATAAAGTTGTGGAAGAACTAAATGAAAGGCCTGAACTGCAGCACGTGGTAAGTCGGATGGCTTGCTGGGTGGTAGTGGGTTTTTGTACATCTCGAGCAGGAATTTTCATAGTGCCATCTGAGAGATAGGTTGATGTAATGGCAGCTAAATTAGTCTCTACCTTCAGCAGTGAGAAAATTGGTATTGTGTAGAATATTTCCTCAGTGGAACCTTAACACACTGGTCAGAGGAAGATATTCCACACACGGTGAGAAAAATAATCACTCTGCCACTTCTAAATGTTATAAGATCAGGTTGCCCTCTAAATAGTGGTGGCACCATCTGTGCTCACAAGAGAGATCCCATTCCTCCCATAGCTTATAATACCTTCTCCTAACTGGTATGTTGGACTTAAACCCCAGTATCCATGTCCATGGGCCATGCTGGCTGCAACTTATGGGAATGGTAGTTCAAAGCCAGGTGGGGGATATCTAGTTTAGACTAGTTTCTTTTACGATTATTGTATGGTTGTCTCTGACTATATTTCAGGGGCATACCTAGTAGTCAGCAACAAATGTCAAGATACCAGAGTTATAAAATGAAATATTGATGGGTGCCCTCCTTGCTATAAGATACTCTCCCCTTGCATCAGTTACATCCCCGCCTGAGCACCTTTCAAGAATAAGATCTAAGTGTCTGGGCTTCCTTGTGTGATTTAGGCCTAACCACTAAACAAGATGTTGTCTCAGCAAATGTGTCACCCTAGCCTTTGGTGGGGATGTCTGTAGAGAAGAACGGATCAATTGAGAAAAGTCAGAGACTATTTTCTCACTACTAATGCTTCTCTGAAAGTCTTTCCTCCTGTATTTGCCTTCATTAATCAAATGAACGGTACTTGGGCCTGAGAAGGCTGTGTTTTCCTTGAAACCTCTAATTTGGCCCTAAATCAAATGCATGTGTGTGGATAAGTTGTAATAATTATCTTGTCATAATATTTATACTTACAGAATCGGCAAGCTGGCGAGTTCTGTTAAAATTAGTCTAGAATACATGAGATTTTGTTATGACTCTCTTCTGTTGTTGTTGTTTTTAGTACTTGCATAAACTATTCAAGAGAGACCATCACAAAGGACAGAAGTATCATGAGAAACAAATTAATCTCTATGCTGAATATGACCGGCCAAACCTGCTTCCATTTCTCAGAGACAGCACTCATTGCCCTTTGGAAAAGGTGGGGAAAATGTCTTAAAATAGATGTCCTTGGCTTGCAATTGAAGCTGTTCTTTTTAAGTACCTTCTGCAGAAACCTCAAGAGCTTACACCCAATTCTGTGGTATAGAAATCCAATAAATAAATAAATGAATGAATAAATAAAAAATTTGATCATAATTAAAAATTTTGCAATTGCGGCTTTTCAATTTGTCTCAACTTATACCGATTACTTGCTTGATAATGCTGCCCTCTGCTGGAAAATATGGGAATTGCATTGGATTACAAAGGACTCCAATATGATTCCTGGGCTCCAAAGACTGCTGCAGACATGTTTGTGAAGATTCTTAGTCATCCAGTTGAGATTATCTAGGAGTTGAGTCATGGCAACTGGACTTCTTTTCTTGTGATATCAAAACATTTCACTGCTTATCGAAGTAGCTTCATCAGTCTGAAGAACCACAGGACACAACCATGGCTTGAGAATAGAAGTTTGCAAGAAATCCACACACATTGATCAGTACCTAATGTTTGATCCCCATCATCCATTACAACACAAACTAGGAGTCATTAGGACTCTAAACCATAGAGCAGAGAGAGTCCCCACCTCCACAGAAACCAAGAAGAAGGAAAACAGGCATCTGAAGATAGTGCTTAAGGTCTATGGGTATCCACAGTGGGCTGTCAACAAGGCAGTGTCCCAGCCCAGAAGAACAATGGATCAGCCCGAGACTCAGAGCTCACAGAAGAACCTGGTGGTTCCTTACATGGCTGGAGTGTCTGAAAAGTTTAAAATGATATTTGGCAAACACCACATCCCTGTTTACTTCAATCCCACAAACACAGTAAGGCAGAGACTTGTCCACACCAAAACACAAGAGGAGCAACATAGTATACACAGTCCCGTGCAGTGAGGCGCGTGCAGGGCTCTACATTGGAGAAACCAAACAGCCCCTAAAGAGGAGGATGGGCCAGCATAGGAAGGGCAACAGCTCAGGACCAGAATCAGCTGTGTACCTTCATTTGAAGGACAAAGGACACTCATTCAAAGACGAGGATGTACACATATTAGACAGGCAGTTTGAGAGAGGGGTCAAGGAAGCCATTCATGTGTGTATTGAAAATCCCTCTCTCATCAGGGGTGAGGGACTTAGGCACAATCTGTCCACAATTTATTATGCTGCCCTTTCATCGATCCTCAGACAAACCAGAAGCACTTCACATTTCCACCATGAAGGCTATGACTAACAACTCGTACTTAATGTGTTTTAGGAAGGGTTGCATAGGTGGGACTTGCACATATCTAATGAGCCCATTCAGACCATTGTCTACCTAACGAGCCTATTCAGGCCAATGTCCTCCTAACGAGCCTATTCAGACCAGGGTGGCGTGAAACCATGGTGAACTATAAATTGGAAGCCTCACACCAACTTTCCTCAGACTGACGAAGCTACTTGGATGAATAATGAAATGTTATGCTCTCACAAGAAAAGAAGTCCAGCTGCTGACATGTTTTTCCCTCATTTCCCAGCAGTCTTTCTATAGTTAAAATAATATCCTAATTTTCATCCAGAAATTATTCTCCGTGTTATAAGAGTTAAAATTGCAACAACAACAATTACAGTATCATGTGCCATCAAGCCTATTCTGAGTTATGACGACCATTTTCAGTTTTCTAGTTGAGAGTACAGTATGACTGTGGTGTCCACAGGACTCAATTCCAGGACCCCCGCAGATAGCAGAACCCGCAGATAAGAGTGAACACTCTTATCTGATGGTGACAGCTGTGGACAGGTGCCAGGGGGTTGCAGGCAGTGGGTGCTGTGCCCCCTGTCCTTTGTGCAGTCCGGGCTGCCTCTTCCTCCTCCTTGTGGTGCTTGCGGACAGACACTCTGGAGCGGCACAACCTCCTCCCTGCTGCTGCCGAGGATCTTGCAAGCAGGCGGGTGGCAGCTCTGGAGTGGCACAGCCTCCTCCTTGCCGCTGCCAAGGATCCTGTGAGCGGGCGGGCAGGCAGGCTCTCAGGAGCCGCATGGCCTCCTCCCTGCCACCACCGAGGATCTTGTGAGCGAGTGGGCGGGAGCTCTGGAGCCTCATGGCCCCCTCCCTGCTGCCACTGAGGATCTAGTGAGCAGTTAGGCAGGCAGGTGGGAGCTCCAGAGCTGCTCCTCTGCCCTCGATTTTGTGGGCTGACCACCAGGTCTGGGCCCTTGCACCGCTGATCGCCATCAGTGGATAACTGAATCCACGGACGGTGAATCAGTGGATACGCAGGTCCTTCTGTAGTCAAGAGTGATTTACCATTCCCTAATTCTATGGGATATCCTGGGACTTTGCAGGTTCCCCAGGGCTATGCAGACTGGTTCTAATGGGATGCGCAGTGGGGAATTGAAGTCCTAACCTTTGGCTCTGCAGCCTAACTTAACTTATGGAACTATCCAGACAGCTATAATTGCAATAGCAGAACATGATAAAAGGCAGAAAATAAAGCTGATGTCACTCTTGGACAACATCCTCCACTTGAAACTAAAAGAACCAAAATCCTGGGCAAATAACAAAATAACTTGGGGGGGGGGGAATGCTGATGTAGAGCTGTGTTTTATATTAAGAATCTTAAGAGTGATTCACACATGGAGAAATAGCACATAGGGTAGTTTTTCATCATATAGAAAATTAGCATGTTGCAGAGAATAGCTTTAGCTGGTGATTCTCCTTGTCATGCCAAAATGCCAGGTAAAAGTAGTGAGGATCTTTTTTTTAAACGAGGGGAGGACTTTCAGACATTCAGTCCTCACCTCTGTACCGCCTCTTATATGTATATTTCAGTTGGTTCCCACAGGGGTATTCCTGGATATATTGCTGCACTGGGAAGCTAGTTTTCACTCTCTGAATATATTTCCTTCTGGCCAAACATTGGGGTTAATACAGTAATAACTCTTTGTTGTAAGTCATTACTGCACTTCCTTGTAGCAAGGTGTGCAGCTTGGATAGGGAAGGAGAAAAGGACAATATGTTGGGGGGAAAACCCAGTCTTGCACTTAGTATGTTTTCAACTGAAATCTTGGAATGATTCTTATTACCTGCTGAATGTACACTGAAGGTGAACTTTTAGTATGCATGTTTAGTTATAGATTTGTTAAACTATCTGCATTTTTCTTTGCTACAAAAACAAGGCATCTTAATAAGGAGTTTATTGGAAACGTTTATGATATATTTGAGGTTGTAGTTCTGTACCCCCATAATGGAGTCATTCCCATGGAATGTAGCAAAACTTTTGAGTAAATGTGTATATAGGCTTGTGTTGTTGATCTCACTGTTAAGGGAAAGTTTGATTCACTATCACAGTAACTTCCTTTTGTTGAAATTTAAGGCCCTTGAAATCTGCCAGCAAAGGAACTTTGTAGAAGAAACAGTTTATCTTTTGAGTAAGTAACTAAATATTGATGTCTTCTTGTTTTTACCCAGTTTTAGTTAAAGGTATGGTGCTGAACATGATAATTCTGGAATTAGACATTTAAATCCCTGCTGATCGTAAGAACTCAGAGTTAAGTAAGGTTTAAAAACAAAAAAGAAATAGTAAAACAATCATAAGTCCTATACTCCGGTATACTTCAGCCACTGACTGTCAACCCAGTTTTAAGGCCCACTGCTGTTTTGGCATAATGTTGAAGCTCAGACTAAGGTAAATCTGTGGAGGCAAAAGGAGCTCAGTGTTATGACAGGCACCACGTCCCTTTTGCTATGCAAGATAAAGAGGTGTTCTGAGCCAGGATTTTTCCAAGATCCTTTTTTAAAAAAAATAAATCCTAAAAGATTGCTCTTAGCCATTTTCCCCCAAAGTCGTCCTAAAACTGAATAGAGAGTCACTGTGAGCTTGCTTTTGAGCATTCTAACATAATCAAAGGGCCAAAGCCCTGTTCCTTAGCATAAGCCAGATCGTAACTTGCAGTCTGCTCCTCCCTAGTTGCGATTCTCAGGAACTTGGTCTGCATGCATGTGCCCTAAGAAGCACGGTGGAGATACTTTGTTTGGATGGAAAGAAGGAAGGAAGGAAGGAAGGAAGGAAGGAGCAGTTTAGTATACACTAGGCAACAGGATTTCAGCCACTGTGTGTTTCCTCTCTAGGGCCTGCCCACATTTGGTATATAACAACCTTAGTCTCTCTTTCACTCTTCAGTATAATGAAGGGGCCATCACAGGTCATGTCTTCCTAGAGCAAGGAGACACTTCATTAAAAAAAATTTTTTTTGACAAAAGCATTCCCTGCACTTAGGTCACAAGCCACCTCCCCCTGAGATCAGCAGTGGCCCACTAAATCTTTGTGAGGCACCGCCTGGCTTGTAACAGTCCCACTTTGTTGCCATTTTCTCCAGCCCCATCCACTTTATTCAGTACATCCCTGATGTAATCAATACAACTCATGTTTTTTAGAAGGCAAGAGAAAATGTTTGGAGGGTAGGCCGTGGCTGTTGTTTTCTGCCCTTGGGACAATGGACTAGCTTCTGATCATTTGTCCCCTTTGCCTCGCTAGGCAGAATGGGCAATAGCCGAAGTGCCCTAAAGATGATAATGGAGGAATTAAATGATGTCGATAAAGCAATCGAATTTGCTAAGGAGCAAGATGATGCAGAACTTTGGGAAGACCTCATTTTATATTCCATTGACAAACCACGTAAGCAAATGTGCCTTTCTGTGATATAGATGTAGTGGTTCAAATCTGTCATTATGGCACTTGTGAACATCCATCCCAGGAACCTTACTTGGAGAATTTGCAAGTGATGGGATACCACCCAGTGTGTATACATATGTGTTCATGTGCGGAGGGGGGTGGGAGTGAAGGGCATTTCAGTTAAATATGAGAAAGAAGTTTCATTTATGCCTCTGAAATACAGAAGCAATCTAGTCAGACTGATTTGGGAGGCATGCCAGCTTGCCCTGTGCAAAACCAATGAACTGCCGTGTAATTGCTGTCATTGAATTGCAATGTAATCATTAGAGTAGTAGAGCATAATGAGATTGGGGGTGGGGGACTGGCTCTGTATCTGACAATGTAAAACGCGAGCACTGTCATTATCCCACACCTGCTGGGACACAGGCCTGAGAAGCTCAGTAACATGCTGGCAGGTCTTTCTGTCTCAGGATGTTCTGGGTCATCTTTGGGTCTTTGGGATAGAAAATCTTCCTAGCAAGAAAAAGGTTGGGGACCGCCAGGCTAGAGGACATGAGCAGGGGGCTGCTGCTGCTGCTGCTGCTTTCAGTGCCTGCTTGTGGCCTTCCCCAAGGTGTCCGGCTGGCCAGTGTGGGGACAGAACACAGGGCTCTCTGGTTTAAAATTAGAGATGGGCATGAAATGAACAATTTTTTGTTTCCGTTTTCGTTTTTTTTTGTTAGCTAATGAAATGACAAACGAATTTTGTCTTTAAAATGAAACAAAACGAACAGAAACACTGGAAATTTTGTCGTGCGTTTCGTTTCCATTACTGCAATATGAGTGAATTGCTTAAAATCCTAAAAAAAATACAAAAAAAATGAAATAAATGGTAACGAAATGGTAACGAAATGAACGAAAACGAATTTTTTGCAAAAAAATTCACGAAAAACGGAAACGAACTGAAACGGACCCTCCAAACGACAAACAACAAACGAAATGCCATTTTTTTGATTCGTGCCCATCTCTATTTAAAATCCTCCTTCTGTATCTGCAGCTTTCATTACTGGCTTGTTGAACAATATCGGGACCCATGTTGACCCTATTCTCCTCATCCACCGCATTAAGGAAGGCATGGAGATTCCCAACTTGAGAGATTCCTTGGTAAAAATTCTGCAGGATTACAATTTACAGGTACACTTTTATGGAGTTTTCTGCTTTGCCCGTTGGTTCCTCACAGTGCTAGCATCGTACTGTACCTCAGTTGCCTGGAATAGGAAAAATATAGTCATATAAGGAAGTTAACGTTCCATAATGAGTGTGTATGTTGTAAGATGGAATGTGATTTAATATTGCCATTAGATCTTCTCCCCCACACACCTCATTTCCTCCTATTTTGATTCTTGAGTGGGCCACTGATGGAACTTTATCCTGCCCCTTCTGCCTCTTTTACTTGCCGTTCTGGAGCATGAGACATGTCCTTCTTTTTTCAAACCCGCATACTTTGTATTTGTACAAATGTGGTTTTATTATGTGAGATAACTCCCCAAGTGCTTCAAGAGACTGATGAAGCAACTTAGATGAGTCGTGAAGCATTTCCTTCTCACAAGAAAAAAAGTCCAGTTGCCATGACTCAACTTCCAAATAACCTCACCTGGATGACTGAGATTAAATGAAATTTAAGGATGGCAGTTAAAAGAGTGATCTTCTTTTAAATAAAGGAGACTGCACTGGAGATCTTGAGAGAATTGTAAGAAAATAATATATTTGCAAAATGTTTGCTTTTACTCTCTTGAATGTCTAATGTAGATGTTCTGAAGACTGCAAAGGTTTATTGAACATGTTCTAAAGCTTCCAGGGTGTTGGTCAATTCCAATGAACCTCTCTGTTGTATGTGAATAGAATGTATGCCTAGAAAAGAGTTAGCTCTCCTTTCTATTACAAATTTCAGGTGTGTAGTCTGTTTTTCAAGGAAGCTTATCCAACATCACTAGATTTTCACTGAAGAGTCCCGATAAACTTCGGCAGGAATAGGATGTAGATCACTAAATTTAGTGATGCTGTTGTCATCATGGTTGGGAATGATTTAAGCTTACCTAATAATGATGGCAGTACTATGAGATGGAGGTGTTCCAATATTCATGGCAGAGCAAGACAGGGTTGTCTGCCTGGAATTAAATAGGAAGTAAGTTAAAGCTGCATTCTAAAAGTGTGTGTATTTTATATCTCCCTCTTCAATGAAATGAATATTAAATCATAAATAAAGCAGACTACTGACAGCTGTAGTTTAATTTATATAGCTATAAAATTGTGAATTCTCTGAAAGTAGAGCTACTCATGCATCAAAAGTGACACATGCCTGGGAGCAGTGTTTAGCTAGCAGATAATAAATTGCCATTCTACTGGCAATGTTTTCTTTTTATAATTAAATCACAATCGGAACTCTGACAAGCCTGCCAGAATGAGCAAGATTACATTGAAATTTAGGCAATAAAACAGTAATTTCCTAATTTCAACTCATGACAAATGTGTGTATGTATGTATATTTGAAGTATCTTCTCTCTTCAGAACTTGTTGATGGTTAGAGCTATTTGGCAGTGGAATATGCTGCCAAGGAGGGTGGTGGAGTCTCCTTCTTTGAAGGCTTTTAAGCAGAGGCTGGATAGCCATCTGTTGGGAGTACTTTAATGGGGGTTCCTGCATGGCAGGAGGTTGGATTGGATGGCTCTTGAGGTCTCTTCCAACTCTATGAGATTCTATGCTTCTAAAACAGATTTTTAAATTTGTAATTTCAAGACATGGCAAAAATGACCTCATGCTCCCTAGAACGCCCAAAGATGCTTTCTGAGTCACGACTAATTTTAAAACATTGGTGGGTATACCGGAGATTAGGGACGCAAAGGGTACATTTGGAGCCCTGATGCCTGTGCTAAACCCACAGGCCATGTGTTGTTTACACTGATACAGAATATGTTATATTATGTGCCATCAAGTTGGAATCAACTTATAACAACGCTAATAGGACTTTCAAGTTAAGTAAGACATTTAAGGAGTGGGTTTGCCAGTCTTTCCCATGTGAGTTTCCATGGCAGAGTTCCAAGTTCTTCACCAAACATGGAAGGATTCTAGAGGTGAGTTAGGAGAAGCCTCTCTGCATGTTGGGTTTCTCTAGGTGCTTGGGGGGCACTTTCCTGGGGGGAGGGCTTTTGGGGGTACATAGCTCAGAGGTACATGAACCCCAGTTCTCACCAAACTTGCAGGACTTGTACGGGAGAGTCATGGGATGCTTGCCTCCAAATGCATGTCACTAGGCTCCTTGGACGCCAGTTTATAGAATTTTAAAGCGAATCAGTGAATCGATTAGTCACTGGAAATTCAGTTCATCACATTTTCAGCCAAGAAATCACAAATCATGACAAATCACCATTTTTGATTCGTCCTCATCTGTAATGCATAATATTCAGTTTAAAAAATAAACAGAAAAAAGATGGGGTGTTTTGATGTAATACAACAGCTTCAGTCCCACGGATAGGATGAGTCATTGGATTTCTATCAGGAGACATGAGACAATTTAATTTACACTCCAGTTATGAATGACACTGGTTGCTTTAATGCTAGGCATTACTATGCTAGGCAACAGGTTTTAACCAATATTTCTATTAATTTTAGATGTTGACCTCTATCAAATACTTTTTTGTGTATTTTCAGATCTTATTGGATATTCAAATACTTCCACTAAAACTATTAAACTTAAGAGTGTTTTCGTGCCCATTTTTATCTAAATCCAAACTGTATATTGCTTACATTAATCTCATTGTCATTGGACTTTTTGCATCAGCTTTTTTCAGAGTCATCACAAATATTGACCGCAATAATTCTAAAGGAATATTTCCTTGGTTGTATACCTTATGAAACAACTTTATCAGCATTTTAATATAGTTATCTCTTTCAGGTTTTAGAAATTGATTCCTTGTTTCATGAGATAATTTATCTTCCCTACTAGTTCTTATTGCTTTTTCAGCTTTGGATGTTAAAATAGCTGGCCCTTCATTGTTGTCATAAATAGCATTTATAACTTCAGGTTGATTATTGGGAAACATTTCAGCTACGTGGGATATTGAGATTTCCTTCATTTCATCTCTTGGTAAACAGCAAATTTAAGTTATAATGTTAAAATGCACTTGCAAAGATAATGATAAAAACAAGCTAAAGTACAGTGGTACCCCAACTTAAGAGCAGTTTGACTTAAGAGCAATTTGACTTAAGAGTGGAAAACTGTTGGCATTTTAACTGCTGCCTTACAAATTTTAGATATGGTCTGCTTGACTTTTTTCATTTTTTTGATTTTTTTAACTTATTTTTTTCAATTTTTAAGATAGGTACCCCGACTTAAGAGTAGTCCGACTTAAGAGCATGCATTTGGAATGGGCTAAATTCGTAAGTTGAGGTACCACTGTAAATCACAATTAGAGTAGGCCTGTTTGAATCAATGGAAACCTATGGACGAGTTGACTCACCATGTCCCCACTAATTCAATGGACCTACTCTAATGTGACTTACTACCAACAATGCCTGTAATTTTCTGTCCTGCTTTGCATGAGCCTCTCTCAGTGTGTGTGAGGGTGGGTGGGGCTTTATTTGAAATGGAAAGGAGCTCTTGGCGCAAGGGCAAAGCTTAGAATGAACCTTGCTCATTATACTAAGCAGCAGGAATCCAGCCACAGAGAAAAATGTGAATATGGTACAAACACCATTAGAGATATCAATCTTCTGTTGGAATAATAATAATAATAATAATAATAATAATAATAATAATAATAATAATAATAATAATAATAATAATAATAATAATAATAAT
>JAHTLZ010003542.1:32839487-32873593 GCA_023846285.1 Phrynocephalus versicolor
ATAATAATAATAATAATAATAATAATAATAATAATAATAATAATAATTAATAAATTAATAAATAAATAAATAAGCTTTACTCCCAGTTAGAAGCAAAAGCAACAGTACATACTACTACTACTAATAATAATAAACAGATCAGGGAGCAAGAAAGTTAGGGATTTATGGCAATGCAGCCTGCTCTTAAAAACATCAAAAGTTATCTGTCTAAGAAATTGTTGCATAGATTGGCATGGGAACAGGAAGGAAATGTTGTAACCCAGTATTGTTAGCATAATTAATAAATGGGAGTCAAACTGAATAATTTTTTTTCTATGCTTCCACATTCCTTGTTTGTTAAGTCTGTTCTTCAATTAGTGCAAGAGACCAGGTTCTAGCTTTCTAATATTCTGCTGAAATGTTTTTCTAAAGAAGTGGTGGTGAACCTTTGGCACTCCAGATGTTTTGGACCACAACTCCCAGAATTCCAAGTCTAAACTGCCAATGACAAAGGACTATGGGAGTTGTGGTCCAAAACATCTGGAGTGCCAAAGTTTTGCCACCACTGTTCTAGAGTATGAGGTGATTTCCAGTTCAGAACAGATTTTAATTTATATAGACAAAGAAACAAAAGCAGTGAAAAGAATTACAATTTTATGCGGTAAAAGTGAATTAGCATCTATAAAACAAGGACAACAGTACTGGACAGAAACCCATTTTCTATGATATTTTGCTGGATACTACAGTATTTCCCAGAAAGGAGACATAATCAGGACCAGCAACTACATGTGCTCATCCAAACTCAATCCTTCACCCATCAACATTGGCAAGTAATGTAGCTTAGTTTTAATAGTACGAGACTGTGGATGAACATCTATTGGCAACCTTAATGCAGGGTCACATGCAGTTGATAATACTGATTTTATGTATTCCGTATATGCCATTCTAGATCAGTCCATGTCAGTAAATTAATTTTAAGATTTCTTTCCCATACATGTTTTCTCTTCAGACACATTGCCAGATAGTAAGTCTTCAAGACGATGGTAGATTTTAGAAGAAAAACCTTTAATGCAGACCTGATATTACAAATCCTAACCATAACTTTTTATGTTCAGTAGAGAACCATTTTCTGACTGCTGTAGTTCAAGCTACAATGTTAGCTCTCACTCTGTCATTGCCCAGTTCTCCCAGCTCCCAGATTCTTGGACTGAAGCATACACAAGACCCGGGAACTGATTTAGATACAGCTGATCACTGCCTCACATTGGTCCCCAGATTCCCAGTCCTATGGATGGGAATGGGACTGGTACGGGCTTAGGTGTCAGGATTAAGTAACAGAATCACAGAAGCGCTGAACCAACTACTCAGTCACCTGGTTTGTTAAAATGCAATTCCATAAATCTGTTTAATAGATAGTGTAAAAGTTGCCCCATTCAGATTAATCCTCCAGGCCAGATTGAAGAACAGATTATTGATTGATCATCAAGGAGTTAAAAAAGGGAACCTTTTATGTTTTCATTATGACACTTAAATTGTATGTTATTGTGACTCTGAAACCACTCTGCAGGCAAAAGATCACAAGTGCAACATTGTTCTTGATTTTACACTGAGACAGGGCCCTAGGGCAGTGATGGTGAACCCTTTAGAGACTGAGTGCCCAAACTGCAATTCAGAGCCCACTGATTATTCACCAAGTGCTAATGCAGCAATTTAACCTGAATACAGACGGCTGTGAAGGGGGAATGTCAGGTGCCCACAAAAAGGGCTCCAAGTGCTACCTTTGGCACCTGTGCCATAGGCTCGCCAACACTGCCCTAGGGTGTTCCTACTCGGAATGTCTGTCCAAGCCGATGCATGCATTCCTTTCATAAATGGAAATACATTTTTTCTGCATATAGCAAAACTATATGCAAGGAGTCACTCTTTGACCTAGGATATTTTGCACTTCCTTTCCTATCACTTGTATTACAAATTAAAAACTAAGGTGCTCCCTATTTTAATAGGCTTGTAATAGTTGACCAAGTGGTCACTAGGGGGCGTATCAGATCTTGCTTAGCACCGGATGATACATAGGCTTATTTATTCTGTAGCCTTGCTTTTTCTGTGCAGAGCAAGGGAGAGTTGTGATTATTCCTCGTGAGATCTGGTTGTTGTTGCTCACATGGCTACTTGGTATCTTTTGGATGCTAATGAAGCAAAACATTTGATGCTGGGCTTCCAAGGAAAAGCAGCCACTTTCAGCTTCTATGCTATGCATATCCTTCCATGTTGTGCACTGATAGTATTGGAGGAAGAATCAAAAGTGCCTTTATATGTAATAAATCTGAATGTTCCATATATAGATCTTAATAAGGGATGCTCTCATCTGCTGCAAAGTAATGCAGTGGGAAGTCAGGGAGAAAGCATTCATTGTAGCACAAACAGCTACATTTTTAGGAAACACAATAAAGGCAGGAGTATCACTTGCTGTATTGGGGAGTCCTGTCCTGTAATTATCTGCCTTCTGCAGCCAGAAGGACTAAACAAATTAGACCCTTAACAACATTAAGTGATGGAACTTGAGTTTTTTTCCCTACCAGTCTACTTTTTCACTGTTCATTTCACATTCTTTTCTAAAGCACAAGTCGACGTCTGGTATATTGTGATGGAGTAATTGGACTGTAGATTGACCAGAATGAAAAAAAAATACTGTGCTCTTTGAATCTACAGAAAAATAATAATAATGTAAAATGTGCACTTTGAGTGTCTTCATATTTGAAAAGAAAACCATTTGAAACGGGATTTACATTCTTTTATTTATTAGATTTTGCTTCGGGAGGGGTGCAAGAAGATTCTTGTCGCTGACTCACTCTCCTTGTTGAAAAAGATGCACCGAACACAGATGAAAGGAGTCCTCGTGGATGGTATGTGCGATCAACACATCATTGAAAATCACTTGTCATAATTATCCACAGCTGTTAATTGGCTCTTTGAGCCAATGCCCTAAATAATTGTTCTAATGTTTTTTTCTGTCTAGTTATTTACCCAACAGAATATTTTTGTGGAAAATGTTGCAATAGCCAAGTGAGTTTTTATATCATGATAGAGCAGCAGTTGTTGGGCTTTAATGTCAAAAGCTGTGTCTCGTGTACTGCAGATGATCTGTATTTAACAGTGCTTCTGCCTGAGACAGATAACAAAGCATTCTTTCAGCAATGGTTAACTTTTCCTTTTTTGTTACAGAGGAGAATATTTGTGAAACATGCCTTGCCCCTATATTGCCTACAGGTAGGATATTTTCTGATATACTCAAGACACATAAGAGGACATGTCCCTGTCCAGCATCTGCTTTTGGTACTCTGAATGGGTGGTGGCTATCACTTGATGTCATCCCAATGGCTGTCATCCTTATCTCTTTGGACTTGTGTTGTCAAGGTCCCCCCCCATAGGGGCATAACTGGGCAGTCAGCCCAAATTGATTGTGACCTCACTATGGCCAATATTTGATGTTTCCAAGAGAGGGCTTTGTCTACGATCATCCTCAAGAAAGAGAGTGACTCCATCCAATTTAGGGATATAACCCTCCAGGTTCAGGTTCAGCCTGTTGACCTTGATCCATTTCAGTATTGAGGCCAGGCAATGTTCCAGCAAAGGATACTGTAAATTTACTGTCATCAGTAACCAAAACCATGCATGACATCTCCCAGCAGCCTTGCATACATGTTGAAAAGCACTGGAGAGATAAACGACCCCTGAAGAACATCCGAAGTGAAGGTCCACAGGGACAATAGCAACTCTCCAGGCTGACATGGATATCGAGAAAGGATAGAAACCAGTTGAGAGCCAATCCTCTGGTCCCCTGTGCCTATCTAGGAGGATACCATGTCTGATGTATCAGAAACTGCTGGGAGATCAAAGAAAACCAATAGAGTGATTCCTCTTCTATCAGTTTCCCACAAAAGGTCACTGTGAAGTGTGACCAGTCCTGTCTCAATGCCATTTTGCAGACTGAACTCCCAACTGGAACAGATTGACAGTCTCCCCCCAGCCCCCGGAAATGCCTGGAGCTGCTCTGAACCACCTGTTCCAAATCATAATGAATTACAAAACACAGCATACAAATTCCACTAAGATAAAGTCATCTGTTAGATATACACATTGTAACACAAGTACAGTTTGTGCAGTAATATAAATATGGAAGAATATATAAAATAGCAGCTAAAATAAGCACCATATTCTCGCTCTATAAGACACACTACCCCCCCCCCAAAAAAAAGTAAGGGAAAATGTCTGTACAGCCCTCTGAACACGGCAGCGGCCACTGTGGGGGGGACACTGAGGCCCATGGCTCCTTCCCTCCCTCAAAGGAAGCCATGAGCCACAGTGGGGGCTTCTAGAGCGGTGGCTGCTGGGCACTTCCACAGCAGCCACCACCAGGTACGGAAGTCTCTGCGGCAGTGCCTGCTGGGAGCCTCCAGGGTGGCTGCTGCAGGGAGCCGACAGTGGGGGCCCTGGAGGCTCCCACCTCCACAACCAGCAGTGCCCCCCCCCGGAGACTCCCAGCGATGATGGTGAGGATGGTAGTGAAGCAGCCGGCCCAGTGGTGGCCTTGATGGCAGCAACAACACCAGCTCAGGCGGCTCCTTCTGAGGCAACAGTGAGACACTGCGATTCGGCATGGCCGGTGATGGGAGATCAGTTAGGCTGGGAGGAGGAAGCAGCATCAGTGGCAAAGAAAAGGAGGAAGAGGAGGAGCATGGCAATGTACTCCGGCTTCTTGGCCCTGGGCCGCATGTTGCTGCCGGCTTTCCTTCAGCTATTTGGATGAGCAGCGAAACATTTCTATCTCTCTAAAAGAAGTCCAGTAGCCATGACTCAACTTCCAGATATAGCAATCATGTTTAAATACAGTTAGGAGCCTTCAGGGTGGAGTGGCCTTCCTTGGCTAGACAGTCCAGAGCTGGTTTCCCCTTCTTTCTCCTCCCAAGGACAGGAGCAGCAACAGCAAAGGGTACAGGCTGGTGAATGTCCAAGGCACTGGGTGTTCATTTATAGCCTTCTAGGGATTCAGAATTCTGGTTCAACTTTTCCCCTTCAGTGAATTATATGACCCTATGCAAGCTACCACAATATGTCATATACCAGGATAGGAAACAGAGTTCTCCCAGAAGGGTCCAATAGTGATATGATAGAAGTGTGGTCCTGTACGGTCCTATAGTTGCCATTTATGGTAGTCATTTATAAATATGGTCTACATGTTCTCCCTCCCGTATTCACTAGAAGAAATAAGCCCAATTCTGGTGCTAAGTGCAAGGATTAATCCTAACCTCTGACCAAGGAAGTAGGTTAGTTCCTCTCCAGTCCATCCTTATTCTCCCATGTGAACAGCTAAATATGACTAGGAGGTGTTGCCTTCCTATGAGGGCTTTCCTTGATATTGGAATCCCAAGCATTCAGGGTTCCTTGATGGCATAGAAATACTCCATGGGTGGAAACTGTTCTGTTCCAACTTAGCTCTCCACAGATAGAGATGGAGCAGATGGGAATGGAACTAGGTCAGTGGTTTCCAAACTTTTATAAACTTGTGGCTCTTTTTACTTTCTGACTACTGGCTGCAGCTCTCCAGTACAGTGCCATATCCACAGGATCAGTACTCGCAGTTTCACTTATCCACTGCTTGAAAAGTATAAAATGATAAGGTATAAATAAATAAATAAATAAATAAATAAACACACACACACACACACACACACACACACACACACACACACACACTACACCTTCCCAGGTTGTATTACCAGGACTGGCCACTAGATAGTGCTAAAGGCTGCTATTGTTGTTATGTCGACTCGTTACAATTCTAACGGACTCTTTTTGACCCCACGTCCATGGAGTTTTCTTGGCAGGAATACTGGAGTGGCCTTTCCTAGAGTAGCAGCTTCTGAAGCTGCATATTTTGTAGGGGTGGTGGCAGGCAGGGAAGGTTCCCTTGCAAACAAGAGGGCAAAAAGTCTAGTCCAGGGTTCCCTCTCTCCATCACAGGAGATAAGAACATTATTTTAAAATGTGTGTGGTAATTTGGCAAAAACATTTGTAAATATATAAAAATATGATTCAAATCCAAATGACAGCCTCAGCAAATGCAACTGTTTGAGTGTTCTGGCGGATACAGCTGATTGGTGTTGGAGTTCAACAATTTGGTTCATATTCCCATTAACCATACAGTATAGCTGACAAAATAAACTGCACTTTTGGAACATACACAATCCAGCAGTAAAAAAAAATGATATTGATACTACCTCATGGGGATGCTAGCATTTTAACTTGAACAGTGTATGATCATATGATGTTACTATAAAGACGCAAACAGGAAATGAATAAGTGCCAAACAGCAGCAGCAGCAGCAGCAGCAGAACCTAATTCTCTTTTAATGGGTCTTGTATATAATTTGAGAACATTCTTAGATACTGGCTATTTAACAAGATGCCATCTATTGACCCAATTACATTTCCATCTTGAAGTTTTCTCTGATCTACAGGTCATGTGTTTTCTTGACACATTGTGTATTTTTCTTTCTCCCCTTGGCAGATGCATCTAAATCGTTCAGTATAACGGTGTTTCACTGCAGGCATATGTTCCATAAAGAGTGTTTTCTTGAACCCAGCACAGTAAGTAACCAACGTAATCTCTGAGGATTCTAAAAATTGCCATGGTCAAAGACAAAAGGACAAATAAGTTATTTTACCATCTGCTGAGACAAGTGTGGGTTTCTTGAGGATTATAAAATAATTATAGTGATCTTTCTTACTTGTATGAAAATACGGTGTTGAGCTCATCCATCTGACCATCACCTTCAAGCCCAGGTTTTAAAAACTGCTTCTATTAGCAAGAAACTGTAGATCTTACTCACCCCAAAAATTGAAACTAACAGGCACATTTTTAAATGAGAACTATCAAACTTGATTTTTTAAAACATTACATGCCATGTATTACAGAAACATTTTAAAAATACAATCCCTCAGTTAAATTATTCGTTATTGCGTGATGTAAGTAAAAAACATGCATTGAAATTCAGTATTTGATATGTTAAGGCCAGGGTAAGCAACCTCACATTTGATGGAGTGCAACAGCCCAAGGGTTGCAGTCCCTATTTTTCATATCTTAAAAAAAGAAAAAAAGAAAAAAAGAACAGTTGATACAGTGGGTTTTTAACCAAAACATTGTTCTTTCACTATTTATTGTTCTTACAACTTCTAGTGGCCAAGGCTTTTTATTTTAATTAAATTTTGAGGGCTGTCAATTGCCCACTTGTAAGCAAGTGATAATCACCATGTGAAATGAGGGAAGTTCACTTTGTATAGACATTGAATAGATAGAGATTCCCTCCAAAATTCCTTTTTCTTTTCCTCGACTAAATTCTTTCATCAAAAAATAAATACCATATGTACACAATGCTGTGTGGTTTTCCCAGTATCTAAACTTCTTTTTGTATGGGTTGTTTTTACATATTGCTTAACATTTAAAGAACATTTAAATTTTGGATGACAAGCAGTTAAGTTCTCCTCCCTGAACAGTAGTCTGTCAAACTGCTTTTAAAACGGAAAAGAATATGAAGAAGAGAAAGTGTGAGGTATAGACTTAACCTGACACTATATTCACTACTATTATATTCTACTTCTTTTTATAAATCCATTCTTATTGGTTTATGTATCAATAGCCATACATTTTCCTTTGTATGCAATTTTTAATAAAACTGTTTAACAACAAATATTTCAAACCCTGCTTTCTTTCTAAAATCTTGTTGTTTTCTCAGTGGAAGGTAAAAGACGTAATCTTCTCACTTCTAGCTGATAACTAATGAGCTACTACTCCGATTCTTAGGGGTTCCTGCTGACTTGTCTTTTGCTTGAGAATCCCATGGGGGATTTGGTAATTGCTAGCTTGAAATGAGTGAGTCTTCTGTCTTTTACCTTCCACCAGCATAACAAAACAAGAAGATTTCAGCCTTCATTTGTATAGATAGCAGTCACAATACATTATACCTACACATCTCACTGGCTAGGGCAGTGATACATGGTTTGCATAGTTTCACTAAAGAAACAAGTCTATATTTCAGCAGGCGCATAAGTGTGAAGTCAGTTCTTAGCTGTGGCAGAGTTTAAACAGCAGTATAAATGGGAACATGACTGCCTGGGTTAATCCAAATGAAGGAATCCCTTTTCGGAAGTTTCAACAGCAGACCCAAACATAGTGCAGAGATTTAGAACTTATTGTACTTTGGTTGCAGCATACATAGATTGAGAAGGTGTGATGAGTGCCTCATGGTGTTTATCCCTTTTATCAACCTTAGGACAGGCAATAAATTAAGATATATACTGATCAGCCATAACATTAAAACCGCTGACAGGTGAAGTGAATGTCATTGATCATATTGTTGCAATGGTGCCTGTCAAGAGGTGAGACGCAATAGGCAGCTAGTGAACAGTCACTTCTTGTTCTTGAATTTAATGTGCTGGAAGCAAGAAATCTGGACAAGCGAAAAGATCTGAATGATTTTGACAAGAGCCAAATAGTGATGGCTAGACAACTGGTTCACAGCATTTCCAAAACTGCAAGTCTTGTGGGGTGTTCCCAATATGCAGTGGTTAGTAGCTACTAAAAGTGGTTCAAGGAAGGACAATTGATGAACTGGCATCAGGATTGTGAGTGCTCAAGGCTCTATGATGCATGTGGGAAGTAAAAACTAGCATGTCTGGTCCAACTGTACATAAGAGATACTGTAGTTCAAAAGTACTGAAAAACTTAATGCTACCCATGATAGAAAGGTGTCAGAACACACAGTGCCTTGTAGTTTGCTGCTTATGGGGCTGCGTAGCTGCAGACCAGTCAGAGTGCCCATTATGACTCCTGTCCATTGCCATAAGCACCTACAATGGGGATGTGACCATCAGAACACGACCACGGAGCAAAAGAAGAAGGTTGCCAGTTCTGATGAATGATATTTTCATTTAGGTGGATAGGTGGGGTGGGAGTTGGTGTCATTCACCTGGAAAAGAGATGGCAGCCGGATGATCTGTGGGAAGAAGGCAGGCTGGCGAAGGCAGGGTTAGTCTCTGGACAATGTTCTGCTGGGAAACCTTCCATCCATTCATGTGGCTATTACTTTGGCACATACCATGTGCCTCAAGGTTGTAATAGACCACATAGGCCCTTCATGGTAATAGTGTTCCCTGACGGCTGTGGCTTCTTTCACTCCCCGCCACACTGATCCACAAAAACACTGCCACACTGCAAAAAAATGTTCAAGAAAGGTTGAGGAACATGACAAAGATGTCAAGGTCTCCAAATTCCCCAGATCTCAATCTGATTGAGCATTTATGGGAAGCGCTGGGACACCCAATCTGGATCCATGGAGGCCCCACTTCACACCTTGCAGGACCTAAAGGATGGCTAATGAGGTCTTATGCCATGCCCTGTCTGTGGTCCTAGGTAAAATGCATGGTCCTTGAGCATCCCAGAAGATGGTAAATCACTTCAAAGTATTTTATAGCTAGAAAACCCTGGAAAAGACTGCCATTACTTGAAACCAAGTTGATGGCATGGTCTTGTTCTATTATAGTAATCGTGTATTAAACAGGAGTGGTTTTGTAACAAATTCCACCTTCTCAAATTATCTTAAAGTACAAAAAAAAAATGCTGGTGAATAAATGATTGCTATTTCTTTAATTTCCAGGAGGCTTCAGTACACTTCTGCAACATCTGCAGTGCGAAGCGCCGTGGGCCAGGCAGTGCCATCTTGGAGATGAAAAAATAGCCTTCTCTAGCATGCTGAGAGCTTACACCTCTATATGTGTGACTACTTTAATTTGGCACAGAAGAGCAATGCTTACTTATTAATGCTTCTTAAGCACTGTGCATATGTTTAACGTTGTTTGGAGCTGTACTGGAAGGGGGTCTTGAAATTATCCCACTCACCGATATTTCTTCTATGACTTTAAAGCGTTAAAAGGGGGGGGGGAGAATTCTGTTGTTGCTTGACACGTTTTTGAAAAGTTTAAATGTGGTCATCAAATGCCTGGCTTTATCTTATTAAGGAATGAAAAGTAAACCTGTATAAAATTAATTGTGCTGCTTTGGTCTCTTTACAAAGCTTAAGTATGCTATTCAGTTTCAAGTCACATTTGATATTACAATGTGTTCAGCAAGATGAACCAGTTGGGTTTTATATGCAGGGACATGAACACAGAGAGATGGTTCACTAATAGCAGTGATCAAATTCTTCCTTCGTGTATACCTTCTTCCCTCTCTCAGGACACACAGCAAGGGACGCAGCTTGTAAGATGGCAGCATGCCAGGCAGTGAGAAGAACAAAAAAGAAGTCTGCTAAACCAGAGCCAGAACTGCAACTAGCATTAGGCAGATGTTACATTACAGGCAACAAAAGAACAAAAGAAGCAATATATATATATATATATATATTCCAATAAAAGTCATAGCGATTTTGGAAAGGCGTGTACAGTATATAGAACAGTTTGTAAAATGAAACTACTGGATTTTACACTTGTGCAATTATGGAATCATAAATGTCCTAAATAGCAGAAGCTTTGTCTTACTTACATAATGCCACGGGTTGCAGCTGAAAGGAATTGTCTGCCTTCATTTCCAAATACCGAGAGTGGCCAACCACTTGCATTCAGAAAGATTATGAATATGGATGAAGGCAGTGGCCCTTCTATGTGATTTTTGCCGGCTTTGGCTTTTTATTATGCCTCTAGACCTGGCATTCCTACTTAGAGTGATCCAAAGCAGTCTTCCCCAGCCTTATCATTCCAGATGTTGGGAATTGGCTGAAAATGGTTGAATAGTGAATCACCTGAGAGCATCAAAGGGCTGGTAAATCATAGACACACAAAATGCATTTGGTTGTTGGGCAATGTATGCAATTTATATGCAAAAGATCACGGGAGAAATTACTGAGATCTTCACCAAGTTTAAATATTCTAGAAGTACGTGGTTTGGTGATCACCTCTCCTTAGGCTCCTGAGGTCAGAGCTGGTGCCAGTTGTATTAGTTATTCAACTAGACAAGCCAAGATGCTAGTTATACTTTAAGAAGACCTGTTGAAATCAACTGAGTCTAGTCTAAACCAATATGCTGAATGTATTATTTATTTATTATTATTTATTATGGGACTTATATACCGCCCGTCTTCTTGGAGGGGAATTCCGAGTGGTTTACAACAAATTAAAAGAAAACAAATTACATAAGCTAATGTATTGCATTGGTGTCACATAAAATCTGCTTTGTGTGTGTGCTATGTGCCAGAATTTACCCCGAACTGTTGTTGAAACCCTAATGAGTTTTTCAAAGTGTATGTGATGTTCAAGGAGTAGTTCACCGTTGCCTCCTGCCAATGAGTTTCCATGGCCAGGACGGGATTTGATCCAAAGTTTCTAGAGTTCTGGTGCAACACTCTATCCATTCTACCTCACTGGTCTCCTGGAGTTCAAAGCAAAATCATATGCTGGCTTGTTCATGTGATGGGAGTGTACCTACAAGTCTACTTCCCGTGCTGTGTTCCTTTATCATCATTTACTGAGGGATTGTGTATTTATTATATGTCTAAACCAATTACAGATTCCTCTTATGCAATATAATTATTCTTGACCAATTGCAAGGGTTCAGGAGGGACACACATGGAACCATGAAAGGATACCCATTTAGTCAGGTTAATAAACCAAATCAGCCCTAGTGATTCATGCCACAACAAATGTCATAACCAAATCACCTTCACAGCCAGTCACTTTGTCCCTCCATGTGAAGCAGGCAGTTGCAAAAAAGAGCAGAAGATGTGCTTTGCATCATGGAGGACAGTGCTGTTTACTGACCTTTTCTTCACTATATGAAATCCTTATAATGCATCTTAGTCAAATGGCAATACCCCTATGCTTTCCTCACAGACTTTACAGTAGCTATGATACTATAGTCCTCTTTCCTGCCTTTGAAAAGATACCTCATACAATGTATTATCCTGGCAGCAGAAATAAAACAGATGCATCCAAATAGCCTATCTAGATAAAAATGGATGGAATAAAAGAGCTAGGTTTTAATTATATGTGGCTATGTATTGCTCTATGTCTCTTACTGTTAAAGCCCATTTTTTTCTGAGCCATATACTAGTGCTCTCATCTGGATTACATAATCCCAGATGTCTGTGCATTGTTTTCATGCACCCATCTGTCTTGTCCAAATTTGTGGGTTTGTTATGCAATAACAGTCACAGCTTGATTTGAAAAATCCTAGTAAAGCATTCTTTAAGAATGAAGCATTCTTGGTCATCTCTTCGAGAATCTGTACAAGTATAGTAATACCTGTTTCCGTAGCATCCATATGTTCATAAACACAGGACCAGATAGTGAGACATAAAACTTTCTGATTGATACTTTGGTTTTTATTTTGGGCAACTGTTGTTGTGTTGTGATTGTTTTTCTTTTTCTGAGTAAATATGATGTGCACATAATCTTATTTTAGTCTCTTGTAAATGTAATTCAGTTTTGATTTGGCATGTTCCAGTATCAGCTTCTGCTGCTTGTCAGCATTGTTCCTGTTTAGACAGTAATATGTATCAAACATAATACAGAACAATGATTTTTTCAAAAAATGAAAGAAAGAAAAAGATTTCTCCATCAGTAGATGAGTCATGGCACACAAACATCCTCAAAAGGCAGTTCCCCCACGGCTGATTTTGCCTCACAGTTGTGTAGACTCGAGGTGGGTGTGTTGTGTGTTTAAGTTCATATTGGTTGAGAATAAGGCCCAGACAGACCCATAATTTCCAGGACATGTTATAGAATCATTTTCTGTATCCTGCTATGTAATATACAAGTACAGTTGTACCTTGTATAAAGGAATTAATTCGTTCCAAATGAAATTCTGTTAAGCAATTTTTCCTTTGTACAAATTCCCCATAGGAATGCATTAAAATGGAGTAATACCTAATTGTGACCATTTTATGTTGTACAGATTCACCTCATAGGTGATTCTGTTAAGCAAATTTGCCCTATCTCCAGAATGTTTTATGTTGTACAGATTTTATGTTATACAAACTGTTTGTTATACGAGGGTCCGCTGTATTATCAACCACTGTACCCCCAACCTGGCCAGCCTATCCAGAAGGACACCATGGTCGATGGTGTCGAAAGCCACTGAGAGGTCCAGGAGTATCAACAGGGTAGCACTCCCCCTGTCTCTCTCCCGGCAGAGGTCATCATACAGGGCGACCAAGGCAGTCTCCGTACCAAAACCCGGCCTGAATCCAGATTGAAATGGATCCAGAAAATTGGGTAATTGGGTAAAGACAGCAGAAGGGCATACAACCATCAAAGCAATGAGCCTAGCACAGAGGAAGTAGATAGTAGGCAAGCCTTACCCAGCAGTAAACTTCCCAACTGGAAAGAGCACAGCCAATAAGGAAGCTTTGAAGCCACAGAGCCACATACATGGCAGGAAAAAAAAGAGTAATTACGACATTTCATTATCACAAGGAAATATATATGAGGTTGGCTTTCCTTCTTTACACCTGATTGTGCTGTCTATTTCTCTAAACTTTTCCCCCATATTTTTATCAAGGAACCAGGTGCCCAAGCTTGCCCAGTTCTTGGAAACACTAAACAAATATCTCTGCCACGCTCCTAACTACACCACCCTTCAGCCCCAGGCTCCTTACAACCCCTGGAGGATGCATTTCTGAGTGCTAGGAAGACTCTTCAGCCCCTAACTTCCACCTGTCTTAATCCCAAAGACAGAACTTAAGCTTTGTTGTATACTTTAAGAATGCACACTAGCCTGCCAGGTAGGTCAAAATACCAAAAAGTCCCAAAAATTACCAAAATTAATTCTCCAACCAAGACACTGTCATTAGGCAAAAAGTCTAAAACATCAAAGTTATAGTAAAATAAGGTAAAACAAGACAAAAAAAAGGTTCAGCTTAATGTCTAAGCAGTTGCAGGAAAAGCAATCAATGAAAATAATACAGTAAATGCTAAGTAACACTATTACTAATAGCTACAAAACCCATCTTTTCTAAGAAGCTGCAATAACTAAGTTCTCTAAAACAAAACCATCTTGCAACTCTCGCAGCTCCTCACTCTAAGAAGCATATATAATATATTATAATATAGTATTAGAATATATTATAATATAGTATTAGAAGCTAACTCCTCTGTCTCCACTCAGTCTCTCAGGTAACAGCCAATCATATCACAGCATATTTCCATATTCAATTAGGGGAGTACACACTTTTGTTGCCAGCAGTTTAGACATTAATGGCTGTGTGTTCTCTTACTTTGGGAGCACATTTACACTGTTATACAAGTTGCATACTCACTGCTTTACATTGTAACCAAGTGTCATTTCTTCAGTGTTGTCACATGAAAAGATATACTAAAATGTGTACGAAATGTGAGGTGATGTACTCACTTCTGTGATATACTGTAGATGGAGTTGTAGCCAAGTCAAGCTAAGCTGTAATGCACTGTGGTAGAGGGGAAGGCAGCCAAGTGGAAAAGCACAAAAATGGGAATGAGCAGCAGTTTATTTATATGCTTGAGTCATAATAATTAAATCTTTTAATTAGACCGCACAGCATTTCACTATCTGATTCTGTCTGTTTGGTCTCACTGTTGCCCACTCCTACTTGTTTTCAAAGCAAGTTGATCTAGGCTCCATGTGTTAATTGGTAGTTTAATGAATCAGCTAGAGGCCGATCCAGATTGTTGAAACTGTGCACTGAAGAGTGCCTGTTTATTTTTGGAGATAATTTTGGTCTTACTGGGTTATTGTAAGACAGACTGAAGAAAACAAAATAGGACACGATGTGCATGGATCACAGAGAGCAAGATGGGTAAGCCAACATTGTTGATATTCTTAAAAAAGGTAAAAAAAATATATCAAAGGAGTATTTATTTCAGTTCTTATCCAATATAACTGAGGATGCAACTGGATCAAGCTGGTTCATGCTAAACAGGATTCAGTATGTGACTGGCGGTGCTCTTTTCATCCAAATGCAAGGACCGACCATACCACACCACAAGCATTTATTTATTTATTTATTTATTTATTTATTTATTTATTTATTTATTATATTTCTATCCCATCTGTTTTCCAAAGGAACTCCGGGCGGTTCACAGCAGTTATAATACAATAACAACAAAATCAGAATAAAAAACAAAATAAAAATAAAAATCAGCAAAGATGGTGGCTAATATTTTACAAGAAAAAAAAACTACACACACTGATGGTCGTCAATTGCCTCCCTAAAAAGCAAGGTGTTTCATTTAAAAATAAAGAAAGAAAGGAAAAAAATGCCTTGCCTAGTCCCCACCTCTCTCTTCTTCAATGCTTTGATTAAGATATTTCATGATTGAGGTGAATTAAAAGTTTCCTCCCACTTCCTCTGGACAAACAGTGAAAGGAAGCTTTAAGTGTCCCCCAGTCCTCTTAAATAGTACCAGCGCTGCCCTAATGCATTAAAAAACTCCTTTGCTTACTTCTCTCTCCCTCCAGGGGGGAGCAGAAGGAAACTTTGGAGTTCCAGCATCATTGCAAGGCTCTTAAGCAAAGGGACTTTAAGCTATCTCTTTTGGTTTGATTCTAGCATTACACACATACTGGAACTGAACTAAAATGAAGCAATCCTGAACCACCCCCAAAACAGTAGTTCCTCACAGAGACCCCAAAAGGTCCTGTTAGGTAAATATTAAGGTTGGGCTGAAACACAATGGCCCTTACATCATGTGGTTGCCAGAAAAAGAAGTGAAACCAAACTGCAGGATAAACAGTCTCATCACACTCGGATTACACTGGGAAGCTAGCAACTGCCCATAAAATTGTGAATTTGATGTTTATAATGGGACTTGGGACAAAACGTTGCAGCATATCATCATCTCCTGACCAGCATGGCATTCTACCACCACTGTTCTTTCCTATGTTTCTTTTGCAGCTGGTACCAAAAATTTGTAGCTACTGAATGTGGGCAGTTCTAGTTCAACTTTAGGTAATACCATATTTTCCCATCTATAAGACACGCCGATGTATATCTATATCTATATCTATATCTATCTATCTATCTATCTATCTATCTATCTATCTATCTATCTATCTATCTATCTATCTATCTATCTATCTATCTATCTATCTATCTATCTATATCTATCTATCTATTTAAAGACAATTCCCACTTGTCCAACCCAAAATAACAATTACACAACTGCACAGTTCTCTCTTCAGCTTACTTCTGTGTATAAGATGACCCTCAATATTTAGTTTAACAAAATATAGTCTTATATATGGAAAATACTGTAGTTATATAATTTTATTCCCCACACAAACACTTCTACAAATTTTAGGCTTCCTCAAACAAATTGTTGTCACCTTCTTTTTCCTCAGTGACCCTGTTTTAACTGAAACTGTGTATTCATGGCTGTATTTTCTCTCAGAAGAAATTATATAATGGCATCTGAATAAAGTGTTGGGTTTTTATTTTGGAAAAGGTACCTGAATAGTCTTTTTCTAAGTATCATTGTTAAGGGTTAAATTCACAATCATGTTAAACATTTAATGATACATTGAAATGGCATATGCTAGTATTCATTCAAATTTTGAATGCTTCAGCCACATAACAATCACAGACATATCACCTAAGTTGCTACTGATATCCATTTAAAACTAAACATAAGTGCAACCTTGAATGTTTCTTCTTGAAAAAAATATGGAGAATTGTAAGAAAACGAACAATCTTTTGAAATACTTGATAGTAGTTATTAAAAAGTATGAGAGAACTAAGAAAGACGATAGCATCTTATTTATCTAGTGGGAAATGGAAGTGCTGAAAAGAATGCATTAGAATAAGGTATCTTTGGTAACTGTCCCACCATTCATTCATTCAATCAATCAAGAAGTCACTCTTGAGGAACACAGCTCTCAGGAGAGTTTATCGTCTAACTGAATGGATGGAAGATTTATTCAGAACCCAGTTATCTGGTTACTGCTTTCTCCTGTAATTCTGCCTTCATCTCTGTGTGAAATTGACTCACAAACTGTAACAAAGTGATAGATGCTGGTTTACCTGATGGGTTTTCAAGCATAAAGAAAGCCATAGGAAAGCTAGTACGGTCATTAAAAACATTCTTGCTGAGTTGTTTACCACTGAAGAAACAACCATGGCAAGTACTAAGTCACCGGAGTTTATATTTCTAATTCAATCAATTGGATGACAGGTTTTGGAGATGGAGAGCTACATTTATGTAATGAGGCAGAAGGTAAGACATTTGGTTACATTTCAGCCCTGCCATGAATTCACCATGCAGCTTCATGCAAGGGTCTGTCTTTCTAGATCATGGCTCTATATAGTTACATATGTTTACTTACTGTATATCTGCCATCCACCAATATATACAATAAAATTTGAAATATTATTATGAATAGTTGGAGAGAAAAGAGATATGTGGTTAAATCTTATACTGATTCTAAGTGTTATTTCTCCTGGATGTTTTGGATTCCTTATTCACTCTAAAGCAAGCTGGAAGGTCATCAGAGAAGGATATCTAAGGGAGAGAAATCCTAAAGCAGAATTTTTAGTGTTTGTTAGAATACCAGAGGATAACAAGGTTAAGTTTATTCTAATTTCTCATGCTTCTGTCATGTCATAGCTTTAGAATAATGTCAATGCTTACCTTTCTTCTTTTTTACTCATTTTAGTATTACACAGAACATCTCCCAGTACTAATAAATGTTTTGCCTTATCAGATTCCACCAATGATGAAATCTATACATTAATGGAATGTAATATTCTCATGTATCATGGTAAAATAACAGGCAGAGCACTGAGTCAGCCCAAAAGAGATACAGTAGTCCCCCCTCCACAACATGGTTCATATATTTCAGTCCCAGTATATCACTGATTTTTTTTCTTGAGAGAAGCATGCTTCCAAAGAGAGGATTTTAACCCACTCCTGACACCTCAGCAAACTGCTGAGGTGTCAGGAGGGGGGTTTAAAATCCTCTCTTTGGAAGTGCATGCAAGCAGAAGCAGCCCAAGGTCAGTTTGCTGAGGTGTCTGCATTTCGTTGATTTTCCTTTATTGCAGGGAGGTCTGGCACCTAACTCCCACAATAAACAGGGGAGTACTGTACTAGGTGCCAGAATAAAAGTGATCCTTTAATGTTCAGACTATATTCTAGTGAACCAACCTAAAAAAAACTGCTTATGTCTAATTTAAGATACAACAATTATTAAATTGTTATCTGTCGTGGCCGTTTGGGGATGTGAAGGGTCAGCCTCATTCAGTACTGTTCTGACTACAGTTTCTTTGCATCAACTCTTACAAAAATTTATCCAGTTCATTTGTTCAAGTTGCATCACTTGAATTGGATCATTTTGCACCATTTGATATTCACTTTAACCTCTTTTACTTACTCCACTCTTTATGCTTTGACTTGAACTCCAGGATTAAAACAGAACAAAACCAACTATATCACACAATAATATGCACATGTTCTTGGAAATCATTATGAATTTGAACACGTCTTACTCCCAGACAGCGGAGGATAGACTAGAGCAGGTTTTGGTAAACCTTTCATACTTCAGATGTTTTGGACTACAACTCACCAAATCCTCAGCCTGCACTACCCATGCTAAAGAGCTGTCGGAGTTGTTGCAAAAATGAAGTGCCAAAGGTTTGCAATTTACTGGCCGCTAGAGCTTCAACACCATATACATGTAGTTAAGTTTTATGAATCAGCACCTTGGACAGCTACAAGACCTTTCTCCACAAAGCTTTCTCAGCTGTTATTTTATGTTATCCTTTATTATGTCACTTGCTAAACATCATAGACCTTCTGTTATTTAGCATTAAATGAATATAAATTTGGCATTTTAAAAACCTGTGAGGTACATTTGGCTGAGTAAGAGTGGGTCAAAATTAGTGTGAGATAAATGCTTCCTTTGGCTCCACACTTGTGGATAATTTTCCTTAAAAAAACAAAGAGAGAGACAGATATTTATACATCAGATACGAAATCCCTGATATCCAGTCTCTGGCATTCGTGCCAAATGTATCCTAATAAGTTATTTGCTAATATTATTAAGAGCAGGGCATCTTGTATTCATTCATTTGCCAAAAAGCCCTTTCTGCATTGTTCTAGGATTCATGTATGGCTGTTCTTGTGCTATGTAAAAGGCACAGCATGTGACTTAAAGCTATACTTTTTCAGGCTTATGTAAGTATGCACGGACTTGATCCCTATTTCCCTCACCTTACCTTGCCACCTCCCTCCCCACCGGTTTTTCTTTGTAGCCCTAAGCATGAGGGGTGGAGTAGGGAAGGCAAACAGCCTTGGCAGAAGATTTGGACCACCTTTGTAGCTGTTCGCACAAATTGGTTTGGCCCTCCCTCACTTACTTGTGAGTAATAGGAATAGTGATTTTAAGGTGCGTGTTACACATTTTGTAAAGTGTGTAGAAAGAGTAACACAATTGTCCTATAGTCTGTTTCTGTTATAAACAGCTAAAAATGAGACTCCTTAGGATGTGACCAGGAGGTTGTGCACCGCATGGTTCTTTAATGTTCATGTTTATATGTTATCCTTCTAATGAACTAAGGCGGGGGGACACCTATCCCTGTTAGAAGTCTGCTGAAACTCTGACCCTCCAGATGTCTTGGGCTATACAGTTCCCATCAGTTCTAACCCACTAACAATAAGAGACTCTAGGAGCAAGGGGCTAGAACATCTCAAAGGCCAAATGTTTCCTACCATTGGACTGAGATGAGTTCATTCCTTTCACCATCCATTGAATCCCACAGTTAATCAGGGACGTGACCCCAGATCTCCCTACCCCAGTTCAGCCTATTAGCCACCACATCATCCTTTGCCAGCTACTCAGTGATTATCCAATGATTCTAACACTGGATACTATGCTAATATATTTGCCTTTAGAGAAGGGCAACCCACATGTAGTACATCACAACTACCTGATTTTTTAGACTGTCTTTGGTTGCTTGACTGTGGAAAATACATGATGAGCTCTTGCACTTCCACTCATAGTCATGATCTATTAAGTTCTTGGAATCCCATCTTGTTTATTCCTCAAAGAAGATCCTAGGACCATTGTTTACTAAACAACAGTCAGCCACCTCCACTCCTACAGCCCAAACTCCCTGACCTCAAACTATTTCATGTCAGCTTGCATGTAGTCATGAGTCTAGTGTATAGGACTGACAAGTGGATAAGATCACATGAGAGGCAGGGAGAATCTTTCTTCCCCCGCCCCCACACCCCCAGTCTTTCTTTGCAGTGATTAATTGTAGGTAGACGAAGCCCATAAAGCACCTATGGGAATTTCTTGTGTGTTAGTGCTTGGCATAAAGTGTAATGGAAGTAGATTGTTTATGATGTGTTGTTACAAGTTTCCATCAAGGACTGAGTCTGGGATAAGTCAGTGCAGACAATACCATATGTGATGGCCTTAAATTACTACAATTAAGCTTTGCTCTAGCATAATCAAAGGAAATACGTCACATAACTTGTTCTAGATGAATCCCATTTGATTAAAAATTAGAAACCTAATTTTAAATGGTCACTGTCTATTGCTGTATTTATTTTTATCTTGAAATTCAAAACAAAATGCACTGTTGATCTTCTTGCTGGAGAGCCCAAATAAGATATCAGGGGAACCCTGGGGATTGATCCTAAGAGCAATTTTGCCAAGCATTTATCTAGAGAATCAGCCTCCCTCCAGAAGGAAGAAGTTGATTGTCTGCTATAAGTAGTGAAATACTGTAAAATTCCCAGCTTGGGAGCAACTCTCTTATATTAAGTGGTCCCTTGATGCCTGGCTTTGCCAAATATTATTTAAGCACACCAGCAGCAATGATTAATATAAGCTGTGGGTTGTGTGTTAAAACTATTAGGTATAGGTTAATGGGGTCTGGTTTATTTATTTATTTATTTAAACTTGCAAACCGTCCCATACTGCACGCACTGGGCAGTTCACAACACGTTAAGTCACATATAATGGATGGTATTTAGCCAGTGCATCTTTGCTCTTCCCCATTCCGGACCTAGGAAATCAACCCTACCCTAATTCTGTTTTCCGGGAAAAAAAGTTACTTTCGCGATCACGTTCTTTTGATTGTCGTCTTTCCCACGTGATCTTCCGCAGCGATTGGTCTGAAGGAAAGAGGCCGATCCAGTGCCAGGGAAGCGCGCATTAAGCTCCAACCTGAACCGTCACGTGTGAACACGACCGAACAGCCCTCCCACTCTCCCGCTTCGCCCCATCTCTCCCTGGGCTGTCGCCCGCTGCTCTTGTCCGCTGTATCTTTAAGGTGCCCTCCCCTTCTCTCCATTGTCCCTCCCCTGCCATCCTCCGAGCCGATCTCCCGCTCTCCCCCTTCCCCTCGCCCGCCCGCCTGCCTCTCTGCAACCGGGCTCCGTTGGATTTGCCTCCCCGGCAGGCAGGCTCCTCGGATTAGCCGCTGTCATCACCACCACCATCACCGCCGCCGCCGCCATGGCCGACGTGAAGACGGGGATCTTTGCGAAAAATGTCCAAAAGCGACTGAACCGGGCGCAGGAAAAGGTGAGCAGGGAGCAGGCGGCGGCTTGCAGCGGTGCGTCGCGGGATGCAGGGGGGAATATTGTCCAGTGATGGGCACCCCACCCCCGCCGCCGCACGGATTGCGTCGGGCACGGCTGGGTAGGCACGGCTGGAGCAAAGGCAGGCGGCGGAGGCAGGACGCCGCATCGTCGCCGGGTGGCAAAGGCTCCTCGGGGGCCAGGCCGGGGCCTTGCTGCCGCTGCGCTCGCTCGGTGCCCCCCCCCCCTTGGTGCGCTCTGCGGCCATCGCTCGCCTTAAGGCCCGGAAGAGGCAGCCGGCGGATTCCCCCCCCCCCCATCCCACCCCTCTCCCTGCTTGCCCGCACTCAAATCCCTCGCTGTCCTCCAGCCTCCACCTCCCTTCCCGGTTCCTTGAGGCGGATTTTCCCCCCGCCCGGAGGGATTTCCGCCCCTCAGCCGCATGTTGCCTTCCTCGGGGAACGTGAACAGGCGCGCTGGTGCGCTTCGGTGGCCATGCGTCTATTTCTGGCTATAATACAGCCACCGCGACATCAGGGCTGTAGGGACACAGGATCCAAAGTCACGGGATGGGGAGGGAGGACAGGCGCGTTCTCCTGCCCATCCACGCCCTCCAGAAGTACGCGGGCACTCGCGGGGGGTGGGGAGAGGGGGGTCTGCAGCATCTCTCGGAGGCTCCCGCTCGCTGCTGGGAAGCTCCCTGGGGGGACTGTTGGAGCTGGTCTATAGACTCCCTTCCCCAGAAGGTCAAGGAGGCAAACCACCCCCCGCTGCCTAACAAGCCCTGCCTTGGGGTAGAAGAACCGAAGTGGCGCGAGGTGAAAAGGCCCACGTTTTGCCTCCTGGAGGTCTGGTTTGTGCGTGTTTGCAGCGCTCCCGTTATACTCCTGGCTGGCGCATAAATAACCCCTGGCGAGTGCTTTATCGAACTGGAGAAATGCTTCTCTGAGGAACGTTTGGCAAGCACTTGCTTAATAATTATGGTCCTGGTTATTTTCCTTTCCCTTCTTTTTCTTCTGGCAAGCTGCCCTCATCTGGCCTGGATGTTATGTAATATCATTGCCTTTATAATTATCTCAAATAAAATACTATGAGATGAAACGATGCAATGTCTGACTCATGAGTAAGAGTTGACCTGGTGTATGTTCCTCTGTCTCTAGCTGCACAGCTGTGCAGTGCTAGCACCAGTGCCAACCCAGCTTGTTTGCACACATGTGCACGCACACGCACACGTGCACGCGCACACACACACACACAGAGAGAGAGAAATTGTGTGGGTCAATATAGCTTGGGATATTGTGTATATCCCAAGCTATACTTATAGACCATGCCAGCCTAAGCATATGGAGGTCCCTTAGGCAATGTTCCTTCAGTGAGTCACAAAATCAGAAAAGGTGGGACATGCAGATGGAAATGTCTCTCATGGCAGTTCTGAGCTTTTTGTGCTAAGGGGAATTGGGGGTGGCAGCGCTATGGCTCCAGTGGTACCTTGGAAATTCTTAAGTCCTCTAGAAGCATACCAGTCCATCATGCACCAGAACAGGCTGAAAATGGTCCATCTAGTCAACAATGTCCATTGTTACATTTCTTCCATCTCTTTTTTGCAATGGCCCTTGAACTTGAGCAAAGAGGGCTTGTAGTTCCTGCCAGGGGTTCAAAATAATTGCTTCCAAACCATCTGTGGTTGACTGTCATAATATTCAGGGCTGCCAACAGGAGCTCCATTCTTTCATTAGGAGGAGAAAATGCTCAGAGGGTGCTTGCCAAAGGTCCTCTGAGTGAGTGAGTCAGCATTCCCTCATAATCCCTCTCCCCTACTCCCCATAATGCTGGTACCACTGAAGGACTGTAAGCTGCCAGTCGCTTGCAACACCAAAGTCGGATTGCATGTAGAGTTCTGATCTATTCAGGGAAAGAAAGATTTAATTCTCCCTTAAACCCACCTCCATGCTTGCACACTTTCCATGTTGTAAGAGGATTGTGTTTCTTTTAATAGCCACCGAAGTGCATCAAGTGCTAATGTGATCCTCACTGTGTTCCTTTGGAGAGTAACCTAATCAATAGATCAGAATGGAATTCTCTAAATCACTTCTGTTGGTAGTGTATACGGACCACATTGTCCCTCTCACCCCACAGATTGTCTTAGTAGGAGCTCCTCTTAGCTTTTTCATAAACAGTAGCTCAGTATTCAGGTGCAGTTCTGTTTTTGACTGATGAAAAATGTTCAATAAGACAATGAAGGTCCATAGTGTAAAACAGTTTCCCAAGTTTGAATAAAAATTCCTAAGTTCCTGGTAGCAGAACACTGGTTTTCAAACCTTTAGAATACAAGCATTCCTCACTTAATGACCAAGTTCTGTTTCTACAACTAGGTTGTTAAGCAAATTGGTTAAGCAAGGATCTGAAGGGTGAATGTCTTGTGGCGTGGTGGCTCTCTGGGAGGCCACAGGAGAAGCAGCATAAAAAAGGGGGGATAGAAGGAAATGGAGGTGGCCAACACTCCGCCCCACTCAAGATCATTCTCCTCCTTGACAGAGGCATTGTGACACTCACAGCAACACCTGTCTCTTAGAAGTAGCAGAGGAGGTGGGGGGGGCACTGTAGCCCTGCATCCTTCCCTCCAAGCTGCTGACAACGTAAGTACAGCCAAGCAGAAGTGAGCTGGATACTTTGCCCCTGGCCTTGTGGGATGAAACAGCAGGTTCTTTCTGAGGCGGCAATTAGGTGTCAGCTGTGGCTTTGGCTGCTGCTGAGCATAAGTTTGAGGTGGTCATTAAACAAGTAGGTTGTTAAGTGAGGAATGGCTGTATGATTGTTTCATTTAGTTCTCTGCTGGGTTCTTGTCTTAAACTTTTCCACTGGTTCAGAAAAAAATGGAGCTGGTTTGAACTATCCCTTCACACCCTCCATAGCTCTCTTAGGAATGCTGAGATTGTTGCTGAGTTGAGTTCTTTGAATCCTCAGGTGTGAGTTCCACAAATTAATCCCCTTGACCATTAGCAAATTCTTTATGTCAGCCATCTCATATTGTGTATATATGTCATTTCTTGCACTGCAGTGCCCTAAGGCAGCAATAGCTGTTAAAGAAGCAAGAAGACCATTTACCACCACCCATGTTTTTGTTAAATTTATACTTGCCTTTCCACTAAAAATAATGCTGAATTTCACTAACAGTAGAATCTGAGAAATGTAAATTTGGATTCAGACATCTTTGGAATTCACTGCATAATACAGTACCATATTCAGATAGTTCTGAACGAATCTGAATTTGATAGGTCTGAATATCTCTATAATTCCTAATATTTTGAGTCCCATTTACTCATAGATTAGAAAACAAAAGATTAGGTGAAACCTCTTTTTCAGAATCTTGGAGTGATTTCTTGAGAAATGAAATTTAAAGACAATTTGGTGTCAAAGGTAGAGAGGTTATCCTGGTGAGTTTATCTGGAAGTTGAGTCATGGCAACTGGACTTCTTGTGAGACTGAAACATTTCACTACTCATCCAAGCAGCTTCTTCGGTCTGAGGAAAGTTGGTGAAATGCCTCCAATTTATAGTTCAACTTGGTTTCACACCACTCTGACCGGAATAGGCTCCTTAGGTGGACAATGGCCTGAATAAGCTCATTAGGTGGACAATGACCATGTTGGTTGGATGTGCCAATGGCATTGTGCCATTGAGCTGTAGCTAATAGAAATGGGCATGAATTAAAAATGAATTCCAAATTAATCAAGAATCACTAATTTGTCAATTCATATTCCTCAGAATTGATGCCTCTGATGAATACAAATGCTAGCAACTTTTGATTTGTCAATTTGTCAGGCTATAAAATGCTTCCCTCAGCACCTAGAGCCACCAAAATTGCAGAGAAAGCTCCCCTGACATTCTTTTACAACCCCTGCATGTTTGATGCAGTTTGTGTTTTGGATGTCTGCAATATAAATCCACAACGAGCCCCTCCCCAAGAAAGTTCCCCTCAGGCAACTCAGGATAGTAAAATCACAGAGAAGCGACCCCCAACTGTCCTCTACTAGCCCCAGAAGTGTGGTTAATTTTCAGTTTCAGAAATCCTAATTATACACCCACAAAGTGGGTCCGTCCAGTAAAGTGCCATTTAGGATCTGATGGGGAAAATTCTAGTGCTAAAGGGAACTTTTCTGGCCTGGGTCCACTTTTCTGGTGTATAACTTGAATCTCTGAAGCCTGGCCTTCACCAAAAATGGAGGACTTTTAGATGACATTTGGGGAAAGCTCCTCTGTGACACTGGTTTCTTTAGGTGCCTGGAGGACCATTTATTAGGGTTTTAATGTCGAGATGAATTGACCAATCCATTCATCAGAAAAACATCATACATTTGTCGTTCCTGATTCATCAACATGGATGAATTAGAAATTACCATTTTTAAAATTTGTGCCCATATGTACTGCCTATAATTGATGCATGAAGCAAACCGATGAAGCTGTTTGGATGAACAGCGAAACGTTTCTATCTCTTAAAAAAAGAAGTCCAGTAGCCATGACTCAACTTCCAGATAAACTCACCTGGATGACTGAGAATCTTCACAGACATATTGCTTTGCAATTTGGGGCAGATGCCCTGAAGTTGGTGCGAGAATATGAAAGAACAGCAAGAAAAGGAGCAAACCCTTGTTTGGGGGAGGAGAGAAGAAGTATGTATGGTTTAACTCTATATGTAGCTAATATTTACAGCGCTGAGCGAGCAGCATAAGGAAGAAAGCATCCCAGTGTGAGAAGTCATTGTAGGGCACAGTTGTACAAATTGGTTGACATTTCTCTAGAATCATTTTTATTTATTTATTTATTTATTTATTTTTATACCGCCATCTTTATTTTTATACCGCCCGTCTTCCCAGGGGAACTCTGGGCAGTTTACAAAGAGCCTCAGAGCCTAGTTTGTAAGTTACAGTGGTACCTTGTATAAAGGAATTAATTCATTCCAAATGAAATTATGTTAAGCAAATTTTCCTTTATACAAATTCCCAGAGGAATGCATTGAAAATGGAGTGATCCCATTTTTATGTTGTACGGATTCTCCCCACAGGCGATTATGTTAAGCAAATTTCCCCTATCTCTGGAATTTTTTATGTTGTACGGATTTTATGTTATACAAACTCTTTGTTATACGAGGGTCCACTGTATTTGTTAGTTGTTAATATGCATTATTGTGAAAAAGTTCATTTTTCTTCCATGGCAGCCAGTTGTGTTTCCATTGAGCATTTTGTATTGATATTGAATAATTACCCATAAAATGGTTGCTACAGTCTTAATTTGGAAATTGGAAATTAATGATTGCCTCTGTAATTACTGCAAATAAAAAAACTTATAATTACCTGGCACCTGAATATAGAGCCATGTTATTCTTACAAAATGAGTGAGTGTGTTAATATATATTCAGAAACATCAATTGGATAGCTAATAAATACTGTAAGATTATAAATTAAAATTCTATGGTATGTTAATTTGGTCCGTTCCCCCCCCCCGCTTATTCTATATATTGTGTAGTATGGTTGTATGATGTTATGTCTCATTTATATATTGCCATTTCCACCAACAAAATTAGGGTGTATGTGACTTTTAGCCTCAGTATGATTCTGTGATGCTGAGTAAGTGGGACTGATATAAAGCCACTCAGGCTGCAGTTCTCTTTCCTTTTACCTCACTGAATAAGCCCCTCTGAAATGATGATGGCTTCTGGATGACCATCTAGGATTGTAGTACCAATAAGGTCTTTAGATGTAAGTAGGAAACAGAAACCTGATATTTCAGTGCTCTGTAATGTAGATTTCCCCCCCTCTGCAAACAAACCAAATTTGCTAGATGATGAAAATGGCAAAAATGCCTGTGAAATAATATAAATAATAATGATGATAAATAATGATGATTATTGTAATTCTGGCTGTAAAAATTTTCTTGGAAATTCTGAAATACATTTTTGAAATAAATTGCCTGTAATGACTAACATCATGCAGTTGAAGGATAATAGCTGGTGTGTGTGTGTCTTATAAGCAGTAATGTGGCAGTTTGCAGCTAATGTAGCCCCACCGCTTAGCCTAATAATTTTATGTATATTGTCAGTTTTAGATGTTTCTATATTGTTTTTAATATCTCTTGTTTTACTGTGTTTTATATTGTAATCACCCAGAGTCCTCCCAGGGAAGATGAGCGGTGACAAATCTAAACAAACAAACAAACCTACAGTAAAAGCACACAACTGCAATCAGGACAATGATGATGACTGAGAAGGGAGCCATAGCAATGTTCACAGGCCACCTGCATCGTATCGTGCTCATTTTCTGCATTCAGCAGACAGAAAGTCCTACCATATCCATACCCACTTGGTATCTGCAGAAGCCTGCTGTCTCTTTCCACACACAGTTTAGTGCAGAAATGCAAGACATGCTTGAGTCAGGTGGCAATGGAAGGGTGGGTAGCAATGTTCCAATAGTGTTTATCTTAAAGACCACTCATAGGGGAGTATTAAACTGTGTGCGGAAAGCTGGCTTTTGATGATAGTAAGGGTAAGGGATAGGATTGGTTTTCTCCTCTTATCACTGCCTCTTCACTCTTCTTCAAGGTGAAATGGTCAATTCCACCAAAATGAAGCCAGAAATGCAGTTTTGATCTCACAGCAAGAGCTCTCCAGTGCAGCACAGGCTTTACCAAAAAGGGAGATAGGGAATTCTGAATTTGATGGTCTTTACGTACAGGGCACTCCATCTCCTTTGGCTATTTGATCTTGCAACTGCAATTTTATGGACATCCACCTAAAAGGAATTCCTATTGTTTTCCGTGCGACTCTCTCTGTTGTAAGTGTATGTGGGACTGCAGCTTACTTGTATTTTTTTAATTGACTGGTTTTGCTGAATGTTAAGCTTCCTTGGAGGCCTGGTGTATTGCTGAATGGTAGCTTAGAGATGATTTTATAATAAATTTAAATATAGTCCATGTTTATTTTAGAACCCTAAATTATTTGGGTCCAAATTAACTGGAAAGACCACATCTCTTTTTATGAGCCTGCCTGGGCCTCAAAATTATCAGGGGAGGCCTTTCTCCACAGCCTGCTACCTCCACAGGTGCAAGTGGTGAGGATGTGAGAAAGGACTGCTCCCATACTTTGGAACTCCCTCTCACAGGAGGTGAGGCTGTCCTCCTCTTGGCTGCCTTTCTACAAATAGGCAAAGACAATTCTCTTCAGGCTTTTCTTTTCTCAGTAGCTGGGTGCCTAAGAAGGAACAATGCTTTTGTTTGTTGTTCTCTGCTCTTCCTGTTTTATACTGTTTGTTTTTAATCATGCAAGCGACCTTGGGGCCTTTTGTGGAAGAAAAGAAGGTACAAATATTTTAAATTATTATAACAATATTCAAAAAGAGTCAAAAACAGACAAAATCATTGATTAGTGTTATATATGGGATAGAGATTTTGACCCAAACCCTATGTATCAGTTAAATATTAGTGTATTGTTGTTCCCATGCTGTTCCCATTACTGCCATTTTTTTTCATTTCTAATAGATTGGTTCAGAGATCTGTGATGGTTATAATGTTTTATAAAATTATATGGCACTGTTCCCATTGTCCCAGTGACTGTGGAGACTACTGCAATGTTTTTCATCCACAAATGAATTGTTTCTATTGCAGGCCTCTGTATTTTGTTAAGTGCTCCAATTCTTTATCATCAACTCTGCCATGCTCTGGAATTGCAGTATCAATTATCCAGGCATTTCATCTTGTTTCCATCACTGTTATGTCTGGTGTATTTTGCTCAAGGTGTCTGTCCGTTTGAATCCAAAAGTCCCACAAGATCTTTACTTGAGATCATTTTCTAACACCTTTTCTACCTGCTCCCACAGATTCTTGAGTGCTGGCAAGTTAGATTTTTTTATCCAGTGGCCAGTGTATTTCTCTTGCTACTTTGTTGTGCTTTGTTTTGTAATCTGCACAGTCTTTGAACATTCACAGGTGAAATATGATACAGTTTCATTCTGTTTCCACAAATTCCTTATATTTTAGTTTTCATGGAATTTGTTTGAGTGGTTGTGTGTCAAAGATCAAGCCTTCAGTTTCTTTATTATTGGTCCCCAGTTTTAGCCATGCCCAAGTTAAATTATTATTATCATGTTTTCCCTCAATATTTCTCAGATGTTGTCCGTGGAATGATGTGCCTTTCAAGCTGTTTAATTTAACTTAAATAATTATCATTATCATTGAAACAAGCCTTTGTTTCATTTTATTGTGGTTGTTAGGTCAATTGTATAGTTTGTGGATGAAGCAGATTAGAAGTGTAAATAAATATATCAGTATAACACAAAGGTTAATAAAATGTGACCTGCAGGCTGCACGTAGTCTACAGGAGCCTTAATGTTGGTCCTGGTTCACTGAATTATTGTTGTTATTGGTGGTGGTGGTGGTACTGTAGTAGTAGTAGTAGTAGTAGTAGTAGTAGTAGTAGTAGTAGTAATGTTACATGCCGAAAAATTGGAAGTGACTTATAGTAATCCCAATAGTAAGGTACTTGTTTTACTGGTTCTATCCCTCAATGAGTTTCCACGGAGGAGCTTCGGAATTGAACACAGGTTTCCTGAGTTCTAGTCCTTTTCTCTATGCACTAAACCAGAACTGGGTACCCAGGAATAGCAGTACGAAGTTATTTTGGCTCAGGAAGTTACTTCTGTCTTTCAGGGGACATGGTATGTTTTGAGGTCTCACTACTGCCCATGGCCGCCACATACCCCAAAATAAGTCTCTGCTTATAACCTCAGTTCCTTTCAAACATTTCCCCCCCTAGCTTGGGCAATGCTTAAAGAGTTTTTGGAGTTGTAGTCCACAAAAAGTAATGTTTCCAACTTGCGCCTCTTTGGCTTTCTTCCAGTTTTTTTCTGGCATAAAAAGTTATAGGAGCACCATTCCAAAGACTGTTCAAAAAACTTTGTTCCCTGTTCATGGTATTACAGTCAATCAGTCAGACACCTTTATTGGCATAAATAAATAAATAAATAAAATAGACAATGAACAATAGAGAATAAAACACACAATTGAGAGACTGTGCATACCCAAACCAGTATCACTTAAAAACAGGGAAGGGTGGAGGAAATATAGGAACATTGTAACAGGACAAGAGCAGGAGGGTGTTTCCATGTATCATTATATTTGTCCAGCCATAATTGACTGCAGACCATCCAGAATGAACAGACTATATTTGGAGGTGTGGAACAAAAGGCCCGTTGAGTAACTGTGGCCTGCGTCGCTGGATTAACAAATTGATAAATGTGGCAATCTGCCTAGTGTGGGTTTTGTCTAAGCCTGATAAAAGATTATGCAAAATGACCTCATCCTGGCGACCAGGGAGTCTAGCAAGATGTGGCTCGAGGTGGGAAGCACGGATGTCCTTGTATAGAGGACAATATAGGATCATATGCACCAGAGACTCAATGGTCCCTGAATTACAGGGACATAACCGAGTCTCCAGTGGTAGAGAGCCGAATCTCCCATATAGGATATTAGAGGGGAACACATTACATCTAGCTAGAGTGAAAGCATGTCGTTCCTGTGGATTCTCTAAAAGATGTAGGTAGCTAGCCGGCTTGCCAACAAGTAGCGGGAGTTGGAGACTGAGAGGGGAACATGCTTTCGAGGCTCCTGCAAAGAGGTCTTGCCTTTCAATGTCTAGCAATCTAAGCTTTAACAGCCTATAAGCCTGCATGAAAGGTAGTGCCCCCAGCTGATCAGGTGAAATGCCCAGGGCCGTAATTATTTGGAGAAACCATTTAAGGCCAGGAGAGTAAAAATGGTTGGAGAGAATGCCCTCTATCAGAGGGTCTTTGTGTGAGATAAAACAAATTATCAGCCAGTATTTGAATTGTTTTAGTTGTGCCTGAGTGTTCAATCTGCTGAGTCCAGCCTCCAGACAGAGGGCTGTGTAAGGTACACAGTGTGGAACTGCCAATATTTTATAAAGAAAAGTGGATTGAAGCCTTTCAACCAGTGGATTGATGACGTCCAGCTAAACTGGTACCCCATATAGCAGTTGGGAGATGACCTTTGCTTTGAAGACCTGCAGAGCACTGGGGATATATTGATTGCCCCATATATAAAAGAACCGGTAGATAGCTTGGATGGTCAGTCTGGCTGAGTTGATAGTGATATGCCTGTGTCTGGCCCAGGTGTTATGGTAGAAAAAAATTAAACCTAAATACTTAAATTCTTTGACTTGTTGTATTGCTCTCCCATGAAAAATCCAAGAATGGAGTTTCCAGCTCTTACTGAAAACAATTATTTTGGACTTACTATAATTGAGGGACAGTTTGTTGCAAGAAAGATAGTTAATACATTCTAAAATTAATCGTCTTAAACCTATCTTGGTGCTGGAAAGTAGTACCATGTCATCTGCATACAGAAGAATGGGCACTGCCAAATGGCCCAGTCTTGGGCAGTGGCTGTTTACTCCTAGCAGTAGAGGAGCAAGGTAATTGATGTACAAATTGAATAGGGTGTGGCCAAGAACACAGCCCTGTTTAACTCCTCTGTTAATGGGAACGCTGCTGGAAAGTTCACCATCGCTGGATAATCGAATGCAGCAAGTGTTCTCTGTATGTAACCTTTGGATTTAAAAAAGCAGTCTTCTGTCTAAACTGGCAGCCCATAACTTGGCCCATAAAAGTTCCCGGTCTACAGAATCAAATGCATCTTTAAGATCTAAAAAAGGCAGCATATAGATGACTCTTCGTATGGGCAGTTTGCTTGGCTATAAGATGAGATAATATTAGACAATGATCCACTGTGGATTTATTCTCACGAAATCCTGCTTGCTCTGGCCCAAGTATGTTATTATCTTTTATCCAGGAGTTGAGTCGAATCAGGAGGTTGTTAGCATATACCTTGCCCACGACTGACAGCAGGCTGATTGGTCTATAATTACCCGGCATTTTTCTATCCCCCTTTTTGAAAATGGGTAAAATTATAGATTGGACCCATGACTTGGTATTACATGTCATTGCTTTAGAGAGGGAGGGGGGATTTTGTGTGATGTAACATGAACCATTACAATACAGCTTGTGTACAAGCTTGTAACTGTGCTGCGCATAATCAGCATGTGAAAGAAGATGGCAAGACTAAAGCTGATCCCACCATAACAACGTGCCTGAAACAACAGCATGAGATCAGCAACCTGTTCATGTTTGTTTATTGAATTATTTGTATACCACACAGAGTAGCCTTGTTGCTAGATGGTGTGGAATATAAGTCCAATAAGTAAATAAATAAATAAATAAATAAATAAAATTTTCATTTTCCACCCCAAGAGCCAGTGTTGTGCAGGTCCATGGCCATGGAATGTTGTTTACCTTTCCACTTTTTACAGTGCTATCTGTTTATCTATTTGCATTTACGTGCTTTTGAACTGCTAGGTTGGCAGGAGCTGGGGTTAAGAGAGGGAGCTAGCTCTGCTGCATGGCACCCAGGATTTGAACTGCCAAGCTGCCGACTTTGGAGCCAACCATTTCAGTACTCTAGTCCGCTGAGCCACCAGGCCACACTGAGCCACCATGCATTGCAAACACTAACAGCATGTAGACACTTGCATTTACAGTATGTCATACCTGCTTGATTTGGTGAATTGTCCTCTGGAATAGGAAACATAGCACCTGGCTGTATTGGTGGGGTGGGAATGTTTGGCTTTCCAGATATTCTATAACATCTCTTCTCCAAGTCTGGATGTGTGTGAGATCCTTACAGTTCCTGACCATTAGCCATTCTGACTTACCCTTCTGGGAGGTCAAAGTCCAAAACTTTGAGAATATCAAAATTGGCCCACTCTCCTTGAATCAGAATGATTTTGCTGGGAGTCTCTGACTGGTTCCGGGGACTGATATGCTTTGAAAACAAGTCTAGTGTGGTGATTAGCTATCTGCTGGAACTGAGCTTCCACAAGTCACTTTTAATGTGTAAATTGACAACCGAGATCAACTTCCTCTGTAGTGTATTGGGATGTTATAAAGTACCTACAAATATCTGAACCAGAGGATTACTCCAACTAGTTAATGAACATTGTAGTTCTGCGCTCCTTTTTTCCTAATTATTACCTGAAGTCTTGGCTTCTTCCTTTGTCACTTGATGGATACTTTTCTTTCACATATTGAGGATCTAATTTCCTCATTTTATAGCATTGACTTCAATTCTTCTGCAGCTGCAAAGCTACATTTACATTTCTTTTCCTGGATCATGTCATCTGGCAGTCTGTGATGTATAGCACTGTAGGGTCCAGTGATTCAACCCTTGTGCTAAAAATAGGACCCTTGAAATACAAATATGTGTTGTGAAAAGAAAAATACTTGAGTAGCACACATAAGCACGATGCATTTTTCTGTAAACACCCAAAGCTTTTATGACTGTAATTTTCTTCCTAACTATGGGGATAGAACATAGGATAGGCTTGATATGTGTTATGGATTGACTATTATTATTATTATTATTATTATTATTATTATTATTATTATTATTA
>JAHTLZ010003542.1:32873603-32924568 GCA_023846285.1 Phrynocephalus versicolor
CAGTCTCACTGGAGTGAGGATAATATTTTGTAATTTCTTCCACACTGTAAACAGGGACCTGGCCTATGCATATAGTAGACATAAATTGGAATTATCTGGCCTGGTTAATGGCTATTGGCCTGTTTTTTGGGAGAGGGGGATACTTTATTCTTTTGGAAGATGATGCACTGTGCTTCTTGGAGGATCATGTTGCAGACATTCACCATAGTTTAATGGCTGTTCATGATACAATCATATAGATCTCAAAGCAGTATAAAATGCTGTGGAAGAGCTGTCAAGTAAAAATACCAGTAAGCAGAAAAAGAGAGCCCTACAAATCTCAAAATTATAATGTCCAGTAGGCCAGAATTGCAACAATATCAAATTCATACACAAAACAATCTATATTAGATAAGGAGCTGTGTCCCCCCCCCCTTTTTTTTTAATGACCCTGTGTAACTACTGCTAGAAGGCTGTTTGGTCTGCTCTAGGGAGGAAGACAATGAAGAAAGCAGTCAGGACATATCAGTTCAAATAATTGAGGCATAGTGCAGATGCCCTAAGCACATCCGATCTCGCCTGATTTTGGAAGCTAAGCAGGGTCGGCCCTGATTAGTACTTGGATGGGAGACCACCATGGAATACCAGGTGCTGTAGGCGCCTGGAGTAGGAATTGGCAAACCACTCCAGGATTCCTGCCAAGAAAACTCCATGGACATGGGGTCATGAAGAGTCAGTCACGACTGTAATGACACAACATACACAACACATCAGTGCAAAAAAAAAAAAAATGGTACTGCCCTGGAATGCCCATCAGAAATTCTCTTCTAGTTCTCTTTCTGTAGGCTTTCAGTTTTAAAAAGCAGCTGTATTCTAGATATGTGGTGTCCAGACTGAAGACACTAGAAGTATGAGAAGTGTCCTTCAAAGCCATGCTGTATTGATGCAACATCAGTACTTGTGGGCTTTGGGTTGCATTTTTAGCCTGAAACTTCTAATTAAGTTCTATTACTTTAACTAGAGGGATAATATTATTGGAAATGATTTGGAAATGCTATTATTATGTGCTGTCAAATCCCTTCACCTTATGGTGAGCCAATGAATTAATGTAAGTTTGCTCAGAAGTAGACTGTGTGATCTCAGTGTACGTTTGCACCCTAATGGTACAATCCAATATGTTTTATGTAGAAATTAGACTGTGGTCTTTTTCCTCAACTAAGCATATTCAGGACAGCATCATGCCTCCACAATAATTTGTGCTTGGCACACTCATCTCTATAAGTTATTTGTGACATGAAAGGAAGGAATGAGATGACATTTCTGTTACCCAATGATAACTTTGTAACTATGTGACAAATGTCTATTTATGCTTCTGGTTACTGTGGCAGGTTTTGAAACATTTCAATATTGTAATTACTGTATATACTCGAATATAAGCCTAGTTTTTTAGCCCTAATTTTGGGCTGAAAAAGGGGGCCCTCGGCTTATATTTGGGTCAATGCTTTTAGCCACTGAGGCAAGTCATTTTAAACATTGCATGCCACTTCTCATGACCCCCCTCTGCATCACAGGGGAGTGGCACACAACGTTTAAAATGACTTTTAGCCACTGACCCAAGCACTTGCATCAGTGGCTAAAAGTTATTTTAAGCATCACACACCACTCCCCCTGCTGACAAAAGAAGAGCTGCCAGGCCCTGCTGCATTTCCCACCCTAAACTTACACTCGAGTCAATATGTTTCCCCAGTTTTGGGGGGTTAAATCAGGGGCCTCGACTTTTATTCGGGTCGACTTATACTCGAGTATATACAGTACTTCTGTATTGACCTCTTTTGAGCTGTTTGCTTTGTCATCTGAAAATGGATGACTGTGAACATAAGGTACTGTATATGGAGAATAGCATGTCTTTTCTGCATCTCCACTAACAGTGATACAGACAAGAATATGGCCCTATTCAGATATTATTTTATCCAGCATTTGCAGGATGGTTAGACTGGAGTATTTCCTACTCAATTGTTATTATTGGTCTCTACATATGAGCATGAGCCCTGGAAAATCTTGTGGCAGGTAAGACCATCTACTTTGGCCTGGAACCTCACTTGTCAAACCATGTTGATGATGCAGGAGAAAATATCACCTGACTAGGGCTTATGTTTTTGTCAGAGACATATTTCACAATTCATATTTCACATATTTAACCATCTAAATTGCAGGACATACTGTTATTTTTGATAAATAGCAAGGAGAAGAAAGAGAAAGAAAGAAACAAAAATGCCCTAGAAGCATTTATATTGTGCTATTGAAAAGTATTATTTTTTTTTAAAAAAAAACTATAGATTTGCGGTATCTCTCTGTTGTTAAGAGGGAGTTCACATCACATTCAAAAATATAACAATATATTACCATTTTGTATGGTTAAAATAGGAAAACAGTTTCAAATTACCAACAAGAATTAAATTAGCAATTAAAACTACAACAGACCCCCCCCAATTTCCTTAAGACTCTCCTAAATGCCAAAAATGAATATATATTTTCAATTGTAGATTTAAATGCATATTTTTGTCACCAAAAGAGATTACAGCAGTTCAAGGTCTCTTCTGTGGCAGTCTCATATGGTGATGAAAAAAGGCATTTAAATCTACAATTTAATGGCTTCTAAATGCATCAGAATCATGCCATGATTCCTTTTGGGGGGAAAATCCATATAGTGGTAGGTATTCTATAGATGAGTGCTGCAGGAAGGAAATCTGAGGAATTGTATATTGTATAGACTTTCTTCACAAGGCTATTTTAGTATAATAAGAAATAGCTCTTCTGATTAGCTATTAGTATGTAGTAGATTCCAATCAAAGCAGATAGGTGATACTAGAAATATTTGCAATTTTTATTCCCTCTGTCACTTCGACAGGGTACCTCCATTTGACCTGAATATGTTTTACTGCAGGTTTGAGAGGAAACTGCAACTATTTATCCCTACAATTTCCATCTCAGATTTAACAACAACTGAGCCTGTGGAAATTTACCCCATGCCATCGGGTCCTCCATCTTTGGTGATCACAGAGAAGGAGGTGCAAGGTCTGTTTTACAGACAGAAGTTGAGGAAAGCACCAGGTCCAGATAAAATCACTTCTTGTTTAAGAGTTTGTGCTGAACAACTGGCTCCTATTTTTACCCGCATCTTTAATAGATCACTGAAGATGTGTTATGTTCCTTCTTGCTTCAAACATTCCTTGATTATTCCAGTACCAAAAAAATCTTCTGTCAAGGAATTGAATGATTATATAGCAGTTGCTTTAACTTCTGTGGTCATGAAAACTTTTGAGAGACTAGTGTTGGCTCACCTGAAATCTATCACAGATTTGTCATTAGATCCATTGCAATTTGCTTATCGTGCAAATAGATCAATAGATGATGCTATTAATATGTCCTTACATTATATATTGCAACATCTTGAATCTCCAAAATCTTATGCAAGGGTTCTTTTTGTTGATTTTAGTTCGGCATTTAATACTATTATTCTGGATATCCTTATGACTATATTAAAACAGCTGTCTGTACCTGATTACACTTGTAAATGGATTGTAAGCTTCCTAACAGACAGAAAGCAGCAGGTGAAGTTAGATAAAATTATATCAGATATTAGCAAGGTTAGCATAGGAGCCCCTCAGGGCTGTGTGTTTTCTCCATTTCTTTTTTCCTTATATACTAATGATTGTACCTCAAAGGATTCCTCTGTTTGCAGATGACACTACAGTGATTAGTGTCATTCGAGACAATGATGAATCTGCCTATAGGCAAGAGATTGAAGAACTAGTTGTATGGTGTACTCAAAATAATCTCGAATTAAACACATGCAAAACTGCTGAAATGGTGGTGGATTTTAGGAGGACTCGTTCTATACAGCCACCTCTTATGATATCAAATAACTTAGTGTCAATAGTGGAGTCCTTTAATTTTTTAGGTACTATTATATCTCAAGATTTAAAATGGTCATCTAATATTGAAAGTATTATTAAGAAAGCACAACAAAGAATGCTTTTTCTGCGTCAATTTAGGAAGTTCAGAACTGTTGATTCAATTCTATAGAAGTCCTATTGAATCTATTATCTGTTCCTCTATAACTGTCTGATTTAGTTCTGTGACTAGGTATGACAGATATAGACTTCAAAGGATAATTGGAACTGCAGAAAAAAATTATTGCTACCAATCTGCCATCTATTGTGGAATTGTATACCACACAAGCTAAAAAGAGGGCGATGAAAATATACACAGATTCCACACATCCAGGACATAATCTGTTTCAATTGTTACCCTCAGGGCGGCATTTTAGGGCATTGCATACTAGGACAACTAGATATAAAGATAGTTTCATTCCAAGTGCTATCAAACTGTTGAATAATTAATTTTTACTTCTCTTCTTCCTTTTAAATAATGGGTTATATTGTATTGTTGTACTGTGTTTTTATTGTTGACTATCTGATTCTTATATTTCCTTTTATATCGAGAGCATATTTTACCAAAACAAATTCTGGGTGTGTCCAACCACACTTGGCCAATAAAAGTATTCTGATTCTGATTCTGATTCTGATTCTGAAGAGCAAAGGGCTCCAGTTTTCTGGAAGTCACTTCCAGTTCTCCGGAAACCACTTCTGGGGCCTCCAACAGACCAGGGGAACCTGTTGGAGGCCCATTCGAGGCAGCGCCAGGCCTGGGGTAAGTGCAGGAGGCCTCAAACGGGCCTGTGCAGCTTGCCCCAGGAGCCCTTTGTTTCATATACTGAGGTCCCATGATATACCGGGACCACAGTATATGGAACACAAAATGGCGAGGGATGACTGTACTTCCGAATTTGAACTTCTGATGTGTTCCCCCTTAGCGAAATATTCACTGCTAGCTCTGGTGGTGACAAAATCTCAGATTAGCAGGTCAAAGTGAAAGACCTGTGATGCCTTCAACAGTGCACCTGACACCATTGAGTCATTACTCAAACTTTTAAAACATGGGGCTGGTTCACTGTTCCTCAGACACTGTTGGGGGGTGGACCCCCATACCTGCTAATAGCACCCATATCCGCTGATTTGCCATCCGCGGATTCCGTTATCTGCGGATAGTGAGCAGCAGTGCAAGAGGCCCAGTTGCGCAACCCAGGAGTGCCTGCCTGGGACATCACTAGTAGCAGAGGAGGAGAAGGAAGCAGCTGTGCAGCCCCATGGAGCCTGCCCACCCGCCTGCATGTGCAGCGGCGGCAGAGAAGGAAATGGCCACACGGCCCCTTGGATCCCGCTCACCCATGAGATTGATGGAGGCACTGGTGGGCAAGAGAGGGCTGGGGACCAGCTGTGCAGTGGGTGGGAAGGGGAATCAGGGGATTGCGCTGTGGCCCTCCTGTTTACCACCACGGCACCAGCTCACTCCCCTCTTCCCCAGCCTTGCCCCCCCCCCCCTTAAGCTTATCACAGCCTTTGGCCAGGCAGATGGGGAAGGTGCACAGCTGGTATGCCAATCCGCTGGGCAGCAGGTGGGGGAGTGGGGGAGCTAGCTGTGGCCCTCCCCCTTTGAACTGCCAGTGCACAGTCAGCATTGGGGGGTGGGTGGGTGAAGCAGGGGAAGTGCTGCAGCCCCCTGCTTTGAAATGCTGTTTCAGCCCACTTGGCCAAAGGGAAAGCTGCCCACAGCTGGCATGGAAGGAGGCTTGCTTGCTTGCTTGCTCTCAGAGGGTGGGTGGTGGGAGCAGGGGGTTGTCTGCAATTGGTTCTGCACTCCAGATCCAGGACTCTGACGGGCCAGATTTGGCCCGTGGGCTGTAATTTGAAGACCCCTGCTTTACATAATATTGGGATAGAGCAACATATTTTATCTTTGAAGTATTGTTATAGATTCCAGCAATCCTGAGCAGTCAGGTCCATGAGTTCATGTCTTGGTACCAGTGCAATGTGTGATCACATGATCTTCTGTAAGTAAAGAATGTTGAATCAGGTCTGGAAAAACATGAGAGAGAGAGAGAGAGAGAGAGAGAGAGAGAGAGAGAGAGCATATCTCAGTGTTTCTCCCTGTTTGGATAGTATATAATGACTTGGGAATATAACCAGAGATGTGAAACTCAATTGTTATACCTTCATGCTGGTTTTCTGAAGGGGAAAACCTTGTGACCTTGTTTCCTGTCAGATGATAGATCTTGGAAACATGCGCAGAGTCCCTTTCATTAATCATTTATATCAATCAAATAGTGGAAGCAATAAAGGCCAGCTTCTTTGGGGGCATAATTATAAGCATGGTGCCTAGCTTGTAATGTTCTGGATGTACTTTAGAGCTATATTCTGCATTATAGGTATAATCTTCAGTTCCACTATTTCTTCCTTGGTATCAGCCTCAGGTTATTATAGGGGGGGGGGTTCCCTTGTACTTTTATAACTTAAACTGTTAGGAAACAAAACAACAAAGGAAGATATTTAAAGCATGCCATGTCCAAAATGATCTACAAAGCAGAGACAAATTTAAAATACATTTCAAAATAAAATATAAATTATTCACTGTACTCTTCAGAGCATTGCATAGTTCTGTACTACAGATAATATTTTCAGATGATGATCATTCAAAATTCATGTTAATTAACAGTCTCTTATTGTGGTCAGCTTGGACCATCAGCTAACTAAAACTCATTAAAACAAAATAAAACAAAATATGTAGTATGTAGATCTTAGGAGGTGCTTATCTTTGGGAATGATTTTGTTATTGGTACTGATTAGTCATTGTTAGTGGAAGCAGAAAACATTTTCTTATTGGTATAGTCACTAAGCTTTTGGAAGAAAATCCGCCTACTATAAAAAGGATCAGAAGCTTGAAAACATACATAAGCTCCCAGGCACATATCCAGGATCAAAAGTGATCATCAAAATGTTATGGATCAGATAACATCTTTTAAAGCCAGAAATCAAGGGTATACAGTCAGCCATGCAGAAAGCAAAAGGAAGTCTGACCAGAAGGGGTGTGTGTGTGTGTAAGACAACTAGTTAATATAATGAACTCAAATTTCCTTGGCTGTGATTATACATGTTTTTATATTGAAGGTATTTTAATGCACTATTTTCCTAGGAAAATATCTGGGTATTTTTCTGATCTGTTTTATCCTATTTCATCATTTACAAGTACATCAAAAGGAAGTCTAAAGCAGCCAGCTTCACCATGCAAAACCAAATGTAATATCAAAAGAGAAGCAGAACATAAAACACTCTCATAAACCTATACATGAATGTTTCAGTTTTATACCTAGTAGGAAAGTAGTTGATTTAACAAGCAAAATGACATTTTCAGCAACAAACCAGTAAACAAGGGCATACTAAAAAGTTTAGAAAAAGCTTTATATTTAGTTAAGTCAATTTAAACCAAACACTTTGAACAAAAGCATTTACTTTCTCCACAATGTAGCAGTGAATGGACCAGTCCTTTGAGAAATGTCAGCAAGGAAGGCAAAACTAGTAGATACCAAGGAGAGAATAAGGACAGCAGGATAGGTGTTTCGTTTGATACAGGCAGACCCAGTGTTTCCTGCTGGTGGCTTCTCTTGTCAAAGTTAACCAAGTGCAGCAACAGTTTGAATACAAAATTAATTCAATGAATGAGCTTCAGCACCCTCCTCTTCCTTATCCCAGTGCCCTGGTGGGGATCTAAAGCACACGGAATGAGGAAAAGGGACACCTGGCCTAGAACCTATATATGCTGTATCTGGCACAGCTCCCTTACCTGATATGTTTTCCTTATTCCCAGTGCTTTCTGGCCTTCCTCTAGCACAGGGATGGTGAACCTTTTAGAGACCGAGTGCCCAAACTACAATTCAAAACCCACTAATTATTTCGCAAAGTGCCAATACAGCAATTTAACCTGAATACAGGTGGCTCCGAAGGGGCGATGTCAGGTGCCCACAGAAAGGGCTCCGAGTGCCAACTTTGGCACCGCTGCCATAGGTTCGCCAACACTGCTCTAGCATCTTCATCAGTAGCGGGAGGGAGGCAGTCAAGAAAGATTGCAAGCAGGGGTCGTATGCTCCAGTGCTGCATATTATTTTCAGAAACAACTTACTGTTGTCAGTTAGGCAAAGCTGGTGTCACTGGTAGTACGCCTTGCAACTTGCTCTACCGCATTGGGGTATATTAGGTAGCAAATTGTATACACCAATGTTTATCTACAACTGCAAAACGAGAAATTATTCATACCCTGAAATGGAATGAGGCAAGAGTCATGACCATGTGGTGCCTGTGTCTTTTGTCCAGGTGTTTGCTGTGCATGAGCAACTGAAAGGCCCCTGATCTCCTTCCTCATGGTTCTTGTTCTTGGAGCTTAAACTTGAACTGGACAGACCTTCACATGGAAGTCTTCAAAAATTAGAATTGTCCAGTGACGTCCCCATGGAAACATGCTATATATAATATGCACTGACATTGTCATGCCTCACTGCAGATGCCACAATGCTGTATTTGGCAAACTCTGAATTCATTTAAAAGACATAAAATGAAATCCAAAAAAAGAAAGAAAAAAAACCAAAGAGGCTGTGGAATCCTTACAGTCTGTAAAGACAATATTTAAAGCTAAAAATGGTAGGTGTACAAATACTTTTTTAAAAGGCCAAAGAAATACTATATTAAACACAGTAAACTTTTAAAAACTTTTAAATAGTTTTATTGACAATCCACTTAAAATGACACATATCACCTAATATAACTTGTTATACATATAATACAGAGTAACACAACAAATTGAACATTCTTAAACTATCTAACAGTCCAGTCCATATTCCGATTTATCAAAAAAAATGTTTTGTATAAGATCTGTGGTCAGTAGAGGATGCCATAGTTTCAGGAAACTATCATGTTTTGTCTCTTCCCTATATAGTTTAAACCTACTCATCAGTTTTTCCATAACTGCTACTTCCCATATTCTGTTTCTAAATTTTGCAAGTGAGAGATCCTGGACAAATTTCCAATCTCGAGTAATTTTCATTCTAGCCACACCCATGACTATTGCTATTAATTATTTATTAGCTAGTTTTTCATTTTCCCTAGTAAATAATGAAAATAATAACATTTCATTTAGAAATATTTTCTGTTTAATTAGTTTCTCTAACAGTTAATTGTCTTATTCCAAAATGTTTCTGTCTTTGGGCATGCCAACCACATATGCTCTAAAGTACCTTTATACCCATAATTACACCAACAAGTATCTAACTTGGTGCAGTTTTGTGGTGTAGAAATATCATCCGTGCTCTCTCTTTAAAACTGTTTCCTTTGCTTTCACTGAAATTGATTTATATGGATACCCAGTCCAAATCCTTGCCAATAATTCATTCGGTATAATACTATTTAAATTTGTTTTCCAGACAATTTTAGAATCTAAACCTCTGGTAAATTATTTATCTACAATACATTTATATATTATTGAAGTCAACCCCTTGTTTGTGTTCTTATCTTTTTCTACACAGCATTGTTCAAACTCTTTTAATAATCTTATGGGACCCTGGCTTGGTATATTTTCGTTGCAACATTTCTTATTTTGTAACCAATTAGTTTTTATTACTCTTGTTCTCTGTTCTTTTTGATTGATTGTTATTGGTTTCCCTGATTCAAATAAATCTCTGACTGTAGAATCTAATTTCAGTCCAGGGCCTAGTTTGTGGAGGGGTGGGAGGAGTTAGAGCATTTTTTTCAAGGCGTTTTGGAGCCATTCTGGACATTTTTTTATTTTTTATTTTTTTGCTGAGAGATTTGGACCTTTCAAACTTGGAAAGGTAGGGAGCTAGCTTTTGTTAATCTTTGCACTGCTTTTCTTTGTATTTTGGGTGGGAACGGGCTGGAGTAGTCTTGCTGCTTTCTTCTGAACATGTTTGCATTTTTTCCATTACTCTACAGGCAAGAACAGGCTGGATTTCTCTTGCTGTTTATGTTTGTCTGTTTGCATTTTTCCCCATTGCATTTTTGGTGGGAATAGGCTGGGGTATTCTTGCTGTCAAGCATTTCAAGATTTCAACACTAAAGCAACAACTCAAGACCTCTTTGAGCACAGACCCTTATAACAGTCCTCAGAATAGTCCTTATGATGCATTCTGATGATGCAGTTCTGGTTTTCTACCCCCATGGAGACTTTAAGGTAGGAATGATGTAGAATGGTGGAGTGGAATTGTAGCGTGGTTGAACAATTTATCCGCACAAGGCATGGGTGCTAAAATCCATTGTTATGCAATGGATCATGTGTTGTAGTTCGGAGGAGTTGTAGATCAGAAACAATACTTGCTTTTTGTACAGAAAGTCTCATATACAATGTCTCGTTTGTCTAGGAAAGTATATTTACAATATCAGTTAAAATAATGGAAATCTGCTGCTAGTCAGTCCATTTGAGCTGCACCATGACACAGACTGAAGTAATCTTGTCAGGCATCAGCTACAAAGAACGGCAGAGGCACCCTTTCAGACTCTTCCTTGTGAGCTTCTCCAGAGGGTGTTCTTCTTTTTTGGAAAAGAGAACTGTTTGTGCCACATGTCCTATCTGACCCTCCATGCACTATCCTATGGTCTTTGAACGTGGTGGGAGATGCTGCACATTCCGGTAGAACTTTTCTCTCAGAGCTGTGCAGAGTTCTGTGTTTGGGTTACAGCTGCCAGAATTCCCCTATGTTGCATGATGGTCATGGAACCAAGGTATTTGAACTCCTCAGTTCTTAATAGGTCAATGCCATCAATTTGGATTGTACCATTCATTTGGGTTGGTTGTCAGTTACTCCATCTTCCTCACATTCAGGCACACGCCAAACATCATCAAATGGTCATTCCATGCTTGGGCTTGGCACTTGAGATCTGTCTTACTGTTCTATGCAGTCATGACATTGTCAGCGTAAAGGAGTGTTCAGGGTGCCAGATTCTGCAGATCATGAGTAACTGTATCCATAACTAGAATGAAAAGTAGCGGGGAGTGTGCCAGTCCTTGGTAGACCCCCAACCATGATACAAAAGTCCTTCAGGGTACCTTCAGTCCTTTGGTGACTCACAGAGCTGTTTGATAGGCTTTCCATTCTCATCATTGACACCGTGGAATCTCTCAATATCCTTGGTCCTTTTGTGACCAGAAAGATAGATAGTATGGTAAGGGGAGGAGAGAAAAATGCATTGCTGGATCTGGCCACTAGAGGGTGCCATATGTTCCTCACTAGTAAGCATTATAACATCATCTCTAGTGGCCATTTCTGGTAGTACGTGTGAAAAATATATATATATATATTTAAAATATTTTTATTTTCTTCAAACCTTGGATAATTAAATTAGTGGGGGAAATCCTGTGGATAATGGGGTCCTACTCTGTTGTCATTCTCATCTGGTGGAATTTATGAAACGTGGACATCCATTACGTTTTAACCCTATGATCCAGAATCTAGGAAGGCTTGAAGTATTCACAGATATCGTACTGATGAACAATAATAAACTGTAAGTCTTGCACCTTAGACACATTCAGTTGTGTTATAATTCCTTCATTAGGTGAAATGTTGCTCCATCCAAAGGCATTGTTGGCCATTGTTTTAAATATGGCCTACTTTTTCTGAAGGTAGTTTCTAATACAGACAGCTTTGGACTGGAAAACAGAACTTGCGACTCTCCTGATGCTACAAAACTATTATTCCCATCAGACCTGGCCATAGCCTACATAGGTTGTCCTACCTGGGATGGATGGAGATTGCAATCCAACAATATTTATAAGGATGAATTACTGGATAGTACAGTGCTTTAGGTCTTTGGTTGTGAAACCAGAGGTTGGGACTTTGACTGTGCCTCCTTGACAGGGGCTGGAATTGATGATCCATTGGGTCCCTTTCAGCTCTACAGTTCTTACTTACTGAAAACAGAAGATAGCACACCAGGATACCTTGTCTGGCTATCTTCTGTTTTTCATTATCCAGGATCCTGGGTTTCGCTAAATTTAGCCCTTTAAAAAAATCTCACAGGGTTGGCCAGGAATGACAAATGATAGCCTTCGCAAAATTAAATAGTACATCAGATTAGAATGATACTGTTGTAGAGATCAACACCTTTTAGTACTGGCTTCGCTCCTGTCCTAACCTATTCTAGGAAGTTAAATCCATTTTCTCTTTCTCTCATTCAAGCCAATTTATTATTCTTGCACACATTTTTATTTCGGCTTCCTATTTATTTCAGTGACAGCTTGACTTTGACAGCTTCTGCTGTTTTGATTTGTGTTTCTGTTTAAGGAAGAATATCTAAAGCATCATTTAAATTGCTGAATAATTGGAAGACCACTTCAGATTTGAAAGCTATTGGGTTTTTTCCCCCAGCTTCATGGGTGAAGGGAGGCACTCTTACTTAAGGGTAAGATCACATGACTAAGTTGCTATAGAGATCAGTATCTAGTGTTCAGAGGCCCAGTGGGTGTTGTGTGATGTTCCGTGAAACAGACCGGAAAGCAACACAGATCCACTTGGCTCACATGCTACTGACACAAGAATTTGGGGGCTGGGGGAACATGTTAGCACACACGTACGCTAGCTTTATCTATCAGCTTATTTCCTCTTTCATGTTCATGTGATCTGGCTTCTTTCTAGCCTTGCTCAGGAAAATAATAGCTTGCTGGCAAGCTGCTGAAAGGAAAAACTAGTGTGAAGTTCCCATGCAGTTTTACACATATTCATTATGAAGAAATGCATTGAACGAAGTCTTCTTATCACCAGTGCCCCAAAATCTAGCCCTGCTGTTAGACAGAGTGAGGCCGCTGCCACACAGTATGTTTTGGGTGCTGAGAAAGAACATTAAATAATTAAGTATTTATTTTGTTGCTGATGTGATTTTTCCTGTGAGGGCTAGTGAAAGGCATTTGTCCCTTTTTCTGCCCCAGGTATCAAAATAACTTGGCCGACTTTGAGTATATGCTCTATGGGTGTGTGTGTGTGTGTGTGGGGGGAAACCAAACATTTACATCTGCCTCAGGCAGCCAGATCTCTACAGTTGGTCTTGACCCTTCTCCGTTTCGTAGTCTGTGGGGAAAACAGCCAGGATCCCTTTCTTGGAAATTATTGGAAGTACCATAGCATCTGCCTGCCATCTGCCTTTCATCTTGTCCTTTTCTCAGATTACAAACAGGTATGGGGAGAGCTCTCTCTCTGTTAAGGAAGGAGAAAGAAACCTTAGTGACTTTTGGGAAGGGTACCCGAGGAGCATGATTTGATGAAAACTGCAGCGAGTTAGACTTTGAGGCCTATGTCTCTTATAAAGGGCATTTCCTGTGTTTTCCTCCATAATTGGAGCTCCATCATTTGCCCTACCTTTCTGGCAAAAAGAACTTTCCACTGCAGCTGCCTTTTCTCCAAGTCATCTCTTTTTCTTGCTGAACATTTTCTTCTGGATACAATATAAAATCCTCTCTAGTTCTTAGATTTAGAGCTTTGCTAAGTGGTGACGGGAGAGTTCTTCTGATAGTGTCTTGAACAGTTTTTTGTGTTGAGAAAAGATTGACTTCAGGCCAAACTGAAACTGAAAAGAGTTTTGGCTGTGCAGAAATTGTTGCTGCTTGTTGAAAAGATTCATTGAAGGAGTTGTAGCATATTCAATTCTTCCAGCTCATGTTCAGTCCCAAAAAAACCATCTCTGTAGCATTACCGAGATACGGAGTATAAGTAGAGATGAATTCACTGTGATTGTGACATCCTTTTGAGCTACTATCTTCTGCTCTTGTCAGCATGCTTTTTAATACAACTGTTCTCTAAAGAGGAATGACTTTGGTTCTCTATTTCTTCATGTTTTCTCACCAACACTCTCCTTTCCGTTTTTTTTTTCTACTGTTTCATTATTCTCGTGGCCCTTCTTTTCTATCTTTAAGCATGCCTTCTATCTCTCTAAGTATTTACTTTCTTCTTCCATATCTTAGAGCAGAGAGCTTTTGTGTTTCTGAGGAACACCAGTCTGGAGAGAGCCTAAAAGCAGTTTTGAACTAGGCTACAAGGAAATGCACAAGGAGAGAACAGAAATATCTTAACAGTTGGTGGGGTGGGAGGGGCAGGGGAGAAATATCTGAAGGTTCTAAATATTAGATTTATCCTAGCTGTATTAAAGATAAATAAATAGACAGCTTTCTCAGTGTATCTTGATAACACCTGAAACTATACAAAGCTAGGTAAAAATTGATATTCTAATTCCCTGAGTGGGCCCAGATAAAATGTTACAGGACATGTGAGACTGCTCCAAAATCAGTATCCTCAACCCATCTTCCTTCTATTCTCTCTTTTAAGATTAGTAATACAGAAAGCATACAGTGATTTGGCTGTTCAGCTTCCTGCATCTACTCTCCTTTGTAGACTCCTGTTTGTATACAGAAGAGTTAGATGTGGTTGGTAGATAGATGTTACCTCTTGCATCTTCCTTTTTGCCCTTTTGGCTCTTTGTCTGTTACTGCAAAGGCTATGTTTTTCTCCTAGTTTTCCGGCAATCACATTAGCAGGGGGCTGCCACAACACCTTCATTCCATTTGGCTTTGGAGGGATGCTGTGTTTTGCCCATACAGCCCCAGCCAGTTGAAGTTGTGAGAAGTGTGACATGCATGTTCACCCTTATACTAAGTGTACAAATCTGGGGCATTTGTTAACCTTAAAAAGTTGTATTTGTTTAGTGCAGAAAGAATAATCTCCCTTAAATGGCAATTAATATTCCATTTATTAAAAGTTGAACAGCCTCCAGTAACATTTTAGGAGCACTTTAATGTTTAAATCTGTGATTTTTAACCTTTTCAAACTCTGGATGCCCATGGGAGTCACTTTTAATGTGTGTGTTTTTTTTAACAGAGTATATCTGCCTCCTCTACCTTTTGTTTGACTCTTCCCAGCCCTGGCTCCTAGCCGTCTCCATATCTTTAAAAAGTGAATAAACCTGCTTGTGCTACCTAGAGAATTCTGGGACCTATATTCTGCAGAGTTCATTTCCAGACTGTGCTCCTAAATGCATTCTTATGATACCTGCAGAATGATCTATACCAGTGATGGGAAACCTTTTAGAGATCAAGTGCCAAAACAGTGATTCAAAACCCACCAATTTTTTGCAAAGTACCCATACAGCAATTTAACCCAAATACAGGTGGCTGTGAAGGGGCGATGTCAGGTGTCCATAGAAAGGCCTCTGAGTGCCACCTTTGGCACTCGTGCCATAGGTTCGCCAACACTGATCTATACCAATCAGTGTTTCTTAGCTTGAAAGCTAGAGAAATTTAGTGGATGGAATGTTAGGCTAGGATTTAGGAAATCTTGGCTCCAAGCTCTGCTCTCCCAAGGAAGCTCACTGGGGTCTGTGTGTGACAATGGTAAACCTGCACCCTATATATCTCACATGGCTTGGAAACCCATCTAGACTCACCATAGTTTTAATGCAGCATGAAAGCATACAACACATAAAATCTTTTAATTAATACCAAAAAAGGATCTTATCCATTTCTCTTGGGAGGAGGAGCTAGATATCTGCATGCATTTTTAGTTTGTTATATATTGCATTTTAATATGTTGCACTCTTGTCTACTATACATTTTACCATTCTGCTGTACATTCTTAAACATATAATGCATACTATGAGTTGATGGTCACCCACAATACTTCTGAACACAACCGTCTGTTTTCAGCCTTCTTTCTTCCACCTTTTGGACAGAAATTGAAGTTATAACTAGTCTATAACTTTTATTAAGTGCAACAGATCGTCTTACAGATCAATGAGGATGCTAAGACCAAAAGCTAACACTCATCCATCTGCTTTTGAGATGATTTCCCACCTCATTAGAAGTCAAACAATTCTAAAGATGTCCTTTTCCCTCCATTACGATGTGTTTAAAATTCTACACTGATTAAACTAATATTGGTAGCTGTCCTGACTAATGAACCACAAAATGTAGAGGAAAAACCTAATGAGGTTTGGTCCCTAGCACAGTGTGCTGTTGTAGAGGTTTATTATTCTGAAAGAACTTTCCCCTCTGGCTGCAACGGAGCCTTTGGGGATGTTCATTGACAGGAAGAGCTATTGCTTCATAGAAATAGGACAGGGCCCTTTCCAACACCCAGGTAGGCACATAAAGCAGCCTGATGTTTTTCATATATTTTCCCCTCTTGGGCTTTTGATTTTCAAACTGTAGAGTCATGGATGTGCATTTGAGATTCGTTTTGCACAGCAGTGCATGCCATAGCTTCACAATGGAAAGGAAAAAGCCACACAAAGATAAGGGAGCAGGGGGTTAAAATAATGGTATAATTCCACAGAGATTTTGGAGGTTCTATTAAGTTAACACTGTTCTGTCTTCTGTCTTTCCTTCTTTAATAGGTGCTTCAGAAGCTGGGTAAAGCTGACGAAACAAAAGATGAGCAGTTTGAAGAATATGTTCAGAACTTCAAAAGGCAAGAGGTAAGCTATTGTGACATTGCTGCTTATTTGATGATGATCACATTTACAATTTTGGTATTTATTTATTTATTTATTTATTAGATTTATATACCGTTCCATCCAAGGTACATTTGCATGTAATGTTGTAGGACAGCAAGGCAAACTGATGCTAGAGTAAAATGTTTCAGCTGGAGAGTCCACAGTTGCAATAGCATTCCTCCTCCACCACCACTACCCTGTGCTGCCACCATGCATTCATTACCAGTTTGCTAGGACACCTCTATGTATAACAGAAGAATTCTGGAAATGTCCTCTAAATGGTGAGTGAGAGACTGGCTAGAAAACAAAAGAGTCTTCATATCAATATAAAAGGACATCAATGTAGATGTTAGACCAGCCACGTGGGGGTGAGAACTCCAAAGACAAAATGCCAAAAAGAAAAGTGCTCCACCCCAGTTGCTATTTGCCTTACCTTGGACCAATATGATTTTCAGCATAACAGCGGACTCTGACAGGGCACAGCTAGTGCTCAGATATTAGGGAATGTGAGGAGCTTTCTTACCGACTAGGCCTTCTTCATTCACTACCTTGGAAACAGCGGCATGACAATAAGCATCTCTATAGATTCTATAGTACAAAATCTCTGCCATTGAGATTAATGGTGTTATCCAAGTGTGCAGGCACTTGTTGAGTACATTGCAGTGCTGAACAAGCTCTGAATTAGGGCAACAGTTCTCAGATTAGAGCAAGTGCAATGTCTTGGGCAAGATCCATAGACCCTGGATGCCCACAGAAGAAGGGGATGGTAAACCACTACTGTGTTTTCTCTACCTAGAAAAGCCTGGAAAGGATTACTGTCAATCAGAAATGACTTGATGGCATACATATGGGGCTACTATCGATCTCATCTTGAGCAAATGCAACATTGGACCCCATTTAGTCATGAAACACTAGACAATCACATTCCTCTCAAACAGGTCATTTGATATTGGTAACCCTGAGAGAGGAACAGAAGACCAGATCCCACACTTTCTTGGTAATCACTCCAACTTTATGGAATGAATTGCCTCCCAAGATTCAACTTGACCCCTCCCTGGAATCTTTTAAAAGTCCACTAAAACATGGCTGTTCTGCCAGGCCTTCCCTGAGCCACTTACATCATAGCTATCAGTCTGTCAAACTACCTCTACCCTGTTGTCTGTTGATATGACATTTTTATGTTCTCTGATACATTTTTTCATGATTGTGTTTATACCATATCTTACAAATGATCTTGTGTTATTTGTGTTTTTTATTATTTATTTATTTATTATTAACAATTTTTTTTAGCCGCCCCACTACCAAGAGGTCTCTGGGCGGCATACAACAAGTATTAAAACTATAAAACAATAAAATTATTAAAACTATAAAATACAATATAATTAAAACAACATACAACATATCATTTACTTTGCCATATATTGTTGTGCTGAGTGTTGTAAGCTGTTCAGAGTGGCTTGTTGGCCAAATGGGCAGGCTATAAAATACAATAAATAAATAATATAATATAATATAATATAATATAATATAATATGCTGCCCAGAGACCTCTTGGTAGTGGGGTGGCTAAAAAATCTTGTAAATAAATAAATAAATCTTGGGTAAACCATTTTCTCAGCCTGATTTATCTCACAGAATTGTCAAGATAACCTGAGAACAGCCATATCTCTTGCACAGGAAACATAGTGGTTAGAGGAAGTAAATAAATGTCTATTTGTTTATTTAATGAAAGTACAGTGTTTCTTTATTTCTCGTGTTTTTGCCAGTGCAATGTATAAGAAGACTTAATTTTTTTTAAAAAAACTACTTTAATTCCACCTAAGTAGAATGTGTAGCCTGCATACTGTAATTAAAACTGTAAACCACCCAGAGACTACTTGAAGTGGTATGGGGAGGTATATAAGCAGAACACTTTGCTTTTTAAAAAAGTGCCATTAAAGTAGTATAAGAACTTAAAATGGGAAAGAATGAATTTGACACTTAATCTAAAGAAGTGGTATTGTGTTTGCTGAAAATGTAACATTCCTAGTGGGCCCAATACTGTAATTATTTTTCTTTAGAAATAGGTGAGCACAGGTTCAGCCTCTGATGAATTTTGTATTAATTTTGCATTATTTTCATGTCAAGTATGTGATGATGGTTTTGTCTCAGGTTTCATCTCAAATGACCATGATGAATTGTCTTTGCTGTCTCTGCAGACAAATGGTTGCTACTCTCCTATTGCACTCCCCTTTGTCTTTGTCAAAGTAAACAGCTCCTATTTTTGTTGAAAGTAGAAGCATATAGGAACATTACTGTTCACAGTACTCCAGTGTTAGATGTATTAAAGAGAAAATCGAACAGCTATTTGTCTGGTCTGCTTTGATTTTGATTCCTATACTGAGCTGCCTTAAACAACTAGTGGTGGTAGTTTGTGAGTCATACACCATCACAACGGACCTGCCCACAAAGTGTTCAATCCTGTTCATAGAAGACTCACATACCAGTAGCCTCTGCATCCAAGTCTTTTGCCCCCCCCCCTAATTATTATAACAAGATGTACCTGTTGTAATAGTTAACTGTTTGCCAGTATCAGGCACCAGTTTCTTCATTGACTGGTAGAAATAGTTTCCTTAAGACAGGGGTGCCCAAACTTTTTGTAAGGAGGGCCAGATTTGGTGGCTGAGAATATGTCAGGGGCCGGTTGCTCCCCAACCCTGCCACCCCACTGCAAGCCCCACCCACTGACCCATTGCAACCCCACCCGCAGGAAGGAAGGTGGGGACCAAGGGAGGGAGGAAGGTGGAGAACAAGGGAGGGAGGAAAGAATGAAGGAAGGTGGGGACCAAGGGAGGGAGGGAGGAAGGAAGGTGGGGACCAAAGGAAGCACAAGGGAGCCGTGGCCACTGGTGGCCCCTTGGAAGAGGCGATCTGTGTGACCTTGCACCCCCCCCAAACTCCCCAGCGGTGGTGACGGCTCGCCCGCCAGCCCACCCCAAAACTCCTTGGCATTGGCAGAGGCCCGCTGGCCTGCCAACCCCCACACATTCCCCTGTGCTGCCGGTGGCAGCAGACCGCCCGTCCACCCATCCGCCGAAGCTTCCCAGTAGTGTCAGTGTTGGTGGAAGATTTTTTTTTTAAAAAAAATGGGGTGAAGGAGGGGGAGGGAGGGGCGGGCCAGCCAGCCGTGGGCCACTCAGAATGACCTGACGGGATGGATTTTGGGCAGGCCTGCCTTAAGACCAACAAGACTGCAGTACTTTAAGCCAAATAAAACTCTGGCTCTTAGTCTGGAATAGAACTGCAGCATGACAGGCACTGGTCTGCAGGTGTTGACGCTCTAATGTAGCCCCCAAAGACACACAAACTGCTTTCTCAAATGGATGGTGTCCCATTTTTGTACTTTAGCTATATATACAATGCATAGAGGAATACAGACAAGACATATGGTTTGTGGGTGTGATATAAACAACAGAATGACTGAAATGGTTCCTGTACTTTATTATACTGAATAGTATATCTGTGCAATTAATATCCAACATATGTTGTATCTGAGGAGATAACTTTTCTTTATTTTGCTGAGTTCACATAGCAGGGACATTTTGAGTACAGTGATACCTCGGATAATGAATTTAATTCATTCTCCAAGGCAATTTGTTATCTGAAAAATTTGTTATCCAAAACACGGTTTCCCATAGGAATGAATGGGAAACCAATTAATCCATTCTGGAGCCTAGGAAAAAGACACAGACACCTGGTCTTTATAAAGTGCACTTTAAAGGTACAGATGTGATGCAGCCCGGGATAGCTCTTTTTTACCCATGCATGCTGGAAATTCATTATTTGAGGCAGCCCATAGGAAAATTCGTTATCTGAGGCAGCCCATAGAGAAAATTCATTATCCAAGGCAGCCCTATACCTAGAAATTGTGTTTTGTTATCCAAGGCAGCCCATAGGGAAATTTTGTTATCCGAGGCAGCCCTATACCTGGAAATTGTGATTCGTTATCCAAAAAAAAATCGTTATCAGGGACATTCGTTATCCGAGGTATTACTGTATTTTGATATGGTTCCCTATTGTGCAAACCTGTTTTGCCCTTGATCCCAAGGGGATGTGGTTTGGTCCATGATCATTATAATCATAAGACTCTCCAGGTGCCAGGCCCCAGCCTGTCGCAGAACCTGATTCTGAGGGGTTAAATGGTGAAGAGCTGCTGGAGGAGCCTTGCAGCTCAAATCAGCAGGCAGCTGGGTCTGATGACTCAGCTGAAAACATATCTTCTCCCCTTAGAAGGGCCATGAGCAGGATTCTGCAAAGTCGTGCTACCAGGAGGGCTAGGGAAAGGGTCTTTGATGCTAGATGGGGAATCAGGGCAGCAAGCCCTGAGTACTAGCAGGAGCCTTTCCAGGAGTAAGGGTGTGTTCCCTGTTTTGGAATAAAGCTGATAAGCTCATCTTGAGTTCTCTGTGGGAGCAATGTGTCATTTGAACTTGCAACCACGTTCCTGTCTGTGACCTTGGCTCTGTTTCCTGATTTCAGACTGGCTTCCTGGACAACGGCTTAATCTTTTCCCTTGGGTTTGGCATCTGGTTTCCGTGAGATATTCTGGTTTTGACTTGGACTGTTAATTGCTGGGAGTTGAATTCTGTTATTTATCTGGCACTTGATTGTTAGCAAAGGACTTGAACTTGCCTGGCTTTCCACTAAAGATCTTGGCAAAGAACTGAACCCTGTTTGTGTGTGTGCTCTGTGTGCGGGCCTTGACACCAGGACATGTCAAATCTCAGTCTTCTTTTAATACAAAGCTAGTTTACTTGAATGTAGGTTCTGAGAAGGTTAGCTTTTTGCGACGGAGAACAGCCTGGGCACTAGAATGGGAAAAACAGTAATTGGACAAAAACCAGTTCAGCTGCAATGGAAAACCATGATATCTACATAAAAATAAGCCTCTGGTTTTGCTCCCCTTCTTCATGTGAGAGGAGGAAGCTGAATATTTTCTCTTTGGTTGTAAAATAATCACAGTTGCCCTTCTTGCCTTAAACTCCATTTTATTAGAACAATCCATGGTCAATGTGTGGGGACGCAACCAGAGATAATAGCATTGACTAGATGCTCCACTTGCCTGCTTCCTCACTGGAAGAATTGCTTATAATGGATATTAGCCTAGTGATTACTCAGGGAACATTTGGTGGCATCATCTCCCAAAGCTTGAGACTAATGATTGGAACCCTATTATATATAAGTTGTGCCACACAATTTTTAGAAATAATAACAATAAAAGATCTGCTGCCTTCCCATTACCTACAAATTACCTCTGGAATTCCCTTCACTGTGGGGAAGCTGAGGTGGGTTTGTGGAAATCTTTAATTTTAAACTCTAGTTTAAACTTGGTTAGATGTGATGAAAAGCTACCTTTTTCTGCATTATTAGTATTCTGCCTACAATATATTAGTTCAGACACACACAGTTAAATGTTGAGACATGTTTTCTCAAAAAAATTTTTATAATGTAAGTTTTTCAGGCTGTTTGGCCATGTTCTAGAAGTTTTTCTTCCTGAAGATTCACCAAACTCTGTGGCTGGCATCTTCAGAGGGCAAGAAGCTCAAGGAACAAGGAGTTGCTCTCTGTGCTCTGGGGTATAGAGTGAGTGAGACTGGGGTTCTTAAAGCTGTGGGAAAGAGGAAGCTTGTCCTATGCAGGACAATATAGGTTAGTCATTGTATTGTGATGGAAAGATTAAGAAGTTTCAAGGTAATCAGGGGTAGCAACAATCCTAATATGTAGTTGATGGGTGTCGTTAGTTCTTGTGCTAACTAATCACATGATTCCTGGATGGGAATCATTGAGCTTTGACCTTTTTTCACCCTGCAGCCCTTAGTACTAGAAGCCAGGCTTTGCTGATTTTTAGACTTCTTCTTTTTTTGTTGAAACTGTGCTTATGTTTGTGGATTTCAGTGGCTTCCCTGTGCAATCTGACATAGTGATTGGTAGTGTTGTCCAGTACCTCTTTGTCTTGGAAGAGGATTTCATGTCCAGTTTTTTTCAGGGTGTGTTCTGCTACTGCTGGTTTTTCTGGTTGTTTTAATCTGCAGTGTCTTTCATGTTCTTTGATTCTGGTCTGAATGCTGCACTTTGTGGTCCCAGTATATACCTGGCCACAACTACAAGGTATACTTCTGCAGTGGCAAGTTGGTTCCTCTTGTCCTTTGCTGACCGTAGCATCTCTTGTATTTTGGTTGTGGGTCTAAATACTGTTTGTAGGTTGTGTTTTTTTCAACACTTTGTCCATGTGGTCCAGGACTCTCTTTACAGTATGTATGGCAGAAATATTTTGTTGGAGGCTGTTTTTCTTCTTCAGTTAGTTTGGTGTTGTTTTTTTCGGATTGATGGCTCTTTTGATTTTGTTCTTGGAATAGCCATTTGCCTGCAGAGAGCCAATTCAGGTGGCTGAGTTCAGTGTTGAGGAATTCAGCTTCACAGTTTTGGTTTGCATGGTCAACAAGTGCCATGATTATGCCTCTTTTTGTCGTGTTTGGTGGTTGGAATTTTTATGTAGGTACCAATCTCTTTGTGTGGGTTTTTCTGTAGACCTTGTGTCCTAATTGGAGGTTCAATTTGCATATGACCATGACATCTAAGAATGGGAGTTTCCCCTCTGTTTCTTTTTCCATTGTGAACTGTATATCTCTTTTACCTTTCTGCTGATTTGGAAGCTTTTTTGAATGGCTTTGAATTGGTATGGTGGTAAAGGTAAAGGAACATGGGTATACTCATGGGGGGCCTAGTGCAGCAGTATTTAAAGAGAGGTTTCTTATAACTGCTTCACATTCATGGCTAGGGATATGAGAAGCTCTCTGTCACAGTCTGGTTCATATCTTCCCTCTTTTCCCATTTTATCTTTTGTTCATATCCATTTGCAAATATCTTGTTTTTAATTTTTGCATGGAGATTTCTGTGAATTTGCTTTATTTTACATGATTTTTCCTATGCATTTATTCACATTTTCTGAGGTACATGTTTGGGTATGTAATTTCTACATTATTGAAATTGTTGCCTCTTTTCTCCATTTTACACAGCTCTATTTTATTCCATGTTTGAAATTTAAGCATAATGTTATGTGTACAAATGATATTGCAAACTTCACAAATGTATGCCTTTCTTAAGCAAGGTACATTTTGTCTTACAAGTTTCAGGAGATGAGAAATGATTTATTTTTATCACATTTTGATCATATTTGCATCCCAGTTTGCAACCATTCATAATTAGTTAATAGTCAGGAACTGACTGGCACTTCTGTTGTTGTTGTTGTTGTTGTTGTTGTTGTTGTTGTTGTTGTTGTTGTTGTTGTTGTTGTTGTTCAGTAGTCCAGTCATGTCCGACTCTTCATGACCACATGGACCAGAGCACGCCAGGCCCTCCTGTCTTCCACTGCCTCACAGAGTTTGGTCAAATCCATGTTGGTTGCATTGATGACACCATCCAACCATCTCATTCTCTGCTGTCTCCTTTTCCTTTTGCCTTCAATCTTTCCCAACATCAGGGACTTTTCCAAGGACTCCTCTCTCCTCATGAGGTGGCCAAAGTATTGGAGCCTCAGCTTCAAAACCTGTCCTTCCAGTTGAACATTCGGGGTTGATTTCTTTCAAGCTATATAGGTTTGATCTCCTTACAGTCCAGGGGACTCTCAAGAGTCTCCTCCAGCACCACAGCTCAAAAGCATTGATTCTGCATCAATCAGCCTTCTTTATGGCCCAGCTCTCACTTCCATACATCACTACTGGGAAAACTGTAGCTTTGAGTATCTGGACCTTTGTTGGCAAAGTGATGTTTCTGCTCTTTAAAATGCTGCCTAGGTTTGCTATCACTTTCCTCCCAAGAAGCAGGCGTCTTTTAATTTTATTGCTGCAGTCACCATCTGCAATGATCAAAGAGCCCGTTTCGTTTGGAACTTTAAGGCCAAACTTGCCAGTTATTCCTTTTATCACTTGACTCCCTATTTTAGCATTCCAATTCCCTATGATGAGAACAACATCTTTCTTTGGTGACAGTTCTAGGAGGAGTTGTAAGTCTTCATAGAATTGTTCACTCTCAGACTCTTCAGCACCGGTAGTTGGTGCATAAGCTTGGATTACTGTGATGTTGAAAGGGCTGCCTTGGAATCATACCGAAATCATTCTATAATTTTCCAGGTTGTATCCCAGCACAGCTTTTCCCACTCTTTTGTTGACTATGAGGGCTATTCCATTTCTTCTATGATATTCTTGACCACAGTAGTAGATATGTTGGTCATCTGAACTGAGTGCACCCATTCCCATCCATTTAAATTCACTGATGCCCAAGATGTCAATGTTCTTGCCATCTCATGTTTGACCATATTCATCTTATGCTGGTTCATAGGTGGACCACATTTAGTCAGAATTCTCTGCTATGACCTACGGCATAGCTCATAGCTTCTCTGAGTTACTCAAGCCCCTTCGCCACAACAAGACAGTGGTCCATGAAGTTTTATAGACCAGTGAAAAAGCTCAGAGTGAGCATCCTGTGGTAGACACCGAGCCCAGTCAAGCTGATAAGATGTTAAACCTAATTATAACAGTTAGAGTGTGATGTTAAACTATGAAGGAACCATGCAGTTACAGTTTGATATCACTTAAAGACTTGGAATTGCATGTAGAATTTATACAAACAGAGGTGATTCTTCGTTTCAGAAAATCCATAATGCTGAACAGGCAGTGTGTGGTTTCTCACAAGGTTAGAGCACCTGTAATACATGAGGAGGGTTATATGCCACCCTTTTCTAAGACTGGATTCATTCATGTTAATCCTTACTGTTTTAAGTAATGTTGCCTTTCTATCTGTTTTTCATGGTGTCTTCAAAATGTAGCTCTGTCTGCAGGGAAAACTTGTTCAGCATTATGATGTTGATGAGGAAATGATGATAATGTGCTGTCAAGTCACCTCTCACTTTTGGTGACTGTTTCCAGGGGTTTCCAGGTAATGAGTACTCAGAAGTGTTTTAATATCTCCTCCTTCTGGGGGTATCCTGGGCCTGCCCGAAGCCACACAAGCTGTCTGTACTTGAAGAAGAAGAAGAAGACACAGTGTAGAAGAAGACATGGTGGGAAATTAACCTCTTTGTGTCTGGCTGTAGAGCAAGCGGGAAGCACTTACTGTATATACTCGAATATAAGCCTAGTTTTTCAGCCCTAATTTTGGGGTGAAAAAAGGGGCCCTCAACTTATATTCAGGTCAATAGTTTCACCCACTGAGCCAAGTGCTTAAGTCAGTAGCTAAAAGTCATTTTAAACATTGTGTGCTGCTTCTCCTAACCCCCCTCAACGTCGCGAAGGAGCAGCGTGCAATGTTTAAAGTGACTTTTAGCCACAGAGGCAAACACTTGCCTCAGTGGCTAAAAGTCATTTTAAACATTGCATGCCGCTTCTCATGACGCCCCCTCTGCATCACAGGGGAGTCTAGGGTGGAAAATGCAGCAGGGCCTGGCAAGTGCTTGGGTCAGTGGCTAAAAGTCATTTTAAACATTGTGTGCCGCTCCCCCAGCTCACAAAGAAGGAGCTGCCAAGCCCTGCTGCATTTCCCATCCTAGACTTATACTCGAGTCAATAAGTTTCCCCAGTTTTGGGGGGTTAAATTAGGGGCCTCGACTTATACTCGGGTCGACTTATACTCGAGTATATACGGTAATTCTTTCTACCAATCTCACTTAACAATGTCCATATACATGGGGCTAGACAAAAGGAGACCAACCAGCTAGCTACCCTTGTAGGTGTGACAGCCCTGTATTTCCACTTACCATTTGAAACAGAAAGGGGATGCCTGGGTGCTCCCAAAGTCCCATGCACATACATTGCAAGTAGCTTAGAAACCTTATACGAAGGTGGTGTTATTCTTCACTGATTGCAAAATGGAAGGATAAAAGTGTATAGGGATATTGTATCAGTATTGGTATAGTTAATTTGGAAGTGCTACAGTGTTTTTAAAAGAAATGATGTTATAGGTATAAGCCTATCATAATTATATAGGCTATGCAGTGTACAGTACTGTGAAGAAGAGCTTTCTGGATATAAAGGTCTCCTTAGGGATGTTTTATATACTTCTGTTGTTTCTGCTGTAAATATCTCTTTGATGTAGACAGCTAGAATTTGTGACAGATGCAGATGAGAAAGCAAAACACCATAATTCCCCTCAGTGAACAAAAATATATCCCTCTATCTTCTTTTTCCATAGAGTTGTATCATTTTTAAAATCTCTCACGTTTCCTACCTTGCTGCTTGTCAAGGCTACATTATGAGCATCTATAGAGTCAGAAACCAGAGTTGAGCAGCAAAGCCATGCTTGTTGCTAATACTGTAATAACCCTGTGGTGCACACATGGAACTGCGCTACAGGATTTCATTCATAGTATCATAAACAGCCAGGAGCGCCTCCTCCTAGCTCATGTTCCCAGATATGGTTTGAAATTTCAAATCATGAAAATCCTGCATTTTAGACTAAGAAAGATATGAACCAGCTTGCTAAAATCACCAGAGTATGGGACTGGTAAGAGGTTTGGAGTTCATTTAGTTTTGTTTTATGACTTAGGCTGGATCTTGTAGGCCTAGGTTTCCTCTCCTACGCCATCCTTCCGAAAAACAAATAAATCAGAAAAAATTAATTTATGACCATGTAGGCCTTCTCATGTTTGATTCAATTGTCTTCCACTCTTCATCACATGAACACTAAGGTATGTCTACTGGAATCTGTAGACAGAGCATCATTCATTGGCATACAGCTTTGGTCTGCACCTAGTAGTCACATTAAGTTAAGTTAATGAAGTAAAATACTACTCTGCAAAGGGTACACTGGTTGATAGTATATGTTTGTAACTCTCTGGCCGTTTGAGTGTGTACTAGAGATGGGCATGACTCAGGAAAAATGGTTTTTCGTTTTTCATTTTTCGTTTAGGGGTCCGTTTTGGCTCGTTTCCATTTTCGTGAGCTAATTTTCATTTTTTTGTTTTTGTTTCGTTTCGTAATAAAACGAAAAACAAAAACGAATTTTTTTTTGTTTTTCCCCATTTAGTGCCATTAAATGCTTTTGCCGTAACGAAAAACGAAAATTGGCTCAAAATTTGTCATTTCGTTTCCGTTTTCGTTCCATTTTGGAGCCAATTTTCGTTTTTCGGTTCATTGCATAACGAAAACGAAAACGGAAACGGAAATTTTGCTAAGTCGTGCCCATCTCTAGTGTGTACCCATGTCATTCTAAGATTTATATACAAAATACTGTAATAACATGTGCGATGGCATTTTTTCTGTACTGTAGCTACCAATTACACAAATGTTTTACACAGTAAATAAGTGCTGAAATTTGTTTTGTTTGAATAGTAAGATCCAGTGTCACTATTTTAGGTTTCTGAAAATGTTGTAGATATGCAACTGATTATATAATTTAATATGGGAGTTAAATTATTCTCTCTGGCTGATCTCTTTCTTTCCACTGTGTTGCATATGTGATATGATTTCCCTTCTGTTTCATATTTTAGGCAGAAGGTTCTAGACTTCAGAAAGAACTCAGAGGATATTTAGCTGCAATCAAAGGTAATTGCAATCAAAAACATATTTTTCATTTTTCCTTTTTCTTGGCAAATGTTAAGTGTTCTCATTAATCAACTATTCTTTGAAGCATATAATGTATGCATAAGTGGCCTCCAGACAGTTGCTGTTGGCAGATGTCACTGTTATGGCAAATCACTGTGTACAAACTACATGTTCAGGTGGAAAGATGAGGCTGCTGGTCCACATGAAGAAAGCCACTGAAATTGAATCAGTGTGGCATGGTAGATAATGTCTTAGTCTGTGCCTCAGGAGATCCAGATTGAAATGCCTGCTTAGCTGTAAGAAATTAATTGTGAGAGTGACAATAGGAAACTACTACTGAATAATTTCACGTACCCCAAAAAGCCCAGTCAGTTCTCTTAGAAGCCAAAAATAAATTTGTGCTGCATAACAGTAGCAATGTTGTTGTTGTTCAGTCGTTCAGTTGTGTCTGACTCTTTGTGACCCCATGGACCAGAGCTCGCCAGGCCTTCCTATCTTCCACTGCCTCCCGGAGTTTTGTCAAATCCATATTGGTTGCATCGATGACACCGTCCAACCATCTCATTCTCTGCCGTCCTCTTTTCCTTTTGCCTTCAATCTTCCCCAACATCAGAGACTTTTCCAAGGAGTCCTCTCTCCTCATGAGGTGGCCAAAGTACTGGAGCCTCAGCTTCAGTGACCAGCACCTTTATCTCAGAACAGCCCATGATAAACTTTATGAGTACAGTGGTACCTTGTATAAAGGAATTTATTTGTTCCAAATGAAATTCTGTTAAGCAAATTTCCCTTAATACAAATTTCCCATAGGAATGCATTGAAAACAGAGTAATCCCTAATTGCAACCATTTTTATGTTGTACGGATCCTCCCCTTAGGCAATTCTGTTAAGCAAATTTCCCCTATCTCCGGAATGTTTATGTTGCACAGATTTTATATTATACAAACCGTTTGTTATACGAGGGTCCACTGTACTTTTATAGCGAAGGAAAAGATTCTCTCTCATTGGCTTTAGGAGGGCAAATTATCTGTCTTGGCATGAGAGTATGATATTCCTATTTGCTTCCTATGGAGTAATTGGCTGGATAGCATAGTGAGTTTGGTATCTGGCTATGGAGCCAGCGGTTGGGGGTTTGGCCTTCTCCGGCAAGTAGAGTCAACTTGTGTGGCTTTGGGCATGCTAGAAAGGGTCGCCCTATGTGAAAATTGAATTGGCATCATGAATTATTCTTTTGACTGTGAGATGTAGCCACAAATATTTCTACTTCCTCTGTACTGAATTGAAGGATTCTGCTAACTGGCAGTGAATTATACTAATTCAGAAATTTATATTACATATCTGTTGCTTGTTCTTTCATATCTCATGCTAGTTTCCCTTTGAACTTGGTTCATACAGTTGGCCTAGTGCTGTGGTAGCAATCTTAATTATGAAATGTAGCTAATCCTTTGCAGATTTGATACCACTGCCTTACTTGGTAAACTGTGTTTCCTGTATATACCAGGGAGCACTCTTTAAGTTCATATATAGGATAAATTGCATCCTTTAATTGTTTTCTCTTAAATTTGTGTAGTAATTGTTTGCTGGTTTATTATGGATGCTGAAAAATATATCTTGATTTCTTCATTTATATTCTTTGAATTATGTTTACTGTATTTCATTTCCAAGACCAGTGAAATGTAGGAAAATGACACATAAGGACCATGTTTCCACTGATGCTTATGATGAAAATACTCCCTATGGTGATGATGATGATAGGGCAATTTCACTGTAACACAAATTAAAGTTACCGTTTGTATCTAAATATCCTGTTCATAATGTATGCATATGCACAGGATCTTGTTCACTGGCTTTCTTCAGGAATAATAGGTCTTATGATGAGCTTTCTCATAATGGATCCATTGAAACTTGGTGTCAGCCACTCTGCTTCCATTCATCCCTCTGAGTCTAGGGCATATGATCTCAAAGGCATTTTTGCTGCATGCTAAAAATGGAAAACCTTGCTTTCACACTCTTTAGGAAAAGTTGAAGATGACAGGAAAAAAGAATAATCTGACATTAGATGGATTAAGTTGGCTTTTGTCTGCAAGAGAAGAGCTGTTAATGATTATTTTGGAGGCCATACATTCATAATATCACCAAGTTGGGGAAAAACCAAGATTTCCCCACCACCACACTTACTTTGAGTTATCTGTCTCATGCCAAGACAGATAATTTGCCCTCCTAAAGCTAAGTGTTTTTTGGAGATGAATGTGTCGTGAGAGTGAGTTTTGTGTGTCATCATTCCTAATGTCAGGTTGCTCTCCATTTATTTTCCTGCATAGAGACTTGCCTATCTGCCATGTTATATATAGAGAGGAGCCATGCTGGCATGGAATGGCATGGTTCACCTTAGGGGTTGACCTGGTATAGAAGCAGACAAACATTTTAGATGGAATACAGAAAAGGAGTAATGCATTGTTGCAATTGTAGTCAAAAATGGGTAACATAAATAGTTAAATGTCAGAGATATTTAAAATACTTTCAAAGATATCTTACTGTTGTGTGTCTATTTTAAAACAAACATTTAAAATGTCAGTACGTATACTGATTAAAAAATATATAGTATTGATGCTTAAAGAGCAGTAGTTGAACCTATATCCAAGAAAACAAACAAAATTACACACCACTCCTACCAAGAGTTGTAGCTTGTACCTATTTCTTAAACTGCCTGCTCTCTATTATGCAAATATAAAGCCTTTTATTCATCGGATGCATCTTTGGTGGAGTGGGTTAGCATTTGAGACAATAAGAAAATCTAATGCAGTGGTTTATTTATGCTTATGTATTTCCTTTTTCAATTTGTGTGTCATTAGATTGAGGCTTACTGGGCACACAAATATTAACATTGGAGTATAACATTAGTAAAGTTACAAAAGCAGCCAAGACAAAAAGGCAAAGGAAAGTGTTGTGATTATAATAAAGGCTCGTATTGCAAATCTTCATTTAGACCCCTGAGGTACAATCTGTTTAATGTAACAATCCAGAACATCTTTCTTACCAAAAACCTTTCTTCAATTTTGCTCAATTTTTCTGGTTCCCAAAAGGTTAAGTCAGTGCTTACAAGATGATATTCTACAAAATGTCTAACCAAAGGCACACCCAGGCTGCCTGCATAGATCAGTGATTTTGGCACCTAGCTGCAAAATCAAAAGTTGATTGAAGAACATGGTACAGTATATTGATGTGGTGGTGTATTATGTTAGAAACAAAAATCTCCCGAAGGTCCCTTTTTTGTCAGAATTTACCAGCAAGCCTGAGACACAGACCGGGGACAATTAGCAAGTAGAAGTGAGATGAATGCTTTACATGTCATCCTTTTTCCTACAAACAAATTGGGGTCATTTTGTTTCTAATTTCGAAATCTGGATGAAGACCCAAAGTAGTTTAAATCATCCAGGAAATAGGTAAGAATCAAATTGCACTGAGAGGTTAAGCACCCCTCTTCCTGTTCAGAGATTCTCTTCTGTATGTTCTACTTCCCTCCTTTGTGTTGTCAGGGAATTATGGAATTAGCAAACTCATATTTTGCTTTCACTGAATAACTCAGTCCTAAATTCTATTGTGTGACAATCAATATCAACCCTTGGGTGGGGGTGGGGTGGAATCCATTTTCCCAGCCTGTTTGTTTCTGCTTCTCTGTTAGTGACAGCCGGAAGAACTAAAACAAATAAAATAAAAAAGCAAGTTCTGTTTATACAGTGACCAGCTAGCTGGGATCTCTTCAGGTACCCTACAGTGGCTTCTAGTAGGAGAAGGAGAGCCAAAGGCCACAGGTCTCAAAGGATGTGCTTGAATAAGAGATGTTTTGCTCAGTGCCTTCAGCACTGACAGTTGCTGAGCTAGATCAAACAGTAATTCCTCTGTGACATAAGTGACTGTCAACAATGCCTTCTTTGTGCTCAAACATTCCAGGTATGCAAGATGCTTCAAAGAAGCTTACAGAGTCTCTACATGAAGTATATGAACCAGATTGGTATGGCCGTGAAGATGTAAAAATGGTTGGAGAGGTGAGAATTTGTTTTATTTAGGACATTATTCATCCTTTTCATTCCACCCTTCGGTCCTCTCCCTCCTGCCAAGCTGACTAATAGAAAAACCAAGTATTTGATTAATATGATTTGTACGATAATGATATAATCTAGAGATGGGCACGAAACGAGCGATTTTTCGTTTTTGTTTTCGTTTTTTTCATTTCGTTACGTAATGAAACGAAAAATTAATTTTGACTCCAAAATGAAACAAAACGACCCGAAACACGAAAAATTTTGTCGACCGCTTTGTTTTCGTTATGGCAAATACATTGAATTGTGCTATATGGTAACGAAACAGCAATTTTTTTTGTTTTTGTTTTTTTGTTTCGTTACCTAACAAAATGAAAATGATTTTTTTTTGCAAAAAACCTCACGAAAACGAAAACGATCCGAAACGGACCCCTAAACGACCAAATGACAAACGAAACACCATTTTTTTGAGTCGTGCCCATCTCTAATATAATCATTAAAGTATTATCCATATCATCAACACTATATACAATTTAAAAACACTAATAGCTGTATCTTTCCTACCCAAAACAGAAATAAGCATATAGCGTATATCCTTGAGTATAAGTCGACCCAAGTATAAGTCGAGGCCCCGAATTTAACCCCCCAAAACTGGGGAAACGTATTGACTTGAGTATAAGTCTAGGGTGGGAAATGCAGCAGGGCCTGGCAGCTCCTCCTTTGTGAGCTGAGTGTGTGATGTTTAAAATAACTTTTAGCCACTGATGCAAGTGCTTGGGTCAGTGGCTAAAAGTCATTTTAAACATTGTGTGCCGCTCCCCTGTGATGCAGAGGGGAGTCATGAGAAGCGGCATGCAATGTTTAAAATGACTTTTAGCCACAGATGACTTGCCACAGTGGCTAAAAGTATTGACCCAAATATAAGCCGAGGGCCTCTTTTTTCAGCCCAAAATTAGGTCTGAAAAACTAGGCTTATATTTGAGTATATACAGTAAACAAAATATCTAAAAGAAGGCTGTGGCAAAGCCAGACAACAGGGGTGAATTGAGAAGCTTAGAGCCCGAGCCAACAAAATTTACTTATTTGGGCAGAATGGCTGGTGTCTGTTCTGCTGGTGGTGGTGGTGGTGGTGGTGGGGTGTTCTAGAGGACATAATCCAAAAAGACATCTTTGACTAGCTCTGTTGGGAGCCAGTACCATTAAAGCTCCATCTCCTAGGGTTTCCTATCATAATTTAGCCAACAGAGAGTGGCCAGGAGAGGATATAGAATGCCCTCAGATAATGAGAATTTGTTGTCATTATGCATATGCAAGATATGCACAATGAAATTAGAGTGCTGTTCCACTACACACTCTAAACAAGGAACCATACAAAACACATAAACACATAAAACACCATACAATATATTAAAAACCTCTTAAAATCGCTTACCAAATTTAAAACACTACTTAAAAACTGATTAGGATGGTGATAAAACTGTCGCATTTAACTTGGATACTGCTCTGTGATAAAAACTGTTCTTCAGTCTATTTGTCCTTGACCTAAGAGTCCTATATCTCCTGCCAGATGGCAACAGTTAAAAAAATTGGTGGCCAGGATGCGAAGGGTCTCTCAGAGTTCTAGATGTCTTCCTTAAGCATCTGGAGTTGTATAATTCTTGTATAATGAGATAGACAAGGAGATATAGTCCTGTGGAAAAGGTAGGCTATTTCCTGATCATTCAGAATTTAAGGAGCCTAGGCCTTGATCACATGCCTCCCACATTCTTCTCTTCTTTCCCACCCCTCATAAGCTCCGTCTTTGGTTTCTGACCCCATTCATTTCTAACCTTTCTGGATCCCCAGAGAGCATAATTCAGAGCCTACTTGAGGACCAATCTTCTGAATTAATGGTCTCAGTGGCTGAATACTAGGCCACTGTGTTATATATCAGCAATAAGACCAGGACCAAGGATGGCCACTAATCTGACCTCTTTCATCTCTTCATTTATCTATCTTTTAGTCTCTTATTCCACAGTTTGACACCTTTGTTTTTATCTATTTTATGCCATTAAAGGTTTCTTGAATGAATTAATTTAAGCACTTAGCATCAGACATCTAAATCTGATTTTGAAATTGGTCCAAAAGTCATGCATTCAACAAGGTTAATTGTAGTGCTCCATGGACGGCTACACCCTGTAATGCAGGGGTTATCCAAAGTGTGTGCTGTGGCACCCCCGTAGCCCTTTTAGTGCCCCACTCCTCCCTGGGGGGCTGACAAGTCAACTATGAGCAATGCAAAAGCTTCTCTTTCTTTTTTCACCAAGCAGGCAGTACTGCTGCTGATCTTCTGCCTCAAGTTCCAGCTACTTCACATCTTCGTTTCTATAGCTGCCACATGCCCCTTGCTCCTCCTCCTCCTCTGCCTCTGCTGTTGCCACTCAGAGGAGCAGAGAGTCCAAAATATTTGGGAATCGCTGCTCTAATGAATAATGTGAAGAATTCAAGGTCCTGTTCTGTTGTGGGGCCAGATGGGGAAAACTAACAGCATCTAGTGATGGTTACGTTCCAAAAATTATTCACTGCATGTAATATGTTACTTTGCCCCCCCACAGCGAAAGACCATGCGAGACAAATAGAATGGGTTGAACTAGGGCCACACTTTATTTAACACTTCAAACAGGAATGCATAACAACATAACCTTTGAGGGGCCTGCAGAAGCACAGGTTAGAGTCGGCGCCAGAGGGTCTCCCAGGACCCTTCCAACTCAGGAGCATTAGGGCGAGTCATACCCCCTGCAGATCTGCTACCTCAGCAGATCTGTAGGGCCGGCAAATTCCCACCCCTTGTCTGGGTCCCCAGGGAGCTTTACCTGCTCCCCACGGCCCACACAAGGCCTGCTAGAGGCATCCACCCCCGACGCTGTGACCTCTCAATCCGCAGCAATCAGAGTAGGATGCCCCACAGGGGCTGTTAGAATTTAACTTGCCGGCTCTAACCCCTCAGCACTACCGCCAGTGTGACCAATAAACCAAGGTTGCCCTACTGGCCCGACCCCCAAAGCACCAGCATGGGATAGGCAAAAAATCCTCCTTCCAAACAGCCAATCTAGGAAGGAGGCAAAAATTCCTATCCGGCCCAAATTGCGACCAGATAAACTCATGCTGGCACTACCAAAGAGGTGGGTGGGCGGGGGACGCTAACGATGAAGAGGCTTTGGCCTGGGCGGGCGCAGCCTCTATTGCACTGCCCCGCCCAGGCCCGGTGTTCTCCCAGCCTCCCCCTCGCGAGGCTTCGCAGGGGGGGGCAAAGCAGCTCCGCGAGCGGACAAGCCACAGCGGAGCGAACATTGTAACATGTTACTTTCTAGCTCTCGAGAAGACGAGGTTGTAAACCAAAGTTCTTCAGGAAGATGGAGAACTAGCACTTATGGTGTCATAGAAGAAACCAGAGCTTCTTGCATGTTCCACAAGTACATGGCTGAAATCATATTACAGATAACAATTTTAGCAAAATGATTCTACTTTGAGAATCACAGTTCGGTTCTGACCATTGTGCTAACGATTGAGTTCAAAGACCAAATTGGTATTCGGCGCACAAATTATCATTTGCTGGATGGGCTGGCTAATGACATGAACAAAGGCAGCAATGCCCTAGCAGATGGTGATCTGGGTTGAGGAAAAAAGGTACAGTGGTGCCTCTTAAGACAAATTTAATATATTCTATGGGTCAATTGGTTTTACAAAAAATTCATCCTACAAAATGTGGTCTATGCGGTTTCCATAAGAATGCATTGAATTTGTCTTGCGAGGCATCCCGTAGGAAAAATTAGTCTTATGAGGGTTTCTGTTCCTGGAAATTTGATTCATCTTATGAGTTTTTCGTATTAAGGGGCATTCATCTTACGAGGTACTACTGTATTCCATAAATATCTAAGGCTGAGTCCAAGGGTTCTGTAAGCAGTTAGGATCATACAGTTCCGTCCATGTGATTCTAGCATTTGTCTCAAGAGACTATACTTATTTATTCAAGCAAAAGCATTCAGTCTTGTTAATTTATAGGAAACTTTCTAAACTTTGATTTATCTGGAGGTTGTCCATGTAAATTGATTGGAAGCTACAGAGATTGCACTTAATGTGCTCTGCTCTAGTTATCATTGCCACTCAAAACACCACTGTGATTAAATGCTGTGTTACTAAAAGCAGAATTTATTTCCCCAACAACGATTAATAGGTAGCAATAATTATTCATGGGCTACAATTAAAACAGGATTCAAGTTGCAGAGGAGCTTAACTTTTATGGCATTCACATCCATCCATCATGTGCTACGTTTACAGTGCAAGTAATAGCTTGGTGCTGAAATTATTCAAAAATTCTGTGACTGTTTGCATGGAAAGAATATGAATAAGTACTTCTTCACTGCAGCAACTCTTAATATTTTTGCTACTAGGAATTTTTCCTCCCCTGTGTGTTTAAGACTTTCCCTTTGATGATTTCAGAAGGATATCAGGCATATCCAAAGAAAAATGTAAAAAAGACAAAAAGACAAAAAAGTTGTTGGGCCTTAAAGACTGTTATATTTTAATGTGACCTTTTGTGGACAGCGTGCTTCCTCAGACACATGGAGTAAAATGCAAAGTACTCAAGTACAGTGGTACCCCAGGTTACGAAATTAATTCATTCCCTGGGACGCTTCGTAAACCGGAAATTTTCTTAACCTGGATCTGAATGTGGTGCAATACACCCTGGGAATGGAAGTCTTCTGAAAAAATTTTGTAACCTGGGGTTTTCCATAGGAAAAAAAATCATAACCCAGGTTTTTGTGGATTTTTTTTCAGATGGCCTTCTGGGCAGACTTCCTTTCGTAACCTGAAAGTTTAATAACCTGAGGCATCTATAACCTGGGGTGCCACTGTAAACCATGCATGTCAACTTTATGAGTTAGTGGCATTTCACATGTGCAGTAAATTTTGATCTATGATTGATTGGGGTTCACTTCCTTTTAAGTCTAGTTTTGAAATTCACAAAAGAGATAGAAAAAGCGAGAGCAAAAAAGTGGGAAGAGTGTTTTACAGTACTGTAAAGACTAGCTGTGAATCGTGAGTTGATTAAGAGACAGCAGAGGAACAATGTGTGTTAGAACAGAGAATGTTAATAGTTTTTACTGTTGAGTCTTATAATGAAAGATGGGTCCGGTAGTTGTGAAAGAAGATAACAATTGATAACACCATAAATATTATATTTTGTAGTGATTTAAAAACCATTGACTTATATTCAGTCCATTTACATGGGTGTCCATCATGCATATAAATATTATCTCAGCTGTTTTCCTCTGTTTTCTTGTTCTGTAGTATTTATTTTCCAAAAGGAGAAACTTTCATATATTGTGAAGAATGTCCTGGTAGATTTTTGTTTGTTTTTCTTTGGGTTTTGCCTGATATGCTTACACTGACTAACATGGCTGCCTCTTCTAGAACTACAACTACAGAAAGATAGTATTTGACAAAAAAAAATACGTTCTGTAGAGGGTGAACTGGCAAGTCACCTATTCTCATATTAAATAATATTGATTGGTTACAAAAAAGTATCCTCACCTATATCTGTGGAGCTCAAGAAAGCCTACTTGGTTCTCCCCCACTGGTTGTATCCTCACAGTAACCATGTGAGATAGGTTAAGTTGAGAAATGTTGCTTGGGTCCAAGGTTACATTATGACTTTTGTGGCTGAACAGGAGTTTGAACTTGGGTCTTCCCAGGTACAATTTGACAGCATTGCACCAGCGGGCCTTTTACTGTGATCTCACTAGCAAGCTTCTTTCTCTGTCTCTACCCATTACCTTCACGTCTGCTAAATGGGTGTAATACTCCTGACATACCTTTCAAGGTTATTAGAAGAAAGAGTGAGAAATCTGTTGCCCTCCAGTTGAACCCCAGATCCCATCAATCTTAGTCAGTCTCAAAGATGATGGCTTACTATCCTAGATAGTTGAATTGTCAGAGAGGGAATCAATATTGCCTATCTCTCCCAGTTAGTTATCTCATTAATGGATTCTGGATATTTTTTATTTGTTCCTTTCCTATTCTCCACACCCCTCTCCCTTCTCCCTGATGAGAGAAGCATGAGCTGTACTTTAGAAATAATTTTTAAAGGGATTTACATGGCCTTATATTTGAGCAGCATCTCTGCATTTTAAATTTAATGGGGAATGTATTTTAATCTGCGATGACACAGTGCTATTGTGTGTTCTGCATCACTGTACCAACCTATACTAAAGAGCCCTGGGGACAGGAAAATGCTGATGAGTAATGTATTTCCTCTTAGGGTTTTGCAAAGGGCTGAGCAGCAGCTTAGGATAGCATTTGTCATGTTTATCCAGCAGTTCAACAGCAGCCCATATCCAAATTTGGTGTGATATAGAATGGCATTTCTTATTTCTTGTGAGGAAAAAAATAGGTGAAGAGGAGGCAGGAGCTGTGAGGAAAACGTGACATATACTGATAGAGGCAGAGGTCAGGAAAAGGGGGCAGAGATGGCAGTGTGTCTTGGTGCCTTCCTATTTGAGAAAGGGGGAAGAGAAGCTAGGAAGATCAGATGAAAAGCTCATTTCCTTGGAAAGGGAAAGTCAAGGGAGGGAAACCAAAGAAAAGGCATTCTCCTACTTGTTTCTAAAGCAGGCATGTCCAAAGTCTGGCCCGGGGGCCAAATGCGGCCCGTTTTATAATTTTGAGTGGCCCTCAGCCTTTTCTCCCTGCCGTCTCAGCTTGTCACTCATCCCCACTGCCTGCCCCCTCCCTGTGACATCTGGAAACATCAGTTTGCAGTTTTATGGTTTGCCTGCCCTCCCTGCCTCCCTCTGTCCTCCCAGCCATCTGCCCTGTACCCCCGGCTCTGTTGCTGCAGTGTCCTTGTCACCTCCTTGCGAGGGAGGGCAGCATATGTGAGCAACGGTGCATTTTGGCTGTGCATGGGCTGATTCCCAGGCCACGCAATAGCCGTTGGGCTCTTGGGTACCTTGAAACCAGAGTGTTTGTGGCTGCTGCAAACGCACGCACATCCATTCCCTTCCTCCCCCCTTCTGGCTGAATAGTCAGCCCACATACATTTTCACCTCACCAAATCTGGCCCTCCTTGCAAAAAGTTTGGACACCCCTGTTCTGAGAAGCTAGACACTCCCTTTAGTGTTTCAGCTGAGCTCAAAGGGAATTTGCCCCTCAAAATGAAGAGTTTTGCCTCACTAAACCCACCAAGTGAAGAGGACTGATTTGCATGTTTTCAGGCCAGAGGTAAGGGGATCCCTAAATAAGAGAGTAGAGGGGGGAAATACAATTTAAATATAGGAAAGAAAAAGGTTCCATTGAGTTGGCCAATGCCTTCCTATCTTGCAGAGAATAGTCAGCCGCCTCATCTGTGGGAAATTAGTTACGGTTAGACAAGGGAGATAAAGTGGGGAGTAGATGGATGGGTGAGGAGAGTATCTCTGTCTCCTTATTCCCATCCTTCACCAGTGGTTGACTGTTGGTAGAACACACAGCCAGTTTAATTGCTGCTCTGAATCATAAAATCATAGAATAACTTTGAGTTGTAAGGATCCATAAGGCCATCTAGTCCAACCCCCTCTTGATGCAGAACTCCAAATCAGAGTGAAGCCAACAGATGGTTGTCTAATTTTCTCTTGAATACCTCAAGTGCTCCCCACGTTGGTTCCATCATCATAGTGCTCTAACAGTTATGATGTTTTCCCTGATAGTCAGCTTAAATTTGACTTCCTGTAACTTCAGCCCATTATTATGTGTCCTGTGTTCTGGGATAATCGAGAACAGATCTTGCCCCTCTTCTATATGAGCGTCTTTCAAATATTTGAAAAACCATTTCATATCTCCACTCAGTCTTCTTTTCTTAAGGCTAAACATGCCCAGTTCTTTCAGTCTTTCCTCATGGAGCTTGGTTTCCAGTCCCTTGAACATCCTTGCTTCCCTCTTCTGAACTTGTTCCAATTTGTCAGCATCCTTCTTGAAGTAAAATGTCCAGAATGGGACAAAGTACTCTAGAGGCCTAACTAGTGCTGAATAGAAGGGGAGTGGTGCCTCCCAGAATTTGGATACTACTGTTAACACAGCTTAAAATAACATCCCCCCCCCTTTTTGCAGCCACATTGCAAATGTATGGGTTGCTTCATACTCAGCTTTTGATCTGTAACAATTCCAAGATCCTTTACACTCACAGTATTGCTGAACCAAATATCTCCCATCTTGTAATGTTGTATTTGGGTTTTTTCCCACTTCCCTTTTGTGTAGAACTTTGCACTTATTTCATTCTGTGGGCTCAAGCCTATCAAGAGCTTTTTGAATGTTGTTCCTGTCTTCTAGGGTATTCGCTATTCTGCCCAATTTTGTATCATACAGAATTATAATGATGATCTTCGTTTCTGTTAGGGGCTAGATGGAGTCGTATATAAGTCAAATCAGTCAATAAATCAGTCAGTCAGTCAGTCAGTCAGTCAATCTCCTGCAGCTGGACTCCGAGTTTGCAGTCTAAATCCTGGTCTGTATTTCTTATCTAGTCTGCATAGATCTACATTTCTGCATAAACTTGCTCATGAGATGCAAGAAAGATGTTTTGAATATTTCTCCATTTTATTCATGCGGGGGTGGGGGTCAAAATCGTAATACCATATTTCCAACACACTGGTTGTTTAAACTGTCTGGCCAGATTTATTTACTCTACCATCATTTTTCAGGTGTTTGTAGTTATTTTGAATATTTATATATTTTGAATATTTTTATCCAACCTTTCTCCTTGGAATGTCCCTCATTATTTTATTGGCCTACAATAATGATGGAAAATATACATAAGATATATTCAGGTTAAGAGCAGGGAATTAGGAGAGGCATCTTGGAACATTCAACGGTAACAGTAGAGCTACCAAGAGCACACAAAAAGAAAAAAAATCCATTGTGGGGGTGGGAGCTAGCATGGAAATCACTGGTGTTCTTATGAAATCAGTTATTATCAATTATATAATGCCCCATTCTGTATTTTATTTTTCTGAATTAATCTTTTGATGTGAATAAACAAGTTTATATCTTGGATTGCATGGCTGGCAAGAATCAGGGCCAGCCCTGCCATTAGGCAAAATAAGAAAGAAAGATGCTTTACTTCCCTCTTTCAGGGATCAGAGCTTTGTGTGCCATGTGGTTTGTTCTACACCCTGGAAACTAGTCTTATGTCCTCAGGTGTAAGAGAAAGCACAATACCATTCCCATTACTAGAGTAAAATTCAGCTGGCTGGCCAGTAAGTATATGTATGTACAGTTCCAGAGGTGGGGCTTGACATCAGCCTTTGTCTTTGACTGAGCCGTAGGATTCATGAGGCTGACAGGTCTGGAAAACTAGGGGCAGCATGGGGACTAGGAGCCTGATATTTTTATTTTTATTTTGCCACAGAACATTTTTTCTGTAGTGGAGTAAAAGATTGAAATGGCAGAGGTGGCCAAAAAAACCTGAAAGCCTAGGGGTCCAGCCATGGGTTAATACAGTCCTGGTATTGGACAGCAAAATATCTCGGACAAGCTCTGCAGAGAAGAGGTTCAGTTTTTTCACTCCAGAGAAATACATTATTTCTGAATAGAATTTCTTCTGTAGAATCAACATGCAGAAAGGAAGGCAACGGAAATGTGTTGTCACTCTTCTTCATGGAGATGGTATACTTGAAGAATGTCTGTCTCAAACTATTGTGGATCAGCTTGTTGACAGATTTAACCAAAATATATTGTATTCTGAGACCATTGCCCATACTGTGCAGTGTAAAGGCTTAGTCAGTAAGCCTGCCATCTGCTATGTATTTCAAGGGCTGGTTCCCTATTTGTTGTTAAGGCATCACTTTCTTCTGCAAGCTAAATAGTTTATGTGTTAGAGAACAGCATATTTTGGCTTAGCCCATGGAGTCTGTCACCTTTGACTGCCTCACATTTTGTTCATTGTTTTGGAATTATTTGCATGGTTAGAATTAATTCTACAAAGAAAAAACATAAGAGTGAAATGTCGTGAGGGAGCTCTTGCAGTCTCCTTAGCGTGTGAAGAGTTTTGACCTGGTAGCACCATGTCCATCTGAACAGGAAGGATTCCTGACCACTCAGTCCTTTTGCTGGGTTGGATAATGATGTTGGAATTAATAGATGTTGGCAGCAAGATTATTCCAGCTGTTGATAATATTCAAGATTGCCTGTGGTGTATTTAATTTCCATTCCTGGTATGAGGAATGAAAAGTACTACAGAGGTTTTATTTGGGCTCTTACTTTTCTGGTCAAACCATAAGAAGCAGCAATGTGTGAAGAGTACTGTTGCTTTGAACATTTCAAATATGATTGCATTTGAGTAAAATCGAAATCTCTAAAGAATGTATTTGCATATCTTGCTTTTAGGTTACTTCATTTAGGGGGGAAATGTGATTTTTTGGTAATAGATATTTGCTTTTAACTACAGTTGTGATGTATTTTTTTTCTTTTTTCTGTCCAGAAATGTGATGTGCTGTGGGAAGATTTTCATCAAAAGCTAGTAGATGGATCACTGCTAACTTTGGATACATATCTGGGACAGTTTCCTGATATAAAGGTACAACAGTAACAATGAAAATTATCACATACCATAAATGTTCGAGTATAAGATGACCCAAGTATAAGTTGAGGCCTCTAATTTTGACTTTGAAAAATGGGAAAATTGATTGACTTGAGTATAACCCGAGTCAATATTTCTCTCTGCTGCCTTCCCCAAGCTGGGGCTATTGGCAGTGGCTACTGCTGCCCTTCCTCCTCCTCCGATGGGGGTGGTGGTGGTGGGAGAAGGGGTGCTTGCTTCAGAACAGAAAAAAAGTTTTAAAAGCCCACTACTTCTGCATCCAAATATAAGTCAAGGGCCTTTTTTCAGCCCCAAATAAGGGCTGAAAAATGCAACTTATATTCGAGTATATACAATAGATGATAACAGAAATATTATACTCTCAGATATGTGCGTAAACCTATAAAGTACACATTGGGTCAGTTTTTGTGATCTTTTCATGGTGGACAGAATGAATGGGGGCTGTACCCATCCCCCCCACAAAGTATTTCTGCATATCCTTCCCTGTGAATCGGCTTTAAGGGCTTCACGATTACTCCATCATCCATCCACTCAGTTGTCCCTTGATCCATTACCATTTGAAAATGTGGAAGAGATCGCTGTGTTAGTCTGTGCAAGCATCATAGGTGAAAACAAAAAACAAAAAAAGTTTTTAAAAAGGCAAAAAAATGACGGCAGCTTTAACTTCTATATTTTTTAATGTGAGCTTTCTTGGACAAGTCCACTTCATCAGCCATCAGAATTAATACATGTGGATTTTTATTTCACATTCTTGAGCTGTCTTCCCTTTAAACTCTTCTATATAAAACAACTTACAAGTATCTTGGGAGGGGATGGTAGAGGAAATGTTGTCATTTCCGCTGTTAACTGCCGACTGTGAAAACCTCCTCTCACTCTGCCCACTCGAATGGTTTTAGCTTCTGTTGTCTCTGAGCTTAATCTTGGTATCTTTTCATGCTTTGTGTCTTTGTTTCTTTTAAACGTTCTGCATGCTTAGGCTACGTTGATGTATTAATTTCTTTCTGTAAAAAGAGATTATTTTGATGGTAATATTGATATTCCCATTACCAATATATACTATTACTTATGGAGTGTAAGAAGTACTATGAGAGAAGATGTCTGGCTACCTTATTAATTAGCTGAACTCCAAATACTTGCTGACATATAATTATATAATTAACAGGGATGGGGACTCATGAGTGAGAAGTCATTGTCAATTCTAACTTAATTCGCACTGGAACTTCACTCGGAGTTGACTCGGGGGCAGGGGTTGGTGGAGATACACAACTCAACTCATGATTTGAAGCCATTTTGAGTCCCTAAGGGATGGGTTTACCTGCCACCGTTTGCTTACTGCTGCTGTCAGTGCCTGCTGCCATCATCTTCAGTGGCAGTAGGCCCTACCTCCCTTCCAGCTATCGACCCACTTCCCCCACCCACACATCTGCCATCCAGCTTGGTGCAGATATAGCACAGGGCCTTTTCAGTGGTGCTGCTAGGCTGTGGACACCTCCTGCCAGCAGGAAAAATTGTAGAGTGGTTTTATTTAATAGCTTTTAATAGTTAACATATTTGATTGTTTCGATTATATAATTTATTTTTATTTGTAATTGTCTGATAATTGTGTTTTTTTTAAAAATAATTTGAAAGCTACCACTGCTCCCCCTACAGGGAGAAAGGTGGGGTAAAGATTTGGTAGGTAGGTAGGTAGGTACATGCATGCACACATAAACAGACAAAAATCCAGTACAAAATTGAGTTTAGAGAAGCTGTGTGTTAGAACTGATTTTAATTCCTCAAAGAACACTTGATAGGTTTCAGAATAAGTTCTGCAAACACTTACTTCCAAATATACAGTATATTCTATGAATCTGATATGAAATTTAGAGTAATCCTTTCAGATTTTGTGAAATGATATATAACATTTGAAACTTTCATAGTGATTCAGTCCTTTTTTTTACCTTTCCAGTGTCAAAAAAGTAAAAGCTGATAATTTTTTTCATACAATATTTTTTCTTAAATGGCAAGACAAAGAAAAGCTATAAACAAGTTTAAGCATCATATAAAAAAAAAGTTGAATTGTAAACAGCCTGGCTGTGTGACGGGAATTATGATTGATTTGACTGGTATATCACTATTTACAGAACCGTATTGCAAAACGGAGCAGAAAGCTGGTGGACTATGATAGTGCAAGGCATCACTTGGAAGCACTGCAGAGTTCAAAGAGAAAAGATGAAGGTAGAATTTCCAAGGTAAGACACATTTCTGAATTACAACTAGCATCATAATGGCTAAATGCAAGTCACTGTACTCCCTGCCAAGTGCTTGGCATATGTTGTTGTTGTCGTCGTCATCTGAACCAAAACTCGACACTGTGAAAAGGGTAGTGCATAAAATGCAGCTGCTTTCAGCCTTTGATGATGAAGTTGACTAGACATTTTCTAGAGCTGAGATGAGCATCGGCTAGAGCTGTGCTTCTAAATATAAGTCAGGTCTCCCTTAGAGAAGGAGTTAGGTATCCCCTTCATCACTTGGGTGTGTGGACTATCTTAGCCCAAATAGAACACAACAAGCACTTTGCGGGAGCTGTTTTTCGCTGCGGAAAACCTGCTGTGCAGATAATGTTTACTAAGACTAATGGTGTAGGACAGCCAAACAGCCATATAAATTACTATGAGGGAGCAGTTCCCACATGATTCTAGTAATGTTGGGCTTTGATGCCAGTTTAAGATTTTTGTTGACTATTCTTACTAAAGCATGTATTTCATCACTTTTTAAAAAATGGCCCAGGTTTTCATATTTCTGTCACATTACAGTGGGGGAGAGGGTCACTTTCCTGTTGAACTTCACAGAGCAAGAAGCCCTACCGGCGTGAAAACATTAAATAAATAAATAAATAACATAAGACTGCACTGCTTCCACAAAGGTTGCTGTTTACAGGTGGTAATCTGCTTGAGGAAAAACTGCTCTCTGCTGGTGCGACAACGACAACCCTTGTGCAAGCAACACTGGTGAGATTTTCCACTCAAGAGAAGGCACAGTACAATACTGACCAACACTGCAATGCACATTAGTAATAAGGGGAAATGAATGTCTTCAGTTGTGGTAATTTACAGAATCCAGCATACGTTAAACACGTTGTCCAAACTCTCTTGATATAAAAACTATAAATCTCTGGAGGGATTTCATGCTGGAGATCTCAGACTTGAGGAGATAAAAATTTCATGAGTAAGATTAACATGTATTTCCCCCCCCCTCAATATATATATAGCCACTCGAGGTTCAGTAGCACCAGGACCACTGCTGTGGTACTGATGAAAATGCTCTCCCCACTGATTCTTAAGGGGATGTGCAGATTGGAAGGGAAGCTCCCACTGGCAGTAATTCATGTCAGAATGTTGTTTGGCCACCAAAGTGTCTTGCCATAGAATAGGACTTCTTTCTACTCTGTGTCAATGCCTCTACTTGAGATGACGACAGAGCAGTGCTGTTAGCATGCCTGTAAGCTTCAGGAGACATAAAGACCAGTAAGATTATTTCTCTATCAAGCTGTCAGCTTTGGTCTTGTTCTTCAGAGATAGAACAGTATAGCATGTGGTTATGTCTCTTGTTTCTTGCTTCAACTTCTTCTTCAGCTAGAAAGGATGATTGTCCATTGATGTTCATCATACAAGGAGCACATTTATTTCTTTTCAGCAGCAGGAAGGTAAAACTTCCAAAAACTCTGCAGCTATGGAGGGGAAAAACATTCAGACAATATTAACAAACTCAGCATGCTCTTTAATTTTATATGTCTTTTTAGTGTGTTCTGAACTGTGAAGAACCTCTTTCGGATTGGTTTTGCTTGTGGAGAACGGACAAAAAAGAAGAAAATTAGAAGAAAGCACCAATATTAGTAAAATAAATCAAGCAAATCATACATCCTCTAATTCCCTTCTTCACATTGTCCAGCAAACATAAAGCACTCATTCCTCTAAAAAAATCCCTGAGAATAAAGGGGGTGAAGCAAGATTCAATCAATAGAAATGAAATTTAATCAGTCTCATTTTCTGAGCTATTTTATCAGCTTCTTTTTCTCCTGCTTCACCTTTTTCTTTAGCATAGTTTTTTTGTGGGCTTCTAAAAACTAATTGAAAGAAGCTTCTTTACCTTTTCACACACTGCTTTTTTCTTGATTTACTATATATATTTCCAAACATTGAACCAGTTTCTTTCACGTGCCACTGAAAATGCAAAATAATTGGAAGTAGGTGGGAAGCAAGAAGAGTCTGAGGCTGGGGGTGGAAATCCCTTGCCACTGTGCAAGGGATATGTTTGGTTGAATCCTATCCTGGCTTCCTGGATCAAACCCTGATGACCTTCTGTATTTCCCAACATCACGTTTTAAGTGTGCTGCTTGTTTTGTGTTCTAGTCATACAGAGCAGTAGTGCTTTGGCTATCACTTATTTCTGCCTTTGAAATCTTGGTTCTGTTTATTTATTTATTTTTGAGAATTTTTACTCCACCTTTCTCCTTGGAAAAGGACCCAAGGTAGGTAGCTTACATTAATAAGGGACAATATACAGTCCAGTACATCTAAGACATATTCAAATCTAGCACATTGCAGCAGCATGACTTACTTAGATGGCAACAGAATCCTTCCTGTTCCTTAGTAAAAATGTTGCCATTTGGTATGGTCTTTTTTCCCTGTCAAAACTGTACCGTGTGATTCATATGCAATGATTTCTGAAACAAAGTATTTTTTTATTTATTTTTTGAATCTTTGGAGACTTTTAGAGCTGAACACAGTGTCCCTTACATTTCTGGTACTTCCTCAACTACTACTGTTTCTTCAAGAGCTGCTCCACTTCTTAAAAAGAGTACATTTTCAAAGGAGGTCATCACCTGACTCCATTTTTATTAAACAACTTCAATGTCACTAGTTTATTTTACTTCTTTTTTTTTTCATTTTGCCCTTCTTGCTTCTTTTTGAAAATTGCAGCTACAGTATGAGTAACTTTTGCACGCTTAATAATTAGAATTGGGCATTTTGTATTCATATCCTTAGGTTACAAATATAAATATCAGCACCACAGGTACCGTGATGGCCTAGTAGCCTCCCCAAAACTGGACTGGCCAGTTACTGATTGTCCTGCAGTGCACATGGCTGGCACCATTGTTGGCACACCAATCGCAGCAGCTGCCCGGCTGGCTCTTCTCCGCTTCCCTGTGCAGCTGACCTGTCATTGGCAGAACAGGGAGCCTCTCGCTCCTGCCCCCTCAGTGAAGTTGGGGAAGAACCAGCCTGGTGGCTGCAGCAGTTAGCACGGGGATGGTGGTGGTGGTGATGCATGCCTTGTGGCTTCAGGAGGGTACTTGTCAATACAGTAGGACCCCAGTATCCACTGGGGATTGGTTCCAGCCCTTCCCGTGGATAATGAAAACCGTGAATAAGAGAGAACGCCCCCAAAACTGCTGTTTTGTGACAGTAGCTTGCTTTGCGGCTGCTGAATTATATGATCATATAATTGAAATCCCTCTTTCAGTTTCTGTTTTTAGCTATAATTAATCTTGCTTCAGATACTAAATTTATCCATTCTTTTCCTGTCCAATCCCATTGTTTCTTAACAAATATTAATAATTGTTATTCTTGTGGTAAACTTTACATTTAGCTCCAATGTTTTGTTAATTTCTTCAAAAATCAACTCTCAGAATTTTACTTTTACCTTCCTACCACATATAAATGTAAGTACCTACATATAAATGTAAGTACCTACATAGGTATCACAGCTGAGCATAAATTTGAAAATTTACCATCTGTACAATTCAGTTTTACTGGTGTTTCACACTGTTTGTAAACTAGTTTATGATAATTTTCTTTTATTCTTATTGACATGCATTATAATATTATTTATCCCTTTTATTCTTTTATTTTTATTTTATTTTATTTTATTTTTACAACTTATATGCCGCCCACTACCCAAATGTCTCTGGGTGGTCCTCCTGAGTTCAGTAAACCTCTGAGGCAATTGGGGGGGGGGAGAGTTACAGAAATGCAGTGGACGGTCTCAGGTTACTTGGCTATAATAAATGGGGATCATGGCTTGAAAAAAGTTGGGAAACACCTCTATAGTAGTAACTAATAAAATGAAAACAAGGGATACAAGGGATACATGCATGTAGGTTGGATTTAACTCCAAGAAAACAGAGTGAGATTTCAGACTTGATAATCTACTCAACCATTTTCCTACTTTTGAGGCAGCCTTAAAAAGACTGTCAGCTGTGAGAAAAAAATGCAACTGAATTTGTTCTTTCACACAGTGTCCTTTATTGCTTGAGTAAATGTTACCAATCTGTTTGTTTTCCTTCTAGGCAGAAGAAGAATTTCAGAAAGCACAGAAAGTATTTGAAGACTTTAACACTGATTTGCAAGAAGAGCTACCATCTTTATGGTCAAGGTACATACTGTGAATAGGTGGTGTGCCTCAACTTTTCACAACTGTCTACAGAAGCTAGGTTATGATCCCTTTGTGGTGCCTTAATCAACTCATTTTATTCCACACTTTATTGTTTTAAAAAAACCACATTTGATTTTACAAAAAAATGAAATCCTAAAAAAATAAAAATAATCTTTGATTTATCTTCATAGGTATTGCCCATGTTAGCCTGAAGTGATATATGTTTATAAATATAGTTGTAAAGGGGCAGGATACATGACAGGTTGTATGATGAGTGTCTCTGAATGTCTGAATAGGAGGCATGCATAAAATGGTTGTTAGTATGACTGACAAATGGTTGATATGATTGGCAGGTAGAATGTTGAGTGCAGAGCTGATTGTTGATTGCTGTTTGGAGGTAGCAATTGATTAGAGGTCATTTTGCTTTATAGAAGCCTAAATTTGAGGGTCAATTAGTAAAGGTCTGTTGATGCATCTGGTAGAGCAGGGGTCCTCAAACTTTTTAAACAAGGGCCCGGCTCACTATTCCTCAGGCACTGGTGGGGGCCAGATCTACCCCTGACATGGCGCCAAGCTCCCACTTCATTGAGGGGGGGGGTCTGGGCCCAGGAGGAAGCAGGCAGTGAGGTCAGGCAAGTAAATGTGGTGGCGGGGAAAAGCTAAGCTGGGGCTGGGTTCTTGTATGGAGGCCAGGGTCCCACTGGCAGGGGTGCAGGTCAGTGGAGGCTCCCCAGCAGAGGCAGTCTGCCCTCTCCTCCTCCTCTCTTGCCTCCCTTGGCGAGCCCTTCCTGCTCCCACCCTGCCCTGAGCCCTCGGTGCCCCAGGGACAGGGGGCACAGAGAAGGGCCGGCCTCTCCACCGGACACCCTCCCCACTGGCTCTGCAAGCAGCCACCATGTTTGCACCCAGCTGAGTACTCTCTCCAGGCGCTGGCCTTTTTTGGTCTTGGAGGCAGCCATGCCCACCCTCACACACCCCATCCCTCCGAAGGGAGCAACCACTGTGCCATCCGGCTCTGGCTGCCCCTGGCCCACATTAGCCCTCGTGTCAGCCAGGGAGGCTCAGGCGCAGCACACACCTGGGGATGAGTGTTTTTTCTCTGGTGGGGGCCCCAGCGCTTGCTCCTGCACCCCACCACCCCTGTGCTCCCCATTCTATGTGCACTCACCCCGGCCCCAGCTTTCCCAGTGGCAGTGACAGGGCAGCCACCTGGCATCCATTGTATGCACATTCTCTCTCTCCTGGCGGGGAGCCAGGTGCACATGTGGCTGCAACCGCAGAAGGCTACTACAGGTCCAGTCGGTCCTGGTTGGGTGAAGGGGTGAGGTTGGGTGGGCCACTGCCCACAGCCAGGCAAATTCCCCCACCCCATCAAAGGCCCAGGGTCTGCTTATATAATCTCGTGGGGTACCAATGCGCCCTGCAGTCTGCACCTCCTCGCAGCCCTTGCTCTGCTGCACTGCTGGGTGGAGGACCTGATGTTTTGAACGTCCTGCTTGAGTTTCCGGGACCCGAGCAGGAAGTTCAAAGCTCTTTAAGTCCCCACTCCACTCCTCCAAAAGGCAGCTGGCATGCAGCAGCAGTGGCAAGAGGGTTTGGCATTGAGAAGTTTCCTTTTTGTCCTTCTGTTTTCCCTCTTTGCCACTGGGCTTGGGCTGACCCACCTGGGGATCCAGGGGTACTCATGGCAGCTGGTGCTTTCCAAGCTGGGTGTGTGTGGGCAGTGGGGGGATTCAGCAGTTGCCGGTGGGCCGGGTTCAGGACCCTGGCGAGCCGGATGTGGCCCACTGGCCATAGTTTGAGGACCCCTGTGGTAGAGAGTTAAGAATGGCATCTGTTTTGTCATTGAGAACTAAAAGAAAATGTATTGAGTTTGTGCTGTGTACACTGTGAAAGGAGTTTTTTT
>JAHTLZ010003542.1:32924578-32986155 GCA_023846285.1 Phrynocephalus versicolor
TTTAAAAGAACAAGAATAATTCTCGCTGTCTTCTGCCACCGCCTCCCAAACTCCGGAACAGGTGCTCGCTTTCTTAAATACTCCCCCCTCCCCCCCACCGGCATTTGCCATACTGTCACAAAAAAGCAACATAGCGAGCTCAGCAAAATACACCCTCTTTTACCCCCACCTTGATTCGGGATCTCCTCCTGGGGTTGCTGCCTCCTCTGCCTCATGGTCCCTCACCCTCATTGCCAAATGGATGCGGAAAGACAACCCGCCCCTTTAAGGAGCACAGCATTGTTCCCAGAATCCCCACCAGCTTCCCCCTCTTTTCCATACACATGCGTGGCGCGCACATACACACACACACAGCACGGAGGGCATGACCATGAGGGCGGAGGAGGCAAGCCCGGGAGATCCGGAGGAAAGGTGAGGCCAAGGGGGTGTACTTCGCTGAGCTCACTCGTTAATATTTTCCTTTTTTACGATGACACAGCAAAGGGGGGGGAGGAGAATGTAAGAAAGCGAGCACCCAAACCTTGGCTAGGAATAAATCGCTTGATTTATTTAGGCATGCTTGACCCAGAGTTCCGGAGGTGGCAGTGGGAGGCGGAGAAAATTATCTTCTTGTTCTTTAAAAAGCAAAGGAGGTTTAAAAATATGCCGGGAAGCTTCCCTTCCCCAATGTGCCCAATCGGCGCCGGGAAAGCAGGGGCTTATAAAACTATTTTTTTGCTAAGCCCCAAGCCCCCTGCACTACAGCTGATCAGTGCTTGGGGCTCTGCCAAAAAAAAGCTGCGATTTCCTGCGCCATTTTTCTCCCACAGCTCCATTCCATTTTATCGCACCCGCCACTAATGGAAACGAACAGCACCAAACAAATTTTTGTTGGTTCTGTTCGGTTCGAGCCTGACCCGTCCAAATTGTCGTTCTTCGTTCCGTTACATAACGGAAACGAAGAACGGTAATGGAAACGGAAATTTTGCCATTCCGTGCCCATGTCTAGTGCAGATATATTGAAATTGAAGGTGCCAAAAAAATTGTGCCCAGGGCCCCCAGAAGAATGTGTGACCTGCTAGTGTTTTTCACAGGGAAGAACATCACAGAGACCAAAAGGAATCTTTCTAAATATGTAATGTACAGGGCATCATAAGTATCTTAGATCTGCTTCACTCATATTCAGTCATAGCATATTAAATTGTGATGCATAGAATCAAAGGGGTAAAGTATTCAATTCCATGATTAAGTTATTGAAAGCCCTGTGGTATGCACTTTTGGGGGTGGGTGTTAAGCAGTCTAAAGTAACGAAGTATTATGACCATGTTACATGTTCCTTTTATATTATTTTTTAAAACCCTTTTTACGTTTCCAGAATACTGTGAATGAAAATAAACCATTGCATGCATATTTAGAATACTTTTCCTCTCTCTCTCTCTCTTTTTTTGCTCGTTTTCAAAGCCATAGCAAAAAAATGTTGCTTCAGCTTTAAAGTAAAATATATATTCAGTTATTTCCCTTCTTTCTATTTACAACCTTTTTATCTCTTCCTTGTCATTCCTATTTAGACGAGTTGGCTTTTATGTGAACACATTTGAAAATATCTCCAGCCTTGAAGCCAAATTTCACAAAGAAATATCTTTGGTGAGTAAAATGAAGTCAGTGTGGGAGAAAGCTTTCAACTCGGTTTAAAGAAAGACAGATACCAAGATGTACATATTTAAAGTTTGCCTAATCGAGTCTCTTTTTGTTATAAAAATGCATGGTTCTTCCTCAATAAATGGAATAGCAATATTATAATAATTATTTAAATATCCCGCTTTTTATCACAGGAGTTTGTAATGGTTACATTGAAAGGCATCAGATGATCTCCTGCAGTGAAATCACTAAGCTTTCTGCAGTAGGTGTTTAAGGTTCTTGACATGGAGCTAATGCAGGCATGGATAAAATCTGGCTCACAGATTTATGTGGACGGCAACTTCTGTAACCCTTTAGGATTGCCCATGGTGGCTAGGACTTCCAGCCACTGAAGTCTAATATAGCTGGAGGGCCAAAGATTCCCCGGTCATGGACCAACTAGTGGGGGGGGGGGGGCTGATGTGGGCTCTGTGGGTGTATAGTCTTGGCACATTAAAGTTACTGTACAGTAAACTCCCACCTATTGCAGGCATTAGGGACCCGACCCGACCCGCAATAATTGAAAATCCGCAATATGCAGATGCTGGGTCAGGTTGGGACTAGGCAGGCTCTCTGGGGGCTCTTGTACTTACCCAAGGTCTGGCACTGCCCCAAACAGGCCTGCAAGGGGCTTTCCAGTCCCCCAGAGCCCCCAAAAGTGCTTTCTAGTGATTTGGAGGGTCTGGGAAGGCCTTTCCTCCTTACCCCAGGGGGGCTTTTTTTCATATACTGCGGACCCGCAATATACCGGGACCACAGTATATGACCCGCAAAAGGGCGGGGGACAACTGTATAATTGTTCTTTATTGTTCTTTATTCTGTTATTATATTAGATCATATATATTAGATATTAAGATCATATATTAGATATTAAGAGGAAGCATGGATGTTTTCGCTTTTGACATATTGCTTTCATTTCGGGGAATTTAGGACAGGTTCAAATAATGCCTATAACACTGAAATGCACCACTGTATTTTGGAGGATGAGCCTACAACTGAGAATTCATATCTCTGTTGTACACCCCAAGAGAGGAGCCAATAAGGATCACCTAGACTAGAGCATATTTAGTTGATAGATAGATAGTCTTTATTTACGGTACTACATATGCAATCTAAAATCAGGGGTGATACAAAAAATACATATAAGCAGTAAGGTCTAGTCAAAAATTGATAATCATGAAAACCACACTAGAGTAAAATTTATAGGTAGATATACTAATAAACTAAATATGTTAAATATTAAATATATAAAATTATGGATAAAAACAGGAATACAAAGAATAATATTCTTATACATAACAATTAAAATATTAGTTGATAGGATTATATCCTTGCCACCTGCAAAGTCTTGGGCAAGCTATATAATGAGAGGATCACTTTCAAGAATCAGCCTTACCTTTCCTTTCATTCCTCATTAAAGTATGTGTGTGTTTTAAAACCACAAGCAATTTATAAACATCTACCAAAGCAGCTCTGTGCATGTCAGACAAGTCACTCCATAAAGTCTAAAGGGCTAGCCCATTAGCACAAATGATCATTGCCTTTCAGGGCTAACATAAAATACAGCTTTTGCAGTGTACCCTGGAGAGGAAAGTATGCTTAGATTATTTTAGAGAGAAAGATGCTTCCAAATAGGCCCCAGCTGCCTTGAAATTATTATGCCTGTTTTCACCTCAATTTTCCAATAGATTTGCCCTGTGGAAATTATGTATGGTACATACGCTTTTTGTTTTTATATGGTATTAAAATTCACCCATCCGTATTGCAGGAAGCAAAAAGGCATTTGATTCACAGTGGGGTAGATTAAAGTCACTTTGTTTCATCTAGACTGAGGGTGCTAAGAAAACAGATGTGTTCTGTGGTCTCTTTTATGATAAAGTAGCAAGTTAATATACTGTTTTTATTAACATTTTCTTGTCCATGCTCCCTGCATGTAGTACTCCTATTAAGAGTGTCTTAATTATAAATTAATTATCAGTGTCTCGTTTATAACCTATAACTAATCTTAATCCATTGTGGGATAATATTTGTGATTTTAGTTGGTATTGTTTCTGCCTAAGAGGAGATTATTAAGATAACAGCTTCCATTGTATGTGTGTGTGTCCTCAGCTATGCCACAAACTTTATGAGGTGATGACTAAGCTGGGAGAACAGCACGCTGACAAGGCCTTCACCATTCTAGGAGCACCCAGGTATATGATTGCCTATCAAACTGCAATGAGCATGACCTAAAAATAAAACAAATTTTAAATAATTTTTAATGGAGCATGAGTATTTTACCCTATAGCAGTCCCTGTTTGTGAGATGGAAGCAAACTTCCATTGTTGATAGATAGGTCTGATTACATTTTGTCACACCAGAAACTGCCCAGTTGGCAATAACATTTGTATAGAAATGAGTTTTTTTTTCCAGAGAAAATACATTTAGGAATCACAGTTTTGGGATTAATCTCCCAGATTGGTTATAGATTTTTGAGCAGATCACCACAAAACAAAACAAAACATCTCACAGTTTCACAAGGAAATGGACAGAATAATCTTTAGAATGAATGCCTGTGATGCTGTTGTATTTGGAGTACAGTGTGACCTCTATCCTAAGTGTGGTACAGGAGGACTGAAAAGAAAGTGAAAAATAGATATGTAGATTCAAAAACATCCTCTTGCCACAATCAGCTACACCACCCATTGTCAACCCGGTGCCATAACCATAATATGAAAATAATATTGCCCAAATCAGGACTGTATGAGTTCCATAATGTACCTTACGCTGTAATGTGGGCTGTGGAGAATTGTTTCCAGTCTCTGGGCTCCATCCAATATACCAGAGCTCCCCAGGGGGGCATATGGCCCACTCTAAGAATGGCTAGTGTACACTTTGAAGCACAAATGTTTAGCACAGAACATGTTCATCAGCTCTTCAAAGTGGTGTCATCTTTGGGCGGGGGGTGGGTGCTCCACGAATCTAGAATAAAAAAGAAAGAATATGTTAATGTCTCCTTCTTTCTTTTTATGAAAATATTTTCAACAGACCGAGGTGGTGAGTGAATGCTAAGATATATCTTATTTTTTAAAATAATTTTCAGTTGCTTTAGTGTTGAGAACATGATTGAGTTCTGGTCAATCATGTATTTATTTTAGTTTTCCACAAAAATCCTTGAAGCCTATGTCAGATCGTACTGATTAGGATGCTTATAGAATGCAACATTTGTATGCTTCTTCAAAATACAATGCTGTTAATTTTAAGATATTTTTAATAGCTCATAGATGTTCTTAGACAGCAGAATGATGTCTAAACTTTGGGTTCGCCAGCTTCTTGTATTTAACAGCATCAGTGCAGTGACCATGGGTCAGAGACAGTGAAGCTAGTACTTTGATTTTTCAAGAAACCTTTTCTTGTAATTCAGGAGGAATGGGTATGAAACCTATATGGTAACTACAATATCGCAGCCTTGTGTGTGGTAGAAACAGATGCATACAGACACTAATACTAGAATGAATGTCCACGATATGTTGGATATCAATATTCAAGTATTAAAGCTGTTTATACATATTGTGGATGCTAAATAAATAGTTAAGGATAGGCAGTCACATATAATTATTGGGGCATCAAGGAGAGTGGAAGGCCAGCGATTGCAAGTATTCATGAACTCTGACTAGAATTCATTCTTCCACATTTTGCATTTTTATTTATTTTCTACAGTAAATTACATAAAACAAATATGTTGCTTGTCTCCTGTTGTGTTACCACTTCAGTCACAGTTTTTCCCAACATGTGAGCACAATATAATTCATATCTCCCTTCCCAGCTTAAATGAACATACTTTCATACTTAGTTTCCTTATTTTCTCATTCCTATTCTGTCTTTATATACATCTATTTTGAATACAAAGAATCTAGACTATCTAATATTAACATTCTATTCAAACTCACTGTTTAGCTCTTCAATACTAAGCAATTTAGGATAGATTTGGCTGACTATATATATTCTATATATCATTCACAGTATATTTACCAATTGTTCCAAAGAATGCCTAATTTCAGCAATCATCACTAATTCAAGTTAATACTTTATGGGTTATTATAAGAGAGCTACCTCCTAGTATATATATGTTTCACTTTATGCATAGAAGTACCTGTACAGTGGACCCTTGTATAACAGTTTGTATAGCATAAAATCTGTACAACATAAAAAATTCCAGAGATAGCGGAAATTTGTTTAACATAATCACCTATGGAGTGAATCTGTACAACATAAAAATGGGATTACTCCATTTTCAATGCATTCCTACAGGAAATTTGTATAAAGGAAAATTTGCTTAACGTAATTTCATTTGGAACAAATTAATTCCTTTATGCAAGGTACCACTGTATATAGCTAACTGCCTCTATTCTTTTAAAAATCTAACAGATAACATTTATTTATATATCAAGTTTATCTTCACATTTCCATTTTCCATTTCCCATATCATACCAAATAAGCCAGAAATTCTTTTTCTTTTCTTTTCAATTTTCCCTTTTCTTGCCAAGCCCCTTATCTTCACATGTTGCTCCCCCCTTGTCAAATCCATTATCTTCATGGGTTGTTGTATTATCTTGATAGCAAACTTGATGGCCACTCTGCTACTGAAAAAGTCCCAAATTTTCCTCTTTTTGACACCCATATTAAGTAAGACAGATGCACTTATTATATTCTGTGGACTTAGCATATCTAAGAGTTTAGCCTGCACCATTCGTGTCATGTTTGTCTTCATGTTGAGATCCGCTCTTTGTTTTGATTTAATCTCTTGACTTGAGCTGATTTTAGTAGATGTGTTTATCATATTTTATGAATTTGGCATATCCAAAGGTTTATCCTGCATCAGTCTTGTTGTGTTTGTCTGTTTTAGCACAATCTCCTGATCAGAACTAATTTCAGTTTTTTCTAGAGACCTAATGTTATCCACCACTCCAACTTGAATTATCTGTCTTGCTTCTGTGACTTTATCAGAATTGAAAATCTATGTATCTTCAGAGGTTGAATCTGTGTAAATATCTATAATTTTTTGTAAACCGGATAGAATTATGTTGGCAAAATCTTCTTCTGAGATGTTCTCCCAATCCATTGTGTTTTAGCTCACAAGAAAGAGTTAATATTGCTTGTAACAGTTTCTGCCACATAGTTTCCAAAAAAGAGAGGTACAGAGGAGAGTAACTAGACTAGATTGAAGCCAAAGCAGCGAGGAACAGCCTCCAAGTGTTGTTTTCAAAACATGCAGTTACTCCAAGGTCAGATGATGTTTTTTGAAAAAACAACTTTTCCAATGCTGCTCTTACAGTTATATCTTATAGAAAGCACAGTCATAAGGTAGTTTCCTTTAAATTTTGTCTTTAAATCCACCACATATAAAGAGCAGCAAGGCAAGTTCATGAAATAATGTGAAAACAATCACGTCTTCTGTGCCTGACTTTCGAAAACATTCACTCCTTCTTTGCTAAAAGCCGCTTCCTCAGAAGGGAGGTTTAGTGCTTGTTTGAAGGAAAGATTTTCCAGATACCAAGGAGAAACTCTGCATAGAGATAGAAGCATTCTATGCACAACACACCAAATACAGCTTTTAATGTCCGGCACCAACAGCTCTGCCTTAGCCATAGTGAAGGTCTTTCTGCAGTGAGAGATGAAGCATTTTCCTGCTCCCACAAAGTTCGTCGCCACTCCCTTCGTGGTCTACAGTTGCTGCCTCATCTTTGTTTTCCCTCCAAGTAAACTTTACCCTTATTAGGGTACCTTATCTGGAGGAATTCAAATTGATAAGCTGGAGCACTTATCAAGTTGTCTCGCCATGGTGTAGCCGGAACCGGAAGTCCCATTCTTCCACATTTTGGATAGTCACAGAAAGGCTGGCCATCAAGTCTCTTTGATAAATTATTTCAAATAAACCATAGTGCCTTAGGGAGATAAAAGAGATGTGCAAGGTGAATGTTTGTTTATTTCTTTTATTGGATTTGAGCTACTTGTACATTGGTGCAAGCCCTACTATGTACAGTGTACAGCTTAAAACTTAGAACCCTCAGGACCCAACATAGCAAACATATGTCAGATGATGTACAGAATATCAGATAAGTTTGAAAAACAGAAATATTTTCAAATAAATATTTGGACACAGAGATAATTGTTTCTCATATATCACATAACATAAAAGGACCAAATACTTTTCATAGATGGGTACATAAAAATTTGAGATGCATAAAGTACTTTGTAGCTTCATGAAAGTAACTCAATGTGCTGTATTGTATGAATTATAAAATTGTATTATGTTGTTCCACTAGTGATTCAGGTCCACTCCGTATCGCAAAAACTCCATCCCCGCCTGAGGAGGCCTCACCTCCGCTTAGTCCTGAAGCTAGTCCAAATCACACTTTGGCAGCGCCAGCTTCTCCTGCACCAGCACGGCCTAAATCTCCCTCACAGGTAATTTGTGTTTGAATATCTTGGTTACCATTTTAATATAATGCTGTTTCATTCTTTTTGTAACATTGTATATATATTGTTTCTGGCTTTTAAATACTATTTTAGATAGTATTTAGCCACCTTGGGTCTTTTTGAGGTAAAAGGAGATAATAAATAAATAAATAAATAAATAAATAAATAAATAAATAAATAAATAAATAAATAAATAAATAAATAAATAAGAAAGAACAGAATTACAGGGAGTTCTGGTTGTTCATGTATTAATATTTGAATTTATATTTAGATTGGAGCATCTTTGGAGATATACCTGTCTGCATGGATTCTTTATAATAGGTTGTATATGAAGAGACATAGAAAACTAAGCAGCAAATGTAGGTAGGAAGGCAGATGATGGGCCAGTGGTGGCTTTCTTGTGACAGCAACAGCTGCAGTTAAACAAAAGACATATAGCTGTGCGAAACATTTGATAATACTGCCTACATGCCCTAAGCACATCCGATCTCGCCTGATTTTGGAAGCTAAGCAGGGGCGGCCCTGGTTAGTACTTGGATGGGAGACCACCAGGGAATACCAGGTGCTGTAGGCGCCTGAAGTAGGAGCTGGCAAACCACTCCAGTATTCCTGCCAAAAAAACTCCATGGATGTGGAGTCACGAAGAATTGGTCATGACTGTAACGACACAACACACGCACGCACACACACACACACACATGAAGAGCTCTTCAATGAAATTGCTCTTATGGGTCAGTCATGTGTGTAGCAATGCTTGTTTTCTTCTGTTTAATTTCTTGGTGCAAAAGTCATGTCTCTGGAAGGATTTCTGTTGTGAAGCCCTCTCCTTTCAGAGTGGTATGACTGTCTCAGGGAAGCCTTATGCCATAAGGACACTGGCCTTCTTTTTGAGATTCTTTTTCTCCCTTAAACCTAAGAAGGAACAAAGTGGCAATAGCTATGGCTGTGCTGACAGCTAAGAGGGATGAGGAGAAATAGAGGAGAAAGTGGAATTTGCCCATCCCTTTCGCTTTCAGTTCACCCTAACCCAATGTTAAAAAAAAATTGATATCTGATCAGCTTTTGGGAAGAACAGATTCTGTACTATTGTTTGTAAAGCAAGTTTATTTCATTAAAGAACATTTTTTTAAAAGTTTGAATCTCTTTATTGACTTACCTTATGAAGAACAGTACTCTTGCCTGTTTTACTATTACTATGATGAAACCTCTGAAGACCGAGGTTTCCAGCTGTATCTGGCATCATTCCAAGCTGTGGATTTACCCTGGCTATATTTATCCCCTTGATATAAAAGGACTATAATTTCCTTTCCTGCAGGGTAAATGTGATTTGATTTCTTTTGTCACTGGCTCTCTGTTAGTCTGTAAGAAATGTGTTGGCGCAGCATGCTTGTTGCAGCTGGAGAGATTTTATTTGAGGAGCTGGCAAGCAGATGAAATTTATAATAATGTGGTGTGCTGCAGTACATGTAAAGTAGGCAAAAGATCCTAATATCACATTCCTTTCCTCATGTTTATCAAATACACAGCCTCTTTCTTTGATTTAGTCATTTTCAAACAATCATCCTCCATAGCTTTTGTTACAACCCCATGTAAATCTTGTTGCACCTTTTCATAAGATTTTCCTTCTTAAGGTGTTTGTTCTTTATCTAGCTGAGGAAAGGACCTCCTGTCCCACCACTGCCTAAGGTTACACCAACAAAAGATCTGCAACAGGAGAATATCATCAGCTTGTTTGATGACAACTTTATTCCGGAAGTGAATGTGACTACTCCTTCTCAGGTGAGTCAAGAATTAAATGCATCATCCTTTCCCAAGTTGATGTCTTCCATTTGTGTTGTACTTTGTGTCATCATCCCTACTCAGCATGGTTTAGCTGTTCAGGAAGTAGGAGTCACATTTAACATATATGAAAGGCCTTTGGCTGGTTGTTCTAGTCCAGTGATGGTGAAACTTTTAGAGACTGAATGCCCAAACTGCGATTCAAAACCCACTAATTTTCTTGCAAAGTGCCAATACAGCAATTAATTCTGAATACAGGTGGCTGTGAAGGGGCAATGTTGGGTGCCCACAGAAAGGGCTCCGAGTGCCACCTTTGGCACCCGTGCCATAGGTTCACCAGCACTGGGCTAGTCTCTAAGAAGGTATGTCCATGTAACTGCAAGGGGACTTTCTATATTTTCACTGGTCTTCTGCAATAATTGTACTTTAGTTGACACTGCAGTTAAGATCTAACTGCTTCATGGTTGAGCAAGAATTTTAATCTGGTCCAGGATCAACTACCAAACTTCTGTGGTGCCTGTAGTTTCATGTACTAATGTTACAATATTCACTGCATTTACAAATGTGTGCATTGATGAGAAGACATATGCATTGTGCAGTCATTAATGAATATGAAACATTTTGCTTTATAAATGAGTGGTTGCCAAGATTAGCTATTAAGAATCTATTGAGGAGAAATGATGAATGTGTAGATAGAAGTGCCCTAGAGCTATAGAATGCATAAAAGATGCATTTGCAGCAGGTTAGCAATGCAATCCAAGGTGAGTCTGCATCAACCATAAAGGATTTATAATTGGCGAAGCTTCAACCAGCAAAAATCACCTTATTCTGATTGAATTGTGTCACCAAGACCCTCTTTGGCCAGCTACTCTGAAATGTATGCCACATTAGGATCTATTGCTAGATAAAATCTGCTGGCAAGAGAGCCCTAGAAAAAAAGTGGCGGAAGCTGATTTATACCAAATCTAAACATCCTCTAAGCCAAGCTACACAACCTCTTCACTGCCATGAATGTGGCCCTGGATAAGTATAATCCTATGTAATTACCAACATCCCTAAAATGGAGGGTGGGCTTGGATTCAGCAAAGCTGACTCTTGACCATCTTAGCTAGTTAAGTCAAATATGATAATTTTCCTGTGTTATTTTAGTGAAGTCAAAGACTACCATAGCTCTCACAGAATGGCTATTGATTTACATTTCCATTAACATAAGAAAAAAATGAAGCAACTTTCTCTGGATCTCTTTTCTCAACATCCTTTCTTTACCAGTGGACTGAGGGACCCACTGAAACAGCAAGTACAATGTCAGAGAATCAGATAATATAACTTTCCCTTTCTTGCATTAATGAAGGCTTTCTGTTCCATCAAAATCTATTATGCGGGGGGAACAGCAAGACTGGATTGTACTTCAAAGTTGTAGCATAGAACTACAGTTTGCACATTTTACCTTATTGCATGTTGCACAAGTTGTCTGAGAGTTCCTTTAATCAAAAAGGAGTTAGTGAGCACAAAAACAGTGCATTTGAGAAAAATATTGTCCAAAGAGATATTATTTAAAAAGAGATTGTAATTCTGTTTTGTTTTCTCTCAGAATGAAGTTCCGAAAAAAGAAGAGTCTTTGTTAGATCTGGACTTTGATCCTTTTAAGCCTGATGCTGCAACTACTATACCAGCTCATTCACCAATGTCCCAGGTATTTATTTTCATTTTTTCATTTTTTAAATACTATCATCAACTCACAACATGGGCAACAAGGTGAAGTATGCCTTGCTTCCTGGTTTGGAAGTGAGGTGCCTCCCTTCCCTTGTGGGGCCACAAAACACTCCTTTTTAATATGTACAGAGGCATCCACGCTAAAGCCAGTACTATATATTATTTCAACCCAATGGGCACATAATTAAAGTGTTGCATTAAGGAAAATGTAGGTTTTCTGAATTTTGATTGTTATATTCTTGGGCATACATAGGCTACGTTTTCTGAAGCTTTTGGAACAAGATGGTTGGCTCAATAAGATGCCCAGTGATGGAATGCAGTCTTTATGTAGCTCCTTCTTTTTCCACAGCAATAGCTTGCAAAAGAAGAACAGTTCAAGGAACATAGTTTTAAAGGAAAACGTGCAAGCTGCGTAGACCATCAAAATTTTAGTTTAACTTGCTTCCCTGCTTTTATTAATCCACTTTCATGAGCAAGGATAACCTAGGTTTACTCCCGAGGGCCATATTTCATTTCAGCAGCCGCAAGGATTTAGATCTACAGTACAGACATTTTGCCTGAATGTTATTTGCAACATTTGTAACTGTCCCTCCAAGTCCCACTTCCTTCCATGTGCAATGCTTGTTTTTCTTACAAATAACAGCCAGAACAACAGCAATAATCTAGCAAATCTCTTGGGTGTTCATGGGGGGGGGGGGAATCTATTTTTGTTTCAGCCACTGTAAAATATTTGGACAAAAAAAAATCCCATTTTTCGCCACACTATTATGCAGTGAAGCAGAAAGGGAATAGTCTAGTTGTCAGGTAGGTTGACCAGACTTTGTGGTGATGGGCGCACTGAAATTCTCATTGGAGTCAAGTAGTGTATATTAAACCCTAATCATAAACTTAACCACAGTGCTGCGTGCAGAAGGTAACAAAAACAACAGGCAAATGTTATTAAGAGATTGTATCCATCTAGGTAGGTAGGAGAGTGTAACAGAAAAGATTAGTCCTGAGAATCTGTGTCATGCATTCAGTTTTTCACCCGCACCAGAGAAGATCCATTGATTTAACCAGTGAATATAACACTTATTTAAATATCATTAATTCCTTGGATCTACTTTAGTAGCAACTCTACCAATTAGATTAAGCCAGGATTTTCTAAAATTCCACTAGAGGTGGGGGGGGGAATTGCTCCCTGAGAGAGTGAAGAATAAGAATCAAAATTGGTCTGATGGAAAATTTCATGAAGTAAAATCAAACTTATCCACTTGATTGTATTCCTGGTACTCTCAATATAATAGTCCCAAGAAAGACTGACATGTCCATTCCGTTTGAGAGTTGAGATCCTCCTATTTTCCCTAAAGGGGAAAAAATACTGTTCGCATCAAGTCACGAATATGCCAGGCAGCAGATTTTTCTAACTTTATATAAAATGTAATACTTTGTTCAGATAGATAATGTTTTGTGTTTAAAATGTATATACGTTTTTCTGTTATCTATGGTTTAATTGTAGTACTGATTTTTAGTGTGGTTGTATTTAATCTTGAAAATTGTATTCCCCTCTCCACACCCACACCCACAGCATTTATTATCCCAATCCTAAACTTCAGTGCCTTTCAATTTTCATTCCAGACAGACAGTACCCCACAACCCTCTTCAATACATTTTTTCCTAATACATGAGACTTTCAAAAAGATTATTCAGCTATTGCCCATGGGAGTTGTAACATATATCACCTCAGTATCTCATGGTAGTCTCTTCAGTATCAACAGATATCTAATTATTCCCAAGGTCGGCATTATGCAGAGTAAATTATGAAACAAGATTTCAACCATTGAATATTTATGTATGTATTAATCTTATTTTTTTATTATGCTGTGCCTCTCCTAATAGAGGACCCAAGTCAGTTCAAAACAATTCAAATCATACAATAATAACAAGTTAAAATGCTATACAAAATTATATATTTTAAAAAAAATTAAACTTTGGTATAGATTGAAAACAGAATTGAAAACATATTTAAAAAATTAGAAATATATATAATGGAGCCTTCCCTAGACATTTACTGCTTAAAAACCTGCTTTACCTCAGGATAGAAGCCATATAGGGCTTTAGAAGTAATACCCAGCACTTTGAATCGGGCCCAGAAACAGACTGGCAGCCAGTGAAGATGTAATAATGAGGGAATTATTAACATAAGCATATTTTATAAGTGCCAATGTTGGAAAGAAGGGGTAAAGGTGAACTCTGCCAGAGTGCCATCCCTTCTGCCCTGTTTGGTAAAGGGGAGCCCAAGGAAAGCAGCCCATGGGGGGAGGAACAAATATGCCAGAAAAAGGAGGAGTCCTCTGTCAAAATAAGGAAAATGTTGGAAGAGAAAAGGGCAGGACCATAGAAAGAGGGGAAAGGGAGGAAGGAGAAGGATATAAAAGAAGTGAAGGGGGTGAGAGGAGATAAAAGGTCAATGGGAGAAGGGAGAGAAACTATTGCCAAGGGATAGGAATGGTGGTGGAGGGAAGATCTCTAGACCCATAAGTGGTAAAGGGTTATAAGACCAGAGGGGAAGTGGAGAGGAGAAAAAACAGCCAGCCACACCAGAAGCCTTCATATTGGGGAGAAAAAAGGAGAGCCAGGAATGGAGCTGAAAGATAAGGGAGGAACATCCCCACCTAGACTGGGAAAGGAGGGAGTAGGTAGAAGGATGACTTGGTCTTCCGTCAGAAACTGTCCCCCATGAGGGGATGGGAAGCAGCTGCCACAATGATGACTTCAGGAGCCAGGGACTGGTGGACGGACAAGGCATTGGGCCTGTTGCACTTCACAGATCCAAGAGAACCCACAGGAAGACCTGAACAGAGCAGCAGGAAGGGCTCTTACACCTGCAGGACGAGGAAAACCCATAAACTCTTCCTGGGAACCCCTCATCCCTCTGTTGAGAGAGGAAGGGGAAGTGTATAGTTTGTTACCTGTAAATACATTGACTGTTGAGCAGAAACTAAATGCTACTGGTCTGCAGCAAGAACTTGATTGTGGTCTTTTCAGCAAAAAAAAACAAGAAAGAAATGAAAAAGAACCAAATTTAGAGCAGATGGAATAGGAGGGAGTATTAAACTAGGCACAAGCCCTAGAGAACAATCAAAACAACTCAGTATATGTGATAAAAACAGGCTCAGATTGGATCTTATACTTTCTCATTCTTGGGTCAACTACTACTCTCAGTGATACTCCCTCTCCCTCTTTTAGTTCTTTTATGACAGCTTTTCCCCACTCTGATTCTGTGGTGGAGGAGAAGCCTCACTCTTGACCTTGGACCCAGCCATCAGACCTGTCAGATCACTTTCGCACAACAGATAAATGGAACCTCCATGTACAAGGGCATTTTTAAAAACAACAAAGGCCATAGCCATTCTGGAGGAAAGAGAATGTTAGACTGTGACTGAAATATCGTTGCACTATTAGCATAACTTGTGGAATAAATTGCTGTAAATTAAGAAGTTGCACATGACTTTGCATCCAACAGATAATATCCACAGAGATTGCTTAACTTTTTCCAGATCCTCTATCCTTTACCTAACTTGTGTAACAGGAGTTCAGTTTGAAAATCACATCCAGCTAGACAAATTCATGTTTAATAGAACACTGTTACGATGAATGGTAGAGAGCCCCACCCTGCCATAAAATAATTAACTTGTGTTGTATCTTTCAAAATAAAGGCAGGTTGATGCAAGGATGACTTGCAAAAATAAAAACAAATGTTTTATGAAGTTAAGCAATACCATAAATCACTGAAAACCAAAGACAAACATAGCAGGTGGCAGTCATGAGAACAAAGATCAATCCAATTCACCAGTTGAAATGTCTGCTAGGTTGTGCAAGATTTATCGAGGGGTTTAAGCAGACCTTCCAGATTAGAAAATTCTGTAAGCTAGGCATAAAAGTACTCCACCCACCTGACAGCAACTCTCAGCTGTGGCTAGAAACAGAGCAAAGACTCCCCTGAAATTCTTAAAGAGCAGACATGCTTACACTGTCTTTAAGGTTTCCTGGACATAAACAATTTAGAGAAGCCAAATCTTGTTGCAAATTGTTGTGTCTGAACTGAGATGACCAAGATGTAATATATGGCCTTCTTGAGAAATCAGGAAGTGGTTTGACAGGATCAAAGTTGTTGTTTTGCTTGTGGCCAAAGAAGATTTATTCAAGAGAAAGAAAATAAACTTGGGGCACCATACTGCAGACCACAGAAAGACTCTGTCATCTGATTGCACAGCTGTTATGTGGGAAATGATTTTTAGTGTAATCAGTGAAAATGGTTGCAGTATTTGCTGATCCCTTGTACCATGGAAAAATGCAGAATGCTTCAAGGTTGTCTCAACATTCTTAACAGAATTGATAGTGAATAATGTTGACAGACACCACAGCTGGCACTGGATATTGCAAATCCTGGACCTTGGTCATGTTACCCATTGAATTCTGTCATGCGTTGATTCTGTGTTTTGGGAAGCTTCTGTTATTTCAAAGAGCATCAGCTGAGGGGCAAATACTCATATTCTACCAATGTAATGCCTAATAAGAAGCTACAACACATTGTACAAGTGGCAAGTGGCTCTTTATGGTGCTTTGCTTATTCCTGATAATATGTGCTTATTGCATACTTGCTTCACTCTTCCAAGTGTGCTGTTCAAAATATATTGGTGCACACCTAAAAGAACAAGGTGAGATGTTATGCTATGCCCTTTTAAGGAGTTCCTCCTTTCTTCCATTGAGATGGAATGGAGATGAAAGAGTTTGCCTTAAGAATGGCAATTTTTCTAGGGATTTGATCTCCATGAAAAAAGCAAGTGAGAGAATTGGGAGATATCATATAAATTAGTGTAAGCTAAGCTCTGTTGACCACCTTAACAATCACATTGCTGTCTAATTATGCTTTGCAGCACATAAAAGGGTGTACAAATGAGGTTTTCAACCCTGTCCTTCTTTCTCCTCTTGTCAGACGCTCCCATGGGATTTATGGACGGTAAGGTGGTTTTGGTTTTGCCTATTATCTTGTCATTTGCTTGCTTCTTTGCTTCTAATTTCATCAGCATATGTGTTTACAAAACAATTTAAGGGAAGGGGCAAAATAGAATTCTGCCTCCCTAGAGCTTGCCGTCTATATGTCCACAGTGGAGGAAAATGAAAAAGGATAATTTGATTAGTTTGCACAAACGCAAGTATGAGTCTTTAGATTCATATTTATTATGTTTGGGATAAACACAGAAAGATGTGTGTGTATTACATATCTAGTCTATGTGTCAGGGACAATGCTTTACAAACCATGACAAATTTAGGCTTTTAAATCAGGAAATATGCAAATCAGTTTGTATTAAATACCACTTTCCGATTTTGATGGTTCTGTCCTAAAGTCTTGATATTGAATGATTTTGGTGAACCTTTTATATTGAAATCCTGTATCAATAAAAACGCTAACCAGGAAACCATAAAACGCACACCTGCATTCATCATACTTAACACTGAACTGTGATTCTATGTGCTGTAGGAACTGGCAAAACCACTCCAGTATTCTTGCCATGAGCACTCCGTGGACATAGTGTCGCGACTGTAATGACACAACACACACACACACACACACACACACACACACTGAAAGGAGTCGACTCTGGCAGAAAAAAGATATGGCTGTGACTAGAAGGAGGAATAAAAATGGTGTTTCCAAAGAGAGAAAAATAAGCCATATATTGGCAAATATTAGGGAGAACTCATCAAGGTTACTGACAGTTAGTAGCCCAGGAGATGGACTCTAGAAACGCTTGTGAACTGTTAGCTAGCTCAGTGGCTGCGGAGCCAGAGGTTGGGGGTTCAGTTCCCCGCTGTGCCTGCTTGAGAGGGGCTGGACCTGGTGATCCATTGGGTCCCTTACAGCTCTGTGGTTCAGAGATTGTTATTATATCTCCTCATATATCTTTTTCAATATGTGATAGAAATGGTGTCATATAGCTGAATCCAGACTTAGTCATATGTGGAATAAATGCAATTAAATCAGTAGGATTTACGTTAGGCATTTCTTATTTTAATCATGCCTGATTTGCGTTGTCAGTGAGCCTATGGCATCGTACTAATAATTAAATTAGAATTCTGACAAATGCATTTTATCTGACTCATCAAGGTTACAAGAAGCAGTGAAAGCTACTGGTCTAAAGACTTGATTGCAGATTGGACAAAGCAAAATCATATACTTGAGATGGCTATTACATATAGTAAAAGTGTTCCCTTTCTCTGTACGTGAGTGATATCAGTTCCAATGTCTTTTGGTTTAAACATTAGAATTGAAACTGATGGTAGTTGATTTCTACAGATAACTTGCTGTCCTTTCATATTCTCACACCAACCAATAACAATATATTTGTGAAGATTCTCAGTCATCCAGGTGAGGTTATTTGGGAGGTGAGTTATGGCAACTGGACTTCTTTTTTGTTAGATTGAAACATGTTGCTACTCATCCAAGTAGCTTCCAGTTGACATGATTCAACTTCTGGATTTCTTCAGAGAACTTAACATGGTTTGAAAGTAGTGGTTTCTTACGGTGTCCTATCTCATATTTATCTCTTGAAAATACTTCATGGAGGTTTGTACTTTTTAAAATGTTTGACCAAATGTGATCATGTGTGTTTATAATGCCAGAACTAAATTTGTTCCCATTGATTATAAGGATTGTGGGGATGATTTAGACAGACCCTAAGGTGTTTAAGAATACTTCATGTTGTCTGCATAATTATGTTGTAAAATACCTAGAGAGTGCTTTAGCGGTATGGAATGGTATATTGGCCAAGACAACAGCAGGATGAAGAAAACAGCTTAGTCACCTTAGTGTATATCCGCAGACATCCATAGTCACAAATGAATATTTGGAAATGGTTTGCATTTCCTGCCCTCTTTAGGCAATAATCTGTTTCATGCCTTAACTAAGATTTCCAGGGTTATAAATCCTTGTGTCATTCATTCGTTCGTTCGTTCGTTCGTTCATTATTTTATTTTATATGCTGTTATTTCATCAGTGAGCATCCAGAATAGCAGACATCATACTTAAACAAAGTATTCAAACATGTAGCACACATAACATTCTAACACAGTAAAAATACCATGTAAATTGTGGAAAAATATGTTAAATTGAGAGAAAAATAAAATTAACATCTCAGTGTTAAGATGCTATCTTGCATCTGTTCTTGAATTCCATTAGGAGTACAATATTTCACAGGGTCTTAAGAAGAGAGTTCCAGAGCACAGGGGCAGCAATATGACAAATGTTTACTGAATATATTCAAGCTGAACAACTTCAACAGTCCAAGTCTCAGTCCTTATTAAAAACAAGTAAAACAAGTTAAGGAGCCATGTAGCCATCATATAAGCCCAATTCAAAAGTAGAACAGGTGATACTTCGAAATAGTATCAACTTTTTGTTATTTTTCTAGCAGCCTAAAAGTATCACCTGTTCTACTTTTGAATTTGATTATGCTTCAATTGAGCTACCAGGAATGAGCCCCCCCCCAATTGTACCAAGAAGGAGGCAAATGGACCATCAACGGAGACACAATAAGACTGCAACCACTAGGTGATTTCCCTCCTTTTTATTTGATCCAACTGACTACAGCTAGTGGACTTTTCTAAATTTTATCCCAAACCCCAAATGGGTCTTCTGCACCAACCCTCCCGCTTCCCTGGCCAAGAAGGTGTGTGTGTGTGTGTGAAAGTGTGTATGTGAGCCATGACATGTTGTTTGAAGGACTGGGATAATAAAAACATCACCCTTTACTTCAGATGCAGCCTCAGAATATCTAAACTCCGGGCCTCAACTAAGAAACTAACTGGCATATTTTCCATCTTGCCATGAACTTTACATCTAAGAAATAACTCCTGACAACTCCATCTTTTGCCATGTTTTAACCTGTTGGTACACCTCTGAGGAAGAGGGTTTTGCCCTCGAAATAGTAGCAACATTTTTGTTATTTTTCTAGTAGTCTAAAGGTGTCACCTGTTCTACTTTTTTTTATTAAAAACAAGCTTTTTTACCAGAAAAAAGGAGGGTGGGTGGGTTCCAAATCACAAGTCACTGAAAAACAAAACAAAATCAAACAAACAAACCCAAGTTGAGTCTGAGTCAAGTCCCCGGTGTGACTTAAGTCTGACGTGACAGCAACTCATGCAACTCAAAGCCCCATCCCTGTCAGGTTCTTGACTCTCAGTCATGGCTCTCCAGACATGAGGTCTGGACAATAGCTGTGTGCTATTACTACTGTCTTGGGCTGTTTGGTTAATGAGAGTTATAAGCTGATGCCACCAGCCTATTGATACCATCCAACCCCAAAGCTATTAATGATCTGTGCTAGTGGACTCATTTGTTAAAAGAAACAGTGTTAAAACTGAGCCTCAAGGAATTCCGTCAAACATATCCCTGGAGTTGATAAACAGATTTCCACCATCACTTTATGATTGCTTGTTCATGACAGGCTTCTTTAATAGCGGTCATGGGAGAGGGGAGCCAAGATGGTGCCTTTAAGTGATCCACTAGTCTTGTTTAATTTTTCTGTTACAACTGACCATATCTGCTTGGAGTGTTTTGCTTTCTGATGCCCTTAATGTTAGAATACTCCTTCCTTACTACTCATTATGTTAAAATATATTCTCATATCTGGCAAAACTGACTTATTAAGACAAGCACCTGATGTTTGCAACCAGGAGATTGTAGACAATCTGCCTCCACTAACTGCTCAGAGGAATGATGTTATACTGTACCTAATCCCAAACTGTCTGTCTGGAAGGAGCAAGCCTTATAAAACTCTGGCTCAGGAGAGGTTAATGCTTGGAAGGATGAACAGGTAGGAAAAGACCAATATCCACAGAACCCAATAACCAAATATTACCACATGTTGCCAACAACCAGCTAAATCAGAGATGATGGATAAATAAATTAAAAACTGCTAGAAGTACTGTGCTCAGACATATGTCATATTGATTTCTGGAGAAATGAAAAATTACCAAGACATCTATGAAAAATGAGAATCCTTTTGACTCTAAATCAAACTACAATATTCAGTATGCTATTAAAAATGAACAGATTCCTTTCTTTCTTTGGTATACCTGTGTCTAAGGTATCTGCCCCGTAACTACAAATAGTGTTAGTAGATTGTTTTCAACTTCTGATCTTGAGACACCCTGTTCTGTAGTCTCTTCTATAAAAACATAAGCTTTGTTTCAGGATGTTTATAAAGAAGTGGCACTGCTATCAACAGTGCCTAATTTGTATTTTCCTAATTTATTAGAAGACAGAGGCTGATGCAGATTGAAGGGTCTTGTGAATGTTAGCCAAAATGCAAGCTCTCTGGCTGAGATTCCTAACCCTCTCCCCTTAAAGCAAGGAATGCCAAAGTGTACAAGAAGTCAGGGCTACCACATAATCTTCTGGATACTGGGAACAATTCTACTGCTGATGAGAAAAACAATCTAAAAAATCAACAAAAATACCAAAAGCTGACTCACAGTTCTGCTCAAGCAAGTGTTCTAAATCCGTCTGACACAAATTTTACACTGAATTCTACTTCAGAGAGCCTAAGCTTGCCAAATGCAGAAAGCATCACAAGTGAACTTAACAATATTAGAAGAATTTCACTCAAAGCTCACACCTCAAGCACCACTGAATCAACAGATGGCTCTGCAGTGGTACAGATACAGCCTTGTCCTGATAAAGGCAGAACAGCACTGTCTGATGCCCTGATTTCCAACAGGCTGCTAGACCTTGACAGGCCTTCTTTGGGTTCACAGCAGATTCCTGTGACCCTCACAAAATGATCCAATATGGGCCAATCTCTCCTAGAGAATAACTCAATGTCAGATGTAGAATTATCTTTAGAATACTAAACTCTAAACTGGCATCTTGGGACCCAGAATGAGCATGATCTAAAATGTACTTCTTAGAATGCACCTGGCTGGCTATACAAAATTCAAGTCCCTATGTTCCTGCAATTTGTGGAAAGTTTTGGCATCATTTTATTGCAAGACACATGGTTAACTTGATAGCTGCCATTAGATGGGCTTATACCTTATATATTCTTACTGCCCTTTCTCTAGTTACGAAAGGACACCCAAATGTAGGACTGGTTTGCTTGGTATTGACCTCAGTGACTTGTGCTATTTCAATGCTGCCAGCTTTGACGCCCTTAAGAATGGCTTTCCACTTGACTTTCAGAGATTGAAAAATCCTGGCAGAGATTTATTCTGTTACAATCCAACCACCTCCTTTTTATTATGAGCATTGCTAGTCTGATTTAGAAATGTACAACATATCTACAATATGATCTTGAAACAAATTATTCCAGGGCAGAAACAATACTGCTAGAGGGACATTAATGCACATCTAAGCAAGTTGGTTATTTCAAAAATAATTGAAGAAATACAAAACATCATCTTATGAATACATCTAATGGCAGCTGATAAGCTTAATCTAATAATACTAAATGGCAATTCTGAAAGTGATTAAGCATAGAGAATTGATTTATTTCAGCTATAAGGGAGCTAATTCGATTGATTTTGTAGCAATCACCCCCTTTATTAGACAATATTTTATATTTTATAATAGCATCACAACCAGAAAGTGGCCCCGACCCCTGATATTGTTAATTTCCCACTTTCCTTAAACCTGCTGTTTTAGAAGCAAAGTACAAAGGTATTCCATATAATAACAGAGTCTGCTCCTGTGATCAAAAATCAATCGAGAAGTTGATACTTGTCATATTTTGATGTCCCTTGCTTGCAGTAGAGCTTACAAGAGTGCTGAGGTCTGTTTTGAAACGATTTCCCGGAAGATCTGACGAAGACAGGCTCAGGGGGTTATTTCCAGATAGGAAGGTTTCTCACATTTTGAATGACTTGTTTTATTTTCATTAAAAACAAAGACTTCATCTTCTGCCACTACCAAGCTGATAGTTGGATTATTGCTACTTAAAGTCCCTTGTTACTGAATTACTTTTTTCTAGTAAAGCTTACTACAGGTAACAAGCTTAATGCTTATGTTTAGAAATGTATAATGCATTTTTGATCTTAAGTTTTTAAAGCAGGAACAGAAGTTTAATACATATGTTCTTGTATTGTAATGCATTTTACTATATTTTTGTGTAATTTGTCGTGGCCTTTATGCTAAATTGAATTTGTTTATGAGGGGTCATATCACCACCACTTGCAAAGCTTCTGGGGGAATACTATCATTATTAGGAGGTATTAGCTATACCTGGAGTATCCTTACTCTTAGGCAGAATCCTTTGGACACCAAAGCTCTCATGCACCAAATAATCTTATCAACATCTGCAAGAGGGAGCAATTAGAAACAACCCACAAAACAGTGACACAACAGTGTGTTTGAAGTCTCTAGTTTCAGAACTGTCTCTGTGTTCAGAGTCCAACTCAGCCTGCATTAGTGGGATTATTTGATCAAAAAAATTCAGCAGACACACTGATATTTTGCTGATGGTCCTCTACAAGCCATACATAATTTAATCTTAGATTTACCAGTTTGTGTACAGCTTTAAATAGTACCATTGAGCCATTAGAGAGCTCTGCTCTTCAGCCTGCATGACATGCTCATTTGCAGCTGCTTGCTAACAGGCATGCATAAATTGATTATACTGTTACTTCTCTGAAATGGACCAGGTTTCACTCCCATTTTCCCATTTATCACCTTTTCTGTACTCTCATTCATTCAAATAGTTGATAGCAACATAGATGCCATTTTTTTCATCATCATCTGCACAAAAGTCCTCCCATAGATGAGAGACAGAGATGAGCTTGGACTACTTATTGAGCACCAGGACTCTGTAGGCCAGGCATGTCCAAACTTCAGCCCTCCTGGCGTTTTGGACCACAACTCCCAGAATTCTAATCTTAGATTGCCAATGACAAAGGACTGTGGGAGTTGTGGTCCAAAATATCTGGAGGGCTAGAGTTTGGACATGCCTGCTGTAGACACATAATCTAAATCTGTTTGATGCATCTTTAAAAGTTGAGTTGTCAGTGATTGGCTCTTTGAGTCCCTATGATGTTTACATACATATTTTGAGAACTGAGGTCACTGCCATACTATATGGACTTTACAAAAGTGAAACAGGGACAGTACTGCTAAACCAAAAATAGAACGCTAGCTGTTAAATCTTCCCATTTTGGTGTCAAAAATGATGTTTGTGAAGATTACATCTAGTGTAATTGGGTGGTGCTTAATCAGCTAATGTACCATTGTTTTAATTTGGTAGCATGGTATAATGCCTCCTGTCATGAGTTTTGTTTTATTGATGTGATTTTCTTCTGTACAGACTAGCAATGAACTGGTGCAGCCGGTAAGTAGACCATCTCTAATTTACCCCGGCAAAGCTACTGATAGATAGCTGTTGTCTCTAAATGTATGCTAGTCCTGAAAATAGTTCAGAATATGGCTAATTGCTTCATTTCTACACTAAAATTGTTATAGTAAGATACTGAATTCTGTGTTTCTCATCAAGACCACCTTTATCTTTTTCATCTTGTTTTTTTTCTTTACTTTTCTGTCTACCTAAAGCCTGATTCTTCAAAAAGTATTTCCCTGTGTAACCTGATCATGGAGGAAAACCCAAACAGTGGGTCAGCAGAAGATGTTAACAAACCCCAAACTGATCTAGGTTCACTCAACTTCGGCCTAGATGGTAGTGCAGCCAATGAGAGCCAGGAAACAGCTACAGGTGTTCCCTTGCCTTTTCCTCAGGCAGAGCAAACCTCAGCAGAATCGTCTGTTGCACTGGAAGCTCCTGCTTGGCCTGATGTAGGCAAACAAGAGGATGGTGCAATTTGGACAGCCTCTGTTGAGGGAAACCAAACCACTTTTCCGGAAACATACCTGGACTCTAGAGACGTTATGGACACTGACGCATGTCTGGTGGAGAATAACCAGACTTTAGCAGGTGAAACTTGGTCTGAAAGCTCTCCATGGAAAACTGAAAGCATTCTGGATGATGACCCATTTAGTGTGGAAAAGACAGAAGAGGAGAAAAAGGAAACGGAAGACTCTTTCTGGGCAAATGTGGAGCCAAGTGAAAAGGTAGAAACCCGAGATGTTAACCACAAGGGACTTGACTACACAGATGACTCTGGAGAGAGATATTGTGACAGTAAAGGCTACAGTGAAGTAGATCATCTTGAGGACTTAGCACAAACAGATTATGAGGCCCTAAAAAGCACTGAGGTAGAAACTATAAAGGACTCAGAATATAGCAATAGGCAACCAGAGGCAACTGTTGGCAGTAGCCTTCAGGAATTTGGTTCAGAATTTAGTGAGGCTACTGTGATTCAAAAAACAAGTGACAAATACAGTGAGGGTATAGTAAACACAGGGTTAGGATATGAAGCAAGCATATGTAAGGCTGTAGAATATGGTGAGTTTGAAAAGGAGAGAAACTTAGATTCCTGGACTCAGGATCATGGAAAAGTGTTTGTGGATGATTTGCCAATTGCAGCACATATAAAATTGCCACATGAAAATGAAGTGGCAAACATTACAAGATTGGCTGACCATGATGTCAGAGGCAAATCGACTGAAGAAGTTGAAAATTCAGTGTACGGTGAGGAGATCTATGGTGCGGAAGAGATTGAAGATAATAACCACAACACCCCTCAAAATAATGTTGCTGGTGAATCTCAGTCTGCCTTTATCCCCCTTGAAAAGGATACGCTTCTGCAGCCTGGGTCTGCTAATGCAGATCTTGATAATTCCTGGCTAGGTGATGTGGAAGATCAACTCGTAGACAGGGGAGCATTTTGTTTGCCTGAAGATCTTGACAGTAACGATAGTATTTCTGAAGCATTGGAAACAGATCCCTGGCAAGCCAATTGGGATCCAACAGTTAATACTGATTCCTGTGGGTTTTCTAGCCAGGTGAATGGATTGGATAACTGGCCCTTTCCTCCCCCACAAGAATTTGTGGATGGAAACATGGAGGATCCTTGGTCAGGTTTTAATGAGAAATGGTCGACAGAAGATTTGGGAGGTCTAGATAAATCCTGGGGGGTAGTAGGTGTCCCACCAAACCACCAGAGTCAGGAAACATCTGTAAGGCAAGGATCATCTGGGGAGCAGGCAGATGTTAGCAGCAGTGGACCCAACAAGGAGATAGGCAGGCCGTTGTTTCTGTTCCAAATGGGAAATTCCAGAAATACTAGCACGGAGAGCTCCACTAGCCCCAAAGACAATGAGACCAACAGCTCAGATTTATCTGAAGATGAAATTGCTAACCGGAGATATGGATTGTTGTACCAGCAAATAGAGGCTGATAAAGAAGAGGTACCTACCCTAATGTGTAGCATAGTCTAGAAACAAGAGTACCTTAGGTCATATATATGTATATCTAACCTTGTGTTTTCCTATGTTCTCTTCCCTATCCCTATTTGCTAACTTTAGTGATGATACAAACATGCCAAATCTGATATATTTCAACCATATACAAGATTGATTACAAAGAGGTGGCTATTGAACCTGCCATCTGATTTTTACTATAGCACATTATGTTTGCATTTTCTGTTTTCTAACATGCTCTCTGTGCCCCAGTCTTTCCCAATTCTCAATGTGTGTTGTTATTCTTTCCTCTCTTTTTTGTTAGTCATTAAAATAGCATTCAGTCATGTCACACTGCTTGCCAGAAGGTTCATTCTTTCCCTTCATTTTTATCTTGCAATTTTTTTTTAAATGAGTGCTTTTGTAGTAAATTTTATAAAGGGAGTTGATATTAAAGTAATGCTAATAAGGATTTTGTTCTAATATCCAATTTTCCTTAGGCCTCATCCAGTGCTTTTAATGGATTCACACAGGTAAGAGGTTGGGTTATTTGTACTGGTTTTTTTTTTTATTTCAGAGAAACTGTGTCTTGTCAAGATCCAAAAATGGATATTCAAAGTTCAGAATTTATTTATTTATTTACTTATTTTATTTCCAAGATTTTTTTAGCCCACCCACCAAGAGGAGTGATGTGATAAAATATAATTCATTTGCACTTTCTGACTAGATTTCATTGCATCAGTACAAATCTAAGTTTAAATTGGTTTATAAGTGAAAACGAAATAAAACGTAAAAGTAAAACAAGGCCAAAAAGGCAGGTATTTATGCATGGCATCAGTGTTGTGGTTGGTTGGTAAGAAAGTCAGTGAGTGTTCAACATGGTGATGATAGTGTCTTAGAGAGTGGAAACTATTCACATGTATTGGAACCTCTCTCATAGTTTAACAATGGTAAATATTTGCTATGTTATATCTCCTTCTCTTATGTCTGATGAAGTCCACAAAATTTAACATTAAAAATATAGAAGTTAATCTTTAAGATTTTTGTCCATCAGTTTTGAGTTCAAGGTAAGTACAATTTAGGATTGTGCATTCTTTCTGGTGGAAAGGGACTTGTTTAGCTGCCCTTGTAGTTGCTCCTTCTCTGAACGATGCATAGCAAGGCCAGTCTTCCTTTTATCCATTTATGGGCATAACCCTTCTTGGTGGAAGATGTCAATGGAGGAAGCTATTGGTGAACAAACCTGTAAATTCACACCTGTGAAGAATACAGTAAATTCCTTGCGTGGAAATGAAAACCTCTGGTTAAATTACATGATTACTGTAAGATGATTACTATGATGCCTAACCCGGGGGGGGGGAGTCTGAGTGAAAGGTCAACTGCTGGCCATCCCAGCCTTCTGCCATACATGCAGTACTCTTTTAATCCCGTCAACTATGCCACAGTAGCTGCTGCAAAATTACCAACTTTTGGATTATCAAATTGCTAGGTCCAGGATCTAGTTGCCATGAAGACTCCACTCACTAAAGTTGCCTCTGGCTGGTTATGGGGCCCTTTCCTCTCCTCCCACAAAACAGCCTATCCCATTCAGCCGGGCATCGCAGCTTTCGATGGAGCCTTTTCAGGGAGCTGGAGGGGCTGCCAGAAAAATGGAGGCAGAGCTGTACGCACCTTAACTTTGCTCACTTTCAGTATATGCAATTTTCATTTTAAATAACCTCAAGCACCATCGGCCAAGGAAAGTAGTTAGGACAGACAATGCTTTCTTTTGCAATCAAGCTGTCTTCTCCTGTCAACCACCTACAAAACTTCACTGTGCAAGCTCCTCTCAGGAGAAAGGCCCAGTCACACTACAGTAAAATTCTCAACACTGCTGCCAATCAAAACAGTATATTTCCCTCCTTTGTTCTTCAAAATTAACCAGCACATTACTTGACAGTTTTCCAGTCATATGTATGTGTGTCTGTTGAACCTGTTAAACTTCACAATCCTCAGTTTTGTCATAATATTGTCAGCAGCATGTAGCATTTTTCCTATTCTCTCTATTAACTGAAGGTGATGATTAACAAAATTGGATTAATACCAACATCAATATTTTCACCACAGTGATATATTTGTACTATACAAGTCAACAGTTAATGCCATGTGGAATCTTATATGAGAGGTTTTGTCAATGAAATATTTTAACAGCTGTCAAAATAAAAATGTAACTCAAGTATTCATTACTGTACTCACTAAAGGCTGGCTTGGAAGCTTTTAATGTAGACCACCTTTTCTAATATGGTACAGAAGTGCAGTGTGTTAAAACTGAAGAAATTCATGAAGTAGGGTTTTTTAATGCAAACAGTCTTTAAAATAATAATACCGTATAGGCAAAGAATGTAAGATTTGATGACAAAGTCCACTTGATCCCCTTAAGACAGTGGTTCCCAATCTTCAATCCCCAGATGTTCTTGGACTACAGCTCCCAGAAATCCTGGCCAACACAGCTAGTGGTGAAGGCTTCTGGGAGTTTTACTCCAAGAACATCTGAGGACCCAAGGTTGGGAGCCACTACTGTAAGACATGCTGAAAGACAACATTTCTGATTCACAGCGCCCAAACTGAATTTTGGAAGTCTGCTTGATTTATTGAGAACTGCCAAATGTGCTTTGACTTGACTTGCAACAACCAAGGCAGTCCAAGATTTTGTCTGGTGACTAGGAGCAGGAAAATCTGAAACCAAACAAACAGGCAAAACAAAATAGTTGTATTATTTGGAGAACTTTGAATATAAAATAGCATATAAAGGTGAGAATAAATAATAGACACATTACCCCATGCATAATTTGGCTTTGGTAGATTTTTACAAACTTACACTTACATTATGTATTTTCATGTATCCTTTTTCATATGTGTATGCTTTCCTAGGATACATCACTATTCTCAGTGCAGCCAACCCAGAATGTGATAGATAATGAGGTAAGTTTTTATTAATGTTTGTTAAAAGGGATCTTGTCTGTTAGGTTTGAAAATTTGGGTTCCATTCATTGAATTCTGAATACCATCCTCTGCCCAGTTCCCTTGGGGTGAGGAACATAAGGAGCATGGACATACCAAGGAGGCTTTGGCACATAAACTGGGGAATTGGAATGAAATGACAGGTGCAGTGTTACCTATACAGAGCCCCCAGTTATGTCGTGAACTATTGGCCTGTACACACCTTCTTTTCACTCTCGCTGCCACCATTCAGGGTTACCCAGTTGACATAAATGAGTACTACTCAAGTTGTAATGTTAATAAAGTAAAATAATGTTTATTGACTACAAGCTGTTTCAGTTTCAGGTTTTCTTGCACGCCCTTAATTGAAAGTTCCTCTACGTAGATACACTCAAATTTTGTCCTTTTACTATTCTCAAACCACTCTCATCTGTCTCACATCTTACATGTGACTCTTTCTAATCTTTAACTCATCTTCCTTATCTAATCTCCTTACTTTTCTCTTCTAACTTCTCAACCCTCAGGCTGAGTCTTTTAAATGTGTGGGCTCCGCCTCCACGCTCCCTCATTGGTCCACAGCATTAACCCCTTACATCTTCTTGCACAACACATTTAACTATGAAGAGGGTAAACACCACAGCAATTATTGTACCAACAGGAGAAGCAGCTTGCAGAACTGTGTGCTGGTGTATGTCTTGTAGCTGAGCCGGTGGTGCCTCATGCTATTTTAAGTCAGTGACAATCAACAGGATGGGTTATAGATGCTGTTATGAATAATCTTCGCAACTACATATCTCTGGCAAGAAGCTGAATTTAAGAGCCTCAAGTACTGCATTCAATTCCACATTTTAAAAGGACCCTTTAAACTGTGCTGGTTTCATTTTTTAGTGCATTGAGCTTGTTCCACTGTAAATGCCATGTTTCTGTCTGAGAGCTGTCAGGCAAAGTTCCAAGAGCAACTGGAAGACAAGACATGAGTTAACTGTGTGTTCCCTTTGTGTGCTTCAGGAATAGGTTGGTAGGGAGTGAGGAAGATTTTAGTCTCACAGGAACTGGAACTGGAAGTGTTGCTTTTCATAGGGGCTGTAGTACTTTCATTAAAAAAACCAAGGCTTGCTGCTTATAGCAGATTCAGAGCAGAAAAAAGAGATTTCCTTAAGATGCTCTTCTACGTATCCACATTTTTCAAAGTTTTAAAAATTCCTCCTTGTATCTAAGGCATTGATGCACTGGAGCCTAGCACTGCCCTCTGAGTGCACTAGCTCCCCCCTCATTCACCTGATAGTCTCAAATACAAGGAAAGGTGGGTACTGAAGTGATATGAAGGTCATCCTACGTGCTCTGTAATTTAACTGGAAAGAATTCATTCCCATCTCTGCCAGAATCCAGTGGCACAGAACCGTATGGGCTTGCCCATTTTTGGAGAATCGTTTTATACCTCAGCTTAGGCAGAATTAGATCATGTGTTTTCTAGGGTGAGCAATTTCCAGAGATCTGGCAGTGGTACATCTTCTCCGTCCAAAGTTAGTTTTTGTTTTGAAATAGTCCTCCCTCTGTGTAGGCTAAATGAACTTTCGTGCGGCAGACAAATAGTCCTCCCTCCAGCTTCTGAGAGGTTTTTTTGTTTTGTTTTTTTTTTTGTTTTTTTTTAGTAAATATGAGTTTTTAAAATTAGAGGCAGGGGAGATACAAGGGGTTCAGAAACCACACTCAGGCCCTCAGGGCCCTCACTTTGCTCATCTCTGCTGTATGTTCTTGCAGAGGAAGTATGAATCCTCTCCTCTCTTTGGAAGAGACACAGATGTACAGTATACGGTAGAGGAAGCATCATTTACTCTTTCTTTCTTTCTTATGACTCTTTGGGGCACTTTCAGCTAATAAAGAATCCTAATATAGGCCCAGTCCTGGCCTCACAATTTCCACTGTCCTTCAATGATTTTATTTTGTTTACTCCTCCTCCCACAATAATAAAAACAAAACAGCAAAAGATTGAGGCAGAAGAAGCATCTTTAGAACTACCAGCAGAGGAAGCCCCAAGTGCACCTGATGTGGCTGCTCCTCCTCCTGCTGCTGCCATTACTGAGCCAGAAGCACAGCCTGTGGAGGCAGCTGGTGAGCCAGCAGCTGAAGCTGTGGTGAGTGATTGGTGCCCTCACACTCATCCAAATAGTTTTGCCATTGTTATACATATCACATTTCATCAACTGTGTCCATTTTCATATTCATTGAGTTTTAGAATTGGAGCATGCAAATGTCTTGTCCTTAGCAAAGCAGTCATCTCTGCCGGGGCCATGCATGTTGCAGTAAGAGTATCAAAAGAGTTCTGCTTATACACCACCCCATACCACTTTACAGTTTTAATCACAGTATGCAGGCTACACATCCCTCCCCCCCCCCAGCAAGCTGGGTACTCGTTTTACTGACCTCGGAAGGATGGAAAGCTGAGTCAGTCATGAGCCTGTTGCCTGGGATTGAACCCCAGGTCATGAGCACAGTTTTAGCTGCAGTACAGGCATTTAACCACTGCACCACAAGGCTCAGGCATGGCTCCTAAGTTCTAGCCCCACCCTAGCCATGGGAAGACAATTCTGTCTTTTCATAACAAGATGCCATGCTTCTGTCTTAGAGTGATATGTATGTAAACATGTCAAGAACTTGTGTTATCCAGCTGTGACTGTGTCTGATGTGTCTGATGGTCCAGCAAAAGAATATGGATGTGCACAGTTAAGCACAGTGCAAGGCAAAGGGTCTCTCTGCATCAGTGTTGGAGTCTACTACTGACCTCCCAATTAAGGAGAGGAAGCAGATGAAACATCTGAAAAACAAATTGCAAGGAAGGAAGGAAGGAAGGAAGGAAGGAAGGAAGGAAGGAAGGAAGGAAGGAAGGAATAAATAAATAAATAAATAAATAAATAAATAAATAAATAATGTAGTGGTGATGGAAGATTTCAAATATCTGGATATGTTTGGAGGCAAATTCGGCCAACTATGGCCCTTCCAAGAAATTCCCGGCTTTGTGTGGCTGATAATTTTCTCCTACAAAAAGTGGAGAAAGAAATTAGAGGACTAGTTACCCTCGACTTGATTCTAACCAATAGAGAGGACTTGGTGGCAGTATGGGCAGTAAGAGGAACTCTGGGTGAGAGTGAATTCATCTTCTCAAAGGAAACCAGAGCAGAGCGCAGTATGAAATGATGGGCATGAAATGATTTTTTTGTTCCATTTGTTGTTTTTGTACAGAACAAAATGATAAATGAAGTGCCCTTTTTAAAAAATGAAACAAAATGAAATGGAAATTTTCATTTTGTTCCATTTTGGTTTTGTTTATTATTTATTTTGACAAGAGCCAATATCGGTGCTTGCCAAAACAAATAATAAAAATAAGCACTAACTAGTCAGCAGTAGACTAAAAAAAAACAAAAAAACAAAGTACCAACTAGGCCTGTGGGCCATCTGGTCAGCACTAGGGGGGAAGCAAAAAAAAAAGTGCTGACCCAGTCTACGGGCCATGTGGTCTGTGCTAGGGAAATATAGCAAAGCAAAAACAAAAACAAAAACTACTGACCGGTGGGCCTGGTCAGCTGTTAAAAAACAAAAACAAAAACAAAATGAAGAATGAAATGATTTTTTTTAAAAAAAAATTTAAATTAACAAACATGAAAACCGAATGCAGGAATGGCATTAGGAGAGCAAAAGCAGAGAATGAGTTGAGATTAGCTACAGACACTAAAAGCAATAGAAAGCATTCTTCAGATATGTGGGAAGCAAAAGACAAAAAAGAAAAGATATAGTGGCACAGCTCCTCGATGGAGATGGAAAAATGATAACAGATGACAAGATAGAAGTGTTCAGTTCCTATTTTAGCTCATTCTTTTCCCATAAGAGAGATTGTGGACCTCCAGATGTAAGTAAAGTACAAGTGGGGGGAGAGGATTACAGCTCAATGTAATAAACAAATATTCATGGAATACCTTGCTACCTTGAATGAATTCAAATCTGCATCTGAGAGTACTGAAGGAATTGACTGAAGAACTCTCAGATCCACTGCCCATCATGGGAAATGGATGAGGTGCCAGATGATTGGAGGAGGGATAATGCTGTCTCTCTCTTCAAAAAGGGCAAAAAAAATAGGAACCTGGGAAGTAAAGGCCAATCAGCCTGGCATCAATCCCAGGAAAAATCCTAGAACTGATTACTAAGCAGTCACTATGCAAGCACCTAGAAAACAATGCAACAATAACTGGAAGCTAGCACAGATTTTATTTGTTTATGCTGTAAACCGCCCTGAGTCCCCATGAGGGAAATAGGCGCAGTATATAAATGTGAAAAATAAATAAATAAATAATAAATAATAAATAGATTTGTCAAGAACAAATCATGGCAAACTAACCTGAACTCATTTTTTGATCAGGTAACCTCCCTGTACACAGAGATAATGCTGTGTAGATAATATATCTCCCCTTTAGCAAAGCTTTTGATACCTGCTTAGCAAACTAACTAGGTGTGGAATGGATAAATCAAGTCTAAGGTGGATACACAATTGGCTACCAAATCATACTCAGAGGGTGATGATTAATGGCTCCTTCTCTAAGTGGGAGGAGGTAAGAAGTGGGGCACCCCAAGGCTCAATCCTGGGTCCAGTGCTCAACATGTTTATTAAAAACATGTTGTCAGATTTGTAGATGACACAAAATTGGGTAGCATATCTAATACCCTGGAAGACAGAAACAAAATTCAAAATGATCTTGATAGGCTGGAGCACTGGGCTGAAACCAATGGAATGAAATTTATCAGGGATAAGTGCAGAGTACTGCACCTAGGAAGAAGAAACCTGATGCACAGTTAGAAGATGGGGAAGACCTGGCTCAGTAAAACTGTGAGAAGGGTCCTGAAATACGAGCCAACAGTGCATTAACAGAAGTATAATTTCCAAATCGCATGAGGAACTTGCCCCCCTCCCAATTCAGCAATGGTTAGGCCTCACCCTGAGTATTGTGTCCAGTTCTGGATACCACACTCCAAGAAAGATGGTGACAAACTGGAACAAGTTCAGAGGAGGATGACAAAGATGATCAGGGGCCTGGAAACCAAGCCCTATGAGGAAAAACTGAAAGAATTGGGAATGTTTAGCTTGGAGAAAAGAGCACCGAGGGGAAATATGGTAGCACTTTTCAAGTATTTGAAGGGCTGTCATACAGAGGAGGGTCAGGATCTGTTCTCAATCATCCCAGAGTGCAAGACACACAATAATGAGCTCAAGTTAAGAGAAGTCAGTTTTCAGCTGAATGTCAGGAAAAACCTCCTAACTATTAGAGGAGTACAGCAACGAAACCAATTACCTCTAGAGGTGGTGAGTGCTCCAACACTGGAGGCATTTGAGAGAAATTTGGACAACTACCTATCCTTTGATATATATTCCTGCACTGAGCGGGAGGGGGGGTTAGACTTGACAGCTGTGATGTGCTCATATGGTTACCATTAGACATCTTGGATCCAGTATGCAGCAGTATGCAAAAGAATATCCACACACTTGCCTGTACCTCTTTACATCTGAGGTCATGGTTGCTGAAGACTGAACATTACATAAGACTGAATGGCTGTTTCTGATTTTGCACCTAACTACCATGCCATGAACATTTTGAGGCTGAATTGTGAGTACAATTATGTTTCCAATTGAGCAGTCAGTAATGAGAGAATATTCCACTGTGGAAAAAACTGGTGGTATAAAGCTCCTGTCTGTTGAACTTTTATTGCCATGACACGACTTTGTTACGGTTGTGTTCAAGCAATTGTAGTGGTATATGCATGTGTGTATTTTCCTTATACATGTGAATGAGTAATAACAGATCAATCCCAACGCAATATGTACTTTGTTTTTCCCAGTATTGCCAGTTACTGTGTTCATATCATATGTGGGTCATATGGCATCAGAAGCTGCTTGAGATAAGTGTATACGCAAATCTGCCCTCAATCCTGTTTTGAATAGGGCCTTCTAAAGCAGACTTCATGGGGAAGCAAAGAGTTGCGGGTTTTATAGTATAGGACATGTTTTGCATACAAAAGACTGCAGATTCAAACCCTGCCATTTCAGCCGAGGGCTGGGGAAAAATGAGATTCTGGATATAGTTAAGGTACCTCGAATTCTTGTCAGTCAGGAAAGATAATATTGAGCAAGGTGGGACAGTAGTTTGTTTTTGCAAAAGTCAGCTTCTTACTTTGATGACACAGGAATCAGATGTCAGACTGCAATAAATAATTCTTCAGTACTATTGGGTCTCAAAGCAAACATTTTACATAGCTGCTAGGATCTACCTGTCATGGTAGTTATCACAGGTAGGGTACCCCTAAGTCCTGGTGACTGGTGAACAAGCTGAGTTCATGTCCTGCTTGTCGCTTTCACATGGACATCAGCTTGGCCACTACTGGAAGCATAAGTACAGAGACACAACAGGGCTCTTCTTATATATACCACACCTGGAAAAGGTTTGAATGGTGACCCATTGGGCATGTGATGGACAGAATGTTGTATTTTTACTGTAAAGAAAATGCTATAATTAGAACTTGTTTCCTGTGACAAGTGTTTGTAGAGAATCACCTGTGACAAGTGTTTGTCAACACTAATCAACCTAACAGTGCACTCTTACGTCTATTCTTCAATAAAAACTATTAGGTTCCATGGAACTTACTTATTAAAAAGCATGCATTGGATTACAGTCTTCGTTGCTACTGATGACAGCAGGAATCTTAGTGGAAGAAAACTGGGTGAATAATTTAATTTTGCACCAGATTATCCATTGTTTGCAGGATGTATTTACTTGACCCTCCTAGGAAAACTGAATGCTCTGGTGACAACTACAATGCTTCAAGTGCTCAGTCAGTATCTGGTGATGTCTGTGAGGCTTCGCTATTAGAGATGGGCATGAAATGATTTTTTTTGTTTCGTTATTCGTTATTCATTTCATTACGTAATGAAACAAATAACAACCTTGGAGCAAATTTAACATGAAACGAATCGAACAGAGAGAAATTGGTTCGGTTAGATCTGTTTCGTTAATGGGGGGCAGAGATGTCTCCTACCTGGTGCTGGTCTGGAGGCCCTTTCGCGCCATTGAGGGATGCAGTGGGCTCGAGCCTCAGCCCAGCCCCGGGAGGAGAGATAAGAAGCAGGCCATGTTTAGGCAGCCAGAGCAACGCGGCTTCGAAGCCACCCCTCTTGCGCCTCCCTCCCATGGCCCATTATCGTCGGGCCGATTGGGAGGGGAGACAAGGAGGCCGTTCTTAGGCAGCCAGAGCAGCATGGCTTGAAAGCCGCTGCCCCCTTGCGCCTCCCTCCCGCGGCCCATTATCGCAGGGCCGATCGGGAGGGGAGATAAAGAGGCCACGCTTAGGCGGGCAGAGCAGTGTGGCTTCAAAGCCGCCGCCCCTTTGCACCTCCCTCCTGTGGCCTGTTATCGCAGGGCCAATCAGGAGGGGTGATAAGAAGGAGGTCACACTTAGGCAGCCAGAGCAGCACAGCTCCAACGCCGCTCCCCTTCTTTATTCCTCCCATGCCCGTTCCCCCCAGGCCCCAGGGGCTGCGCAGTGGGCGCTGGGGGGAGAAGCGGGTAAAATGAATAACGAATTAATGAAACAACGAAATGAATTTTTTGCAAAAATTCACAAAAAACAAAACAAAACAAACTCCTTAACGAAATGAAACAAAATGCCATTTTTTCGATTCGTGCCCATCTCTATTCACTATAAGTTCTGAGTTAATGTTCTCAATTGAACTATAGTAATCCTACTAGATGAGAAGTCTTGGTATAATTTCCTTTTTCTTGATGTTTTTCACAAGAGATTGAAAGGCAATCTCCCAAGGAGAGTTCAGGTATAGATTAAGTTGCCCATGCCGAGTCATTTGGTCAGGAGTAGCTGGCTAATTCCCTGCGGACCTCATAACTTCAGTGCTGTTTGCTCTTTATATGTCTTCCAGCAGGCTTAAAAATATTGCTGATCTACTTTCTGTGAACTTTCTGCCTCACCCTTTGATAATGGTGAAACAGTAGCCTCAGAAAACCAGGAACTCCAGAATGTTACTGTAGTTTTATCACATATAAAAAGCCAATTATACCTGCCAAATACAAGGATTATTTGGTAGTCATTGATCTGAAAGGTTTTTCTTCTTCCTTGTATGCACACATTTCTCTCCCCCTCCACACAATGTCTCTGGATGCCCCTTCTGTAAGGCTGAAGTTACAGAAAACAGATGTTTTGATGATTACAACCTCAAATGGCATTTGGATAGGAAAGCTCACAAGGATACTGGCAAGTTTAATTTAAAGTCTGAATACTGTATTTGGGTGACATGAGGTCAAAGTGAACTATAAAATGGAGGACTCGCAACTAGCTTTCCTCAGACTGATGAAGTTGTTTGGATGAGCAGCAAAACATTTCAGTCTCACGAAAAGAAATCCAGTTGCCATGACTCAGCTTCAATTTGGGTCTGAATTTCGAGTCCTAAGTCTCAAGATGTTTGCCCTACCCCCACTCCAGGGGACACGTGCATAGACACAAAGGGAATGGCAGTTGGGAGGCCTGTCCCTAATATAGATTCCAAAACACAGCTCAGAAATGGATTCCAGTTGTGTTAAGCCTTCCCACAAAATACCCAAGTAATATCTGAGTCAAGTTGCCAATGGGACTTAGGTTGGGTGTGACAGCAAATTGCAACTCAGAAGTCTGCATCCTTGGAAGCTCATAAAATCACATGCACCACTACATATTTTAAGTGCTAATTTCTGAGAGGTGTTGAGTCTACTTTCTGTAGTGGAGCAATAGCAGGCTTCCTTTATACTGAATCAGACCATTGGTTGACTTCTCTCTCAGAAACCAGTCTTTCTCTGCCCTGGCTGAGGGCACCAGAGATAAAATTTGGGACCTTCTACATACAAAACTTTTGTTCTTCCATATGACTAAGACAGTTCCCAAAAGGTGGCTTCTTAGAAGCCCTCTTCAAACTTAGAGATCTGTTTTCTGTTCTGTGCTGGAAATAAAGCCTTAATTGTCTGGTTTAGGATGAACTGGTATATTGGGATGTATTTTATACCATGTTGGCACTACATATGATCATCCTTTTTGTTGAGGTATTTGTGCAGTGAACTCAGATGGGGAAATTAATTCAGAATAGCCCAAAGCCTCAGCTGTCACATCTCTGAAAGAGAATTACACTGACATAAAGTGTGTGTGTGTGTGTGTGAGAGAGAGAGAGAGAGAGAGAAATAGTTATGTAACACTAATTTTAACAGGATAAATCTGTGAGAGGTCTCCATAGCAACATATTTGCAGTTGAATAATTTTGGTATCTGAGTATTTGCTGGATTTTTTTAAAAAAACTATTCTGCATTAAAAATAGCATACAACAGCATGAAGTACATGAAAAAATGAGTTTATCCCATCAAATTGCTTCCTGTTTATGGTAACTCTTTGAATTAGTGCCCCCCCAAAAGTCCTATAATTAGCAATTGTGCTTAGGTCTTGGAAGCGTAAGGCCATGGAAGCCCAGGTTAGCTTTAAGTAAAATCTGTTGGATGCTATTTATTGAATTTAGAAAGATGGAATTACAGCCCTGATTCTGAATATTGCTTCAATTCAAATCTCAGATATATTTCTGAATTCATGCACAGACATGTATTAGCTGTTTTCCAGATGTGCTTCAAAGGAGTTGCAGAAGATTGCTGACTGATTAAAAGCCCCTATGATTTGACTGGAGATACATGCATAGCTCTTTCCAGTTGAAATCAGTACTAGAGTACTGCAATAGGTTGAAATGCAGTGTACGTTTTCTGTGTCCCAAATAAGTACTGCAGTATTAATACACATGCTTGGGATAAAACCCAGTTGAACACTGTGAAATTCCTTCTCAGCAAGCAGGTGCATAATCAGCACATCATTAGCTCATCATGGCAAATCATCATGGGTAATAATTCTGCATGGATACTGGCTTTTATGTTCTAATGTGTTGTCAGAACGTACATCTAGAGACAGGCATTTACCACAGTTTGGTGAGGAGGACTAGGCCCCAGATTGTGCAGTCCACCTCTTTGCCTCCCACAGGTACCCCATGAGAAGCAGCGCTGCAGGCATCCCTGCCCTGCCTCCTTCTCTGAGTGGGCACTTGTGGAAGGAGTCAGGGCGTAGAATCTGGACACCTGTGCAACACCGGCATGCCCCATCTTCTGCACTGTGCTAAATTGTTCTACTGCTGAAATTACATAGCTTTAATTACAGCATTTCTCTCAATGCCGTAATACATGTATATTCTTCACAGTCTTTGACCATAGCTCAGACATCTCTTTTACCATACATTCAAGTATATGGAAATGGCCCTTGGCTTCTGAAGGTATTGTCAGCGAATGCTGTATACAACTTATTTTGCTCATCTGATGGTTGAAGAATGCATCTCTGAAGAGATCTCAGCGGCTTACAAATAGCAAGCAGTCTTTCTGATTTTAGAAGTCTTTTAGGAGTCTTTCAACTTATTGTCAGTTTATGATGGGCAGCCATATGCATGCATCCACGGGATTGCAATTACAGTGAACCCAGCAACAGGGCCACGGATACCCTGGCCGACCACATCCACAAATTTTAGTGTGCCATCACAGATGCTAGGGTTTTTATATAGGGGTCTGCCAACAGAAGAACCAAGATAATTTTTCTGATCTTAGATTATTCAGAGCCTAATACACGTTTGAACTCAGCACATGAAGCTTTGGAATGCTTTATAGCACACAATCTATACAGTTGGAGCTTGTATGTCTTTCAGTGCCCCCATTCCTAGTTTTTCTCAACATGCAAACAAATAAACTTATCTTTTTTCAGTCACTGGCCTTTAGGTTCAGTTGAACAAGCAGGAGAGAGCCCTACTAGTCCTTGCATATTGATATGTAGATAACCCTCGAGTACCCTGTTTTTGTAATATAGACATTTTTATTTTCCTTGCAACATCATGAACCATCATTATCGGTGGGGCAATGAATGTTGTACTGTTTTCTCATTGTACTACTTCCATTATGTTGCCTTTGGCATGATAGCTTGTCAGCATGCTTCTGTACCATCACACTATGCAGAACCACTCGTTTTGGATGCCACGCTCCCCTTTTTACAGTGCTTCTAACAATATTGGTATTTTTCTAATGAAAAGCCTGAAAAATGTTATAATCATGTTTTTGATTTTATGAAGGATGCTATAGAACCAGGAATAGAGGAGACACCAGAGCATGCTGAGAAAGAGTGTGAGGTATGTAAGAACAGCTAAGCAAGTACAGCAGGAAATGTGGTTTATCTTTTTGGAGAAGACTTAATAGTGTGGACTGCTTACTGTAGAATCTAGCCAATGGTAAAGCACTTTCATATTCAGATGAATTACTGTAGGGAAATTAAGCATGTAGCTTTTGCTCCTCTTGAGTGCTTTACTATGGATGGTTGTGCTCTTGTTTCCAGCTCATCACAATACTTTTTTGTATCTAAATATCATGCAGTTCCATAGTCTCATGACACCTCTGCTCCACAGTAGAACTGACAGTAGATTACTATCCTGTTTGCGAATGCAGTGACCTACTGCGGTTTCACAGACCTCAGTGCTCTATAAACATGATGCTGAACATTTCCTAGTTTTTATCATATGCAGTTATCAAGGAAGCATCTTGCTTTGTGGACATACATAGGGATATGGCTGTGCCCTCTTTAAGGCACAGTTTAAGACCAGTTTAGATACCACTGATTCAGTATGGTAAGTGTTTGCACAAACAAAATGAGATACTTCACTATATGCAGATTTCTCAACATGCAGCTTTCAACTGTCTAAGCTGGAGCCTTAGCCTGTTTAAATTTCATGATCAAGAGATGAGCCATTTAATATGCTTCCATTTTTAGGAGATTGTATTTTGTTGGCATGACCAGTTAGCACTGCAGCCCATGAGCAAAATGTGGCCAACAAACTCATTTTATTCAGCTTCTTACATGTAAGGTTCGGGCTTTTAGCAACTCAGCAGCACCACATTTTGACTGAGATTACTGTAGTAACTTTGGACACATTGTTATGTCTTTTCAGTTCATAAATAAAAGGTATTCTCTTATCCCTTCCTATTCACTCTTCCCGGCAGATCTAGAGTTTTTCTGACCCTTTCATTTCTCAGACAAAACATGCAGAACTGAATATACACCAGGCCTCAAAGGTGTGAAGCTTTCTTTCCAGAGGCTCCTATCATGCTGCAATGTAGAACATAACCAAAAGGATCTATATGAATAATATCTGGGTTTGGTTTATTTTATTAGTTGCAGATGGATTCTGTGATTGAAGGTCCTACTGAAGAAATGGATGTTGATGCCACTCCTGTACCTGAAGGTAGTGAAGCTGCTGTTGCTGCTGAAAGTGGCATACCTCACACTGAATTAAAAACAGAAGAATCTCAGGTAAAGCCCACCAGCAGCCTTATTTCATTTCACCCGAATCTTATTGGCAGTATACATGTGGGCTTTAGGAAACAGGAATCAGATGGTTGGCAGAAATACTGCAGAGTTGAAAATTCGCTGTTAAGATCCCATAGAACTCCATAATTCCCAGATTTCTCTGGGAAAAGAGGAATAGTTAGACCAGTCCAAGTGATTTTGTGCACTACAATGGTGTATTTGATTGAGATCTTCTTCCGAAACCTCAACAAACTTTCAAACTACCATCACGTTCTCATTTTATCTCCCAAAGGAAAACCATAGCAGCATCCCTTCAGTGGTAATAGAGCCTGCATCAAACAATGAAGCGGATGGAGATGATCATGAGGTTCTAGCGAATGAATCTAAAGAAGCTGTGGAAGATACTGCCACTCAGGACACCAAAGCTAGTGAACCACAGGAGGCTGCAGATGAGCCAAAAATAATCAAAGAAGTCCAGCCTCCATCTTCTGAGGAACAGCATGTACCAGCAGATGACGACATGCCACCTGGATTCCTTTTTAAGGTTTAAGAATTTATTGTTTGCTGTTTCTTTTGATCCTGCATCACCCTGCACTGTACAGAAAGCACTATGAAAGACTGCATCACCCAATGTGAGCTTTCCTTGCTTTTAAGACCTTCGGGGGGTGGGGGCTTTTCAGTCCCACCAAACATTTGCTCAAAAAGAGGCCTTGCCTCCCTCCCAATTATAGAACATACTCCCTTAGGGAGCCTCGTTGGCCCCGTCCCTCTTGTCTTTTCACCAACAGGCAGGCTTTTAACTGACTTTTTGTTGGGGTATTAAGGAATGTATATTTAGTGATTTCTGGTGGTATGTTTTTCAGTGTTTTTAAATAGCGATGACCATCATTTATGTAATCACATTGTGTTCTTTTACGGAGATTTTAATTTGTCTATGTTTTAACTGACTTTACAAATATTGATCACCAATTATAGGTTCTAGTAATCTGAGAAAGATTGTTAGCATTCTTCTAAGTGCCTCTCTGTCATCTCCCAGCAAGACACAATTTAGGTCCTTGGTCTTTGTGGCTCCCACCTTTTCTTGAGTCATTGCTTCATAGCAGAAATAAGAGTATGACTGGACTGAGTAAGGGGGATGGATTCTTCTGCAGTCCAGTTTGATCTTGGTGGGAAGTCGTTGCTCCCTAGCCGATAGAACAACTGACTACAGAGTGCTGCTTTTTACCAGGGAATGAGCTTCTCCATGAAAGATTGAATAGCACTGCCTGTTGATCAAGGTGGGCAGTAATACACATATATCTCCCTTTTTGGCTGTATAACTTACATCATCTAGATGCAAAATTTCTTTAACATTAGTATAATATTCTAAGACTATGATGATGAAATCTCCTAGGCATGCAGAGCCAGTGGCCATGCTAATTGGGAAATCCTGGAAGTAATTTGTTCTAAGTTCTTCTGTACCTGTTATGTCCAAAAACTTGGAGCTAAGTAAGAACGGTTTTCTCTCTGGGGATTTCATGTTGTTCCAGTACATGTCTCACTGTATCTGACCACACCCACTGGTCAGGTATTGAACTACACATACTGTAAAACTTGCTTTTAGGCACAGATCATCATCTTCTGGAATGGGCAGAGAAGGGATTAAACAGGAAAAGGACTATGCTTGAGAACATATGCATGAATCCAAACCCACCTATTTTCTCTACTTTTTAGGTTGAAACTCTACATGACTTTGAGGCAGCCAACAGTGATGAGCTGAACTTGGTGCGAGGAGATGTTGTATTAGTAGTCCCGTCTGAAGCAGCTGCTGATCAGGTTAGAGCAAAACAAGTTTACTTCACAGCATCTATTAAAACAGTATCAAGTCTGCTTTATGGCTTGCATTAATTCATAGACTGTATTACTTAAAGGTTACAATGTTTTAAACACATTTTCAATTAAAAATATACCTGCCTGTAGCAGCATAGATAATTCTAGATTGGCAGTGTTGGGAATACTGGAAATAAAAATAAAGAGATCACTTACAGGATAGCAATGAAAGTTACTTAAATTCATCAAAAGCAGTACAGTACTATAAAACATGTGCTCATTATTTTGGCTCAGGAATAGCAAAAAAAAGTGTGACTAGACTGGGAGAAACTGTTTGATGAATAATCTTTGATATGTGTCTACATGCAGATGTACACATACCACTTTTGTGGTTTATACAGTAATGGATTCGTGTCAAGACTAAAACACTCTTTTTATCTTGTAGGAAGCAGGCTGGTTAACAGGCATTAAGGAATGTGACTGGCTTCAATACAGAGATGCTACTCGAAAGGGACTCTTCCCTGAGAACTTCACCCGCCATTTGGAATAATTCTCAGCTCAAGGGGCACAAGTATTGTAGGAAGCTTAGTCCCTACATCTGAACCTCTCCAGTGCACAGGGGCCCACTTTTATAGTTGAACCATCAGGGTTTACAGACTGATGCCAGACAAAACATGGGTGATACATATCAAATGAGCATGATTGCAAGAAGTTAAAACTAACATATTTTGAAGCAGTATGTGGAGAAAACGTCCTTACTTGTGCACATATACGTGGCAACAGGTTTGTTTGTACTTTGTCAGAGCTATGGTGATCCTGTAACCTGATCCTTTCCCTTGCAAATCTGAGTAGCCTCCTCAATACCAGAACCTTAACCTCTCTGCACTACGTGTATTGTATTGAGTTGTTGCACCGCAAAAGATTTGATTTATTAATCTTGTAGTACTGTCAAAATATTCTAATTTCAATGTGTTAAAAATTACTGCAAAACTTTTCAATGTTACTTTTAAAAATACATACATAAGTACATATACATACATACACATACACAACACAACTGCAGATGTGTTGTATGTGTATATAGAGGATAAGGAGCCTGTTAGTTGCATACATGATGGAGGTAACAAGGTGAAGAAGGGTTCAAGTAAAGCTGGACAGGAACTTAACACACTTAACTGTAGTACCAAGTTTGGCCTATATTCCTACTTACTTCCCAATTTAACAGGGATGTGAAATTACTTATGCAAAGCATTCTGGAATGGTACTATCATACTATGGCCTTGGTTTGTGGTACACTTGCCAAAAGGTTGGTCACCACTGATTATGTGCATTAGCATATAACCCACTCATTGTAGTATTGTTCATACTCGCATTTGCTCTTGTCTGGCATTACATTGAAGAGTTCTGTTCAACATGGAAACTAGCTGCTCCATTGCCAAACCATTAGGCAGCATTATCTGCACCTGTAATGCAAAATTATCATTTGAAGCTGACAAGCAAATTATCAAACTGACACTCAAAAGCTGCTAAACCACCAACAGAAGGCATGGCTCAGTCGCCTCTATATATTACCAACAGCTACAGCTAGGGATGAGACAATTCTGATAAAGGGGCTTATGATTTGTAATTTTATCTTTGTTCTGAATTTAACCAGCTGGATGAGTAAGTTAAAATCTAGGTAAATATGAATGAACACTATATTTTCACTATATGTATTTATGCAGCACACCAACAATCCCTTGAAAGTAAAATATGATGTATACTGTATCAAAAAGTCATCTGTAACTATTGTTTTTGTGTTGTGTCATTCAAAAATAAACCTTTGACCAGCTCCATAAACAGATTGTTTCTAATCATGGTAACTTTTTTAATATACAGCAACAGTAAGCAGATGGTAGAATTTGTGAAACATGCTTGCTTGTTGTCTATCCGGTTGAAAATGAAAGACACTTCCCCAAAATTGTACCTGGTTGAGACAACTAAATGATATCTGATTCAGGGTCCTGTGTTTAGATTCTCGCTTGACCACAGAAATGTACTGTTGAGGCAGTAGGTAACAACACATAGTAAATATAACATCTATCTTGAAAATCCTACTATGGTCACTGTAAGTCAGATGCAATCTGAAGACAACATCTGTACAGATTTTAATTCTACCTGTGCTTTAAGATAGCATGAATTAAGTATTGTTACCATGTAAAACTGTGCTCACGACCTGGGGTTCAATCCCAGGTAGCAGGCTCATGGTAAAATGAGTACCCAGCTTGCTGGGATGGGGCAATGTGCAGCCTGCATACTGTAATTAAATTGTAAACAGCCCAGAGACTACGTGAAGTGGTATGGGGCGGTATATAAGCAGAACACTTCGCTATAATTTGGCTTCAGACCCAGCTCAGCCTGTGTGCAAAATTAAACCTTAAAATTATATATATGAGGAAAAACCCTCTTGCATGTTGCAAATCATATTTACAATGCCATATTTTATTAATGTGTTCTTTAATTTACATCTTTTAAAAAAGGCATCCTGTTAAAAAATAAAATGTAAAATTAATGGTATTAACAACGTATCACAAGTCCAAATGATTAAACAGAGATTTACTAATAAAGTATTACTTCATGTAGCATTAGATATGTAAGTTAGATTCACAAGTACACTATCCTCCAGTGGCTTCCTGATCATTAAAAGTCAGTTTCATTCAAGCATCACTGAATACATAATAGACAATACATATTTGTAACAGGCACGATTCAGTTTATATACACGTAGATGTGATGTAGATTTTTTGAGGTATTACAAAGCCTAGGAGCTATTTCCCTTGATCAATAAATAAATAAATTCTTCCACGAGTTCCATCCGTAACTGAGCCACTGGCATCATGATTAAAGTCCCAAGAACAGCCGCTTCTGAACAACTCTCTTTTGGAGGTTTCCACTCTGAAAAAAAAAGCCAAACATATATTTACTAGCAGAAGATTACCACAATCAAACTTCTCTACGCATAGAACTGGCAACTTCAGGGAGAAGGGCTCTAGCCTCTTCCTAGGCAGACCCATTTTCTATGAGCATAGATTTACTTGGTACAGAGGAACATTTAACTATTAGAACCCCAAAACTGCCATCTGAAATGATCCCGTGATTTAATGCTGTTTTGCAACAGGTCTGCTGTTGTAAAAACTATACATACTACTGAGAAACTGATGAGAACCTACATGGAACCATCCTTAGATATTTCTTGAATACATATGAAAACTAGTTCCTTACACAAAAGCATCATGAGCAATGCTCACAAAAACAAAACACATGAAAATGCTGAACCAATGTACAATCTAAACCTCAAAGAACACTCTAAACCAGCAAAATCATAGAACATTTGATAGAAAGACATGGAGGCTTAATTACCATCATTAATTTCTGCATCAATCTATTACTTCACAATTATGATTTCAAAAGAATCTTGGAACAGAAACGACTTACCTATTTCTGCTGTATTCACTATACAACTGGTTTCTCACTATCCTGTTTTTCTTCAGATTCTTCATCAGATCCTGGCAAAAGAAATAAATATTCAAACAGTAGAACATGCAAGCTTGAAGAGTGTCAAAATAATTTAAATATAATACCTAAGCCAACAAATTAAAACACTTCTCTTTCTTAACTCTCAATAAATATAATCTAGAAATACTGAGAGATGGTGTTCATGAGCAGCCAGCTCTTGTGCATTCATTATCTCATGGCACCATACCAAAAGGACGTTAAAACTAAAAAAAGGAGGAAAGAGTGACACTGGAAAACTGACCAACTTCACTGCACAAAATGGCTCTGGACCTCTGCTCCCAAACGGAAGGGATTTTTTTCCCTCTTAAACTGTGACAGTGAAAAGTCCATACCGTTGCAACTCCTTGTGAATAAATCTATAGTGAATAATACTGCTGAAAAACTCACAATCATGAAATCTAATTTAAAAATGACACTTTCTGAGAACCTCACTGGAAACTGAAAAAAAAAATTAAGATGAAATGCCTGGGAAACATTTCATTTCATCTTTTTCAAACTTCCAATAAAAGCAAAGAAGAGTTCAGGAAATGATTTGAATTTAACCAAAAACACTGCGAGTCCAAAGAATGGCTCTCCAGTAACACACATCCTTTCTCTATTTGTCTGACCTTTGTACAAATCAATGAGAGTTACAATTCAGAAGCCTTTTTCATTTTCTGGGTACAGATTAAGTGCCACACTCCATAAATGGAAGACTTTTGCTATTTTTCTCTTAATGGCAGAGGGTGGTACAGTTCAGGAATGTCATGCACCCTTTGCTTGCCTAAGAGCTCCATTCCCAATCCTTCAGACAGGAAGGAAAATGAATCCAGATTCATGTTCCAGCTGGACTCTTCCCTTCCCCCTTTAAAATCATTTTCCTCCAACTGCTCTGCAGAAATAAACCTAATGGTTTGCTAAATTTTACAGCACTTTTTTTTTTAAAAAAAGCAACGTTTGATATCACTTTTAAACCTTTCTGGAAAGATGAATATCCCCAAAATTTACTCCCACTCTCTATTATGTGTTATGTTCTTTTATCAACGTTAGATGGAGCTAAAGAGAAATAATACAACTATTAAATTGGGTACTATTTTCTCACAATTTCACAAAACTTGATAAAATCATGTTCAGTAACACTGCACAGCTTTTAGTTACTAACAATACTGGTTTTCTGTGCTAACGCTACATGTCTTAACAAACATACTGGATTAAACTTGCTACCAGGCTTGAGAATTGCTACTTCATAATCTTTAAAACATGAAACAATCACTTTTTTCAGGAAAACAGGATTTTAAATGCCAACAGATACATTATAAACACATTGCATTTATATACACATTACAGTATAAGTAGAGTTTTATACTAGTAGGCTTTTAACAGTCCTATTTCATTTTACCACACAAATTCTTTTATTTTTAAACTATTCGTTATTTCTTGGCAGCACTATAGACCTGTACAGTTTTCAGATCTCAACAGGCTACTTCATTTTCCAATGTTAAACTAAAAAGCATACAGAAATTTGTAAGATTACGATCTTTGCACATATTTGTTTTTGAGATGAACCTGACGGCATTCTTAGATTTACTACTTAAGAGGCTCTTCTTAGGGGAAAGCAGGTCGTTGGCCAATTTCTCACCTCCTGGATTGCTGAAGAGTTTGTACCAGACTCTTTTGATGTCCCTCCCAGATCTCCTCCCTCATTATTTTGTAGAAAGAAGCTACTTGTTACCAATCCTTCAGCAGCAGCTCTGCAAGATTCGTGCTCTACATTCCCCCATTACAAGCATGCCCCCCACATACAAGCACCAAAAACCCAGCTCGCCATGCCCTGCATGAAAATAATATGCCGGAAAACAGACACTTGTTCTTCCCTGTCGCTTTAGCCCTGTGGATGTTATTACTTTCCCTCAGCTTAACTTTTTCTTTATCCCTCCTGCTTCAGAACCAACCGTACGACCACAGTGCCTACCTTCTTTTATTTGATGAAAATGGCACTGGGCCTTATGTGGGTATAGAGGTATTGTGAAAAATATAGTTAGTGCTGGAGGACAACACTTCTCTTTGCAATCATGACAACTTTCTGAGCCTTTTCCCTCTAATAATCAAGTTTTCTTAATAACACAAAAATAACACAATACAAAATGTGCATTAGCTGGAAATACAACCTATTCTTCCCAATGCCCAACAGATGCCTCTGCAATGCCTTCAAACAGGATATGACAGGTCTACTTTGGTCTGGATTCCTGCAATGAGTAGGGGGTTGAACTCAATGGGCTCACAGGTCCCTTCCAAATCAATTCCAGTGGTACCTCATAAGATGAATTTAATTCGTTCTACGGGGCAATTCGTTCTATGAAAAATTCATCAGGAAGGCTGTCCCAACCCCCCTTAATCAATGGACAGATGCAGGCTGTTCCCCTTGCAGCCGACAGACAGCTGATTTTGATAGCTCCAAGCTGTTGGTCATGGCTGTGTGGAGCAGCCTTCAGCTGCGGTGACTGAGGGGGGTTTACCCCCAACCCAGCAAAGGGGGAAGCTTTTCCCCTTCTTTGCTTGGTTGGGGCAGGGGAAAAGCTTCCCCCTTTTGCTGGCTGTGGCTCCCTGTCCCCTCCTCCTTTTCAAGCACCCAAAAGCTGAAAGCAAGAGTAGACAGAGAGCACAAGCCACTCAGGGAAGGCATTCTGAGTGACCCAAAGCACTTCGGTGTGTCTTTTTCCCCAGCGGATTCATCAGTGATCCTCACCCAGCCTTGCCACCACCACTTTGCTTGCAAATAGCCTGGGCGATGGAGCTGAGCCATGCCTTGGAAGTGGCTGCCTGGGAAGCGCACCTCTTGCCTAGCAGCTGCTTTCAAGGCTCAGCTGCCTTCATTGCCCGGGTTGTTTGTAAGGGAGGCAGTGGCAGCGGCAGGGCTGGGTGAGGATCACTGCATCCCTGTTTTGCCCACCAGGTTGATAAATTATAAGGTGCCAGGTTCCAGCCAGGATCCCCTTGGGCTCAGGGATGTCGCTGAGCTTCATCAGGGGTCTAGGAAGAGCCGCGGGCAAGAGGCTCCTGCCTGCTCTGAGCTGCCTTCTTGGGAAGGTGTGACTCCCAGCCTCGAAAGAGGTGCTGCAGCAGCAGTGGCAGCTCCTCATGGTCGGCGCTTCTTGCCTAGGCAGTGAGTGAGTGAGCAAGCCTTCATCTTTTTCCATTTAAAATTTTCTTAAACCGAGGCATCCCCATTTTTTTCGTCATGTGAACATCACACATCAACTTTTAATGCCTTATGAAAAAAACTTAAACCGGGGCATTATAGAGAAAAATTTTTCTTATATCCCCATTTCCAATAATTTCTCTTCTTAAACCAAGTTTTTCTTTAACCGAGGCATTTTTAAACCAAGGTACCAATGGTGGCTTTAAAAATAGCTTATGCAAATTCTTTAGTTTCAGCTTTTTGACTGCAGTATTTAGATGACCTCTTCTTGCAGCCCCAAAATTCTGAAAAGACCAAATCAAGCTCTTCCTTCTGCTATCTAGCTTCCAAATAATCACATTTTCCCTTACCCACTTCAGATTCGGGAGGGGAATAAAACTGTCCCTCAGAAGGGAGTCCAGGATGAAGAAGTGCAGCTCGCTCAGAAGCATCCTGTACCAACAGCAATCCTAAAACGAATAAATCATTATAGAATGATTTATTTATTCATTTTAAATAAACCAAGAACAAAACCCTGCATAACAAACAAAATAAAACCAATAAACAATGCATGAATTAAATTTAAAATATATAACAGCATACCAGACTAAAAGGAGGAAATCACAGTGAGGCAGTAAAAAGAAGAGCATCATTTAGTTGTTGTGAGTTTTTCGGGTTGTTTGGCCGTGTTCTGGAAGTTTTTCTTCCTGACATTTCGCCAGACTCTATGGCTGGCATCTTCAGAGGGCAACGAACTCAGGGAACTAGGAGTTCTCTCTGTGCTCCTAGCCCTCTGAAGATGCCAGCCACAGAGTCTGGTGAAACGTCAGAAGAACAACTTCCAAAGCATGGCCAAACCGCCCAAAAGACTCAGAACTCACAAAAGAGATCAACTGAGGCCAGACCCACTCGATCGTCGCAGGCGCGCTCACTCAGGGTGGCCACTCCAAGAGAGGCACGGAAATCAGTAACCCGTAGCCGCGCCTTCTCTGTTGTTGGCCCCTCTCTTTGGAACCAACTTCCGAGTGAGCTGTGCCTTGCAGAGTCCCTGCCCGCCTTCAGAAAGGCATTAAAAACTCTGCTTTTCAAGGAGGCATATGGTGACCTCATTTCTAATTTTTTTTTGTTCTGCCGCTCTCTGCCAAGGGTTTTCCCTCCATAAATTGGGGTGGGGGAGTAACCACCAAGAAGGCTCAGCTCCTAGTCACCTTCTGGGCCTCCCTCAGGGTTGGGACACTCAAATACCCTGCCTGGCTTGAACGAATGATCAGGGCAGTTTTTCTTGGGAGTAGGGCTTTGTACCTTGAAGTCAATGTGGTAGCGTATCAGGAGGCAGTACAGAGAAGCCAGTACAGGGATAATATGATGGTACCTTTTTAACCCTGTTAATCTGGCCACTGTGTCCTGCATTAGCTGAAGTCTCCGCATTAACCTCATAGGCAGCCCCACATAGAGAGCACTACACTAGTCTAATCTGAAGAGTAGAAGCATATGAACCAATGTGGTGAGAGCCCCAATGTCAAGGAGGACCCACAGTTGTGCAATCCTCTGCAGTTGGTAATGAGCAGAATACACTACTGATGCCACCTGGGTTTCCATGGTAAGCGCCGGGTCCAAGAGGTCACCCAAGATGCGGACCCCATCCTTTGTGGAGAGTCACTCTCCCAAATGAGATGGAGTTCCCCAAACCACTGATATCAGGTGTTCCCTCCTGCAGGATCTCAGTCTTGCCTGGAATTGAATAATCTAAATGTCCCACATGTATTAGCATAACTTTCAATGTAGAAGTGATAGATGAAAGCACGAGTTCCTGCAATTTTACTTCAAGGAAAGCCATATTACAATTATACTTTTTGAACCACAAAGTAGCACAATCCCTCAAGAACTCTGAAATATTACTATTTTAAACTTCCAAAAGGAAGATGATATCAACAGTATGTATATACCAGAGAAACTTACTATTTTCTTCTTCTGCTTCTTGGGGTAGAACTTTGAAATCTAGGAACCAGGTTTCTATCCAGGCAAGAATGAAAGATATGATCGGCAATACATAGCCAAAAGCACCTTGAGACAACAACTTAAGGTGGGAAGAGGGAAAGAAAAAATATGCATTATGTAGAAAGTTCAACCAAAAGAGAAGTTGTACCACTGAAAGAATACAAATTAGCATGAACTATAATAATCCATACCTTTGAGATGATTACTTTTGTTAGCAGGAAGGCACTGGTTACTGCAGTTGTAAACTGAAAGACATATTAATTACTATGAATACACTTTCAAATTCACTTTTACACCCCACAGGTAACAGGACAGATTCAAAATGTATTGTTACATTGTTACAATCTTATCCAATCCAAATACAAATAGAGCTGCCAAGTTCTACAAGTTCTACAAACGTACTACAAGCAAAAAGGCTGCTACTTACTGCTATTGCCCACCAGTGTCGTAGCCTGCACAATGCATACGCAAGGATCAAGATCTTAAACCGAAAAACTGCCAGAAGCTACAGAGAAGATGGAGGGGAAAGAACAGTTGGTACAGTCATTTTAAAAACAATGAAAACAACAATAAGAAGCAAATATGCATTAAACAAAAATTATATCCATGATCTTTCACTTCTTTCACTTCCCCTCTTCTCCCAAAGCATTTGGCGGCAGCTTTCTACAGATGCAGTACTTCCCTCTCTTCACAACCTTGGGTGCCACAATACTCTTCTGTGCAATAAGCCTACTTTCACTCACAAGCCCCTTGACTCTTTGCCCCTTAACCTCTCTCCTAAGGTCCTTCCTTATTGGCCTTTCTAAACAAGAGGCTCCATTTTTAGCTTCTGCTACCTCAAGAGGATTTTCTCTAACCAAAGATAATTTTCTGCTTCTTTAGCAAAAGCAAACCACTTCAGAACGTTCCTAACCAATAACAATGGCTACAAAAATTACAGAATACAGTGATACCTCATAAGACGAATGCCCCTTAAGATGAAAAACTCATAAGATGAATGTAATTTCCAGGGACAGGAAAAAATCATAAGACATTTTATCCTTCCCGTTTACATTCGTCTAGCAAGGTAATGGGAAGCGCGCTTTCCTTCAAAGCCACACGGGGTGGGCAGAGATCAATGGGATCCTGCTTTGCCCACTAATTTGGTGGAGAAAGCAGGATCCCACTGATCTTTGCTCTCTCTGGAAGGCTTGGAAGGGAAGCCACGGTGGCGATCTGCTCACTGTGGTGGGTATGCGATTATCAAAGGGCTTGAACCCATGGCAGCTCAACTTCAGCCCTTTGAAAATTGCTTGCCCACCTGCCACAGCTGTTTACCTTGGTCCCAGGGAAGAGGAGTTGATTTCTATCCTGCCTACCGTTCCCTGTAGCATGCACGGATTGGATGCTACAGGGAAGGAAAGGCAGGATAAAACTGACTCCTCCTCCTCCTCCTCCTCCTCTTGACCTGAGTCTCGGTGCAGAGACCTGGGCGAAGAGGAGGTGGCTGCCCCCTCAATCACCGGCAGCCGAAGACTGCTCTCTGCAACCCCCAGAGAATGGCTGCGGAGAGCAGCCTTTGTTTGCCCTTGATTGAGGGGAGTTGGGACAGCCTTCCCATAGGAATGCATTGAAAACCTATTAATCCATTCCGGAGGGATCCACTTGGAGAGACGAAAATTTTGAGTTCAGAAAATCCCATGAGAACGGATTAATTTCATAATTCAAGGTACCACTGTATTATCCAAGGGATTCTCACACCAGTAAATTGGTTTGATACAATCAGAAGCAAAATTAAAAATTTCTTCATGTAAAATAATTAGATTAAAGGAAGCAAATACTCACGAAGATATCAAAATATGAAGAACGGTAGTCATATTGGAGGACCTCTTTTTCTAATGTAGTCTTAATGCCCCCATTTACCTATTAAGAGACAAAATTGTCCTGTTAACTAAAGAACAATAGCTGTTGTGAGTTTTTCGGGCAGTTTGGCCGCATTCTAGAAGTTTTTCTCTTCCTAACTTTTTGCCAGACTCTGTGGCCAGCATCTTCAGAGGGCAAGGAGCTCAGGGAACTAGGAGTTCTCTCTGTACTCTGGAGATGTCAGGAAGAAAAAAAACTTCCAGAACACGGCCAAAGAGCCCAAAAAACTCACAATAGCTATCAGATCCCAGCCGTGAAAGCCTTCAAGAATACATTAAAGAAAAATAATACATCATTCTATTTAGTCATATATTCAAGTTATAAACACCACATTTCATGTTATTAAACTAGTAAAATAAATTTAGGTTTGATATTAGGGAATTCATTCACTAGCTCATTCATCCAGCCCAAAGCAATTTTATACAATCAATCAATCAATCCCAGTGTATGTGCTGAAAAACAGCTATGTGAAAATTACATCTGTTAGCATAAGAGGAATAAAGCCATTATATGCTATCAAGTCTATCTTGACATACAGTGACTCTTTCCAAGCATTTCTAAGTACAAAGTACTTAGACATGCTTTGCCATTCCCATTTTTGGAAATGCTCTTGGGACCATGTAGCATGCCCCAGATCAGACAAGTTGACTCTTCCTCTATAAGTAGAGCAAGGAATTGAATTATGACCTATGGCTCCATAGTTGGGTGTTTTATCTTGCTGAGTCAGCCAGCCAACTAGTAAGACTATTACAGAAGACTGTTACTTTGTTACTGTTTTAGTGAACCTTTATACAGTATTTTGTTCAAGCAGCAGATACGCCCACCTCTGGTACAGAACCACCCAACTCTGGTACAGATGTGAAGGCCCAGGAAAAAAAACCTGGAAAAATTCAGGAAAAAACATTTTTTCCATTTTTTTTCCTGAAGCCTTTTTGGGGTTTTTTTCCTAAAAAATTGAAAAAGAAAAAAAGGAAAAAAATGATCATGGAATGTTTTGTTTTAACATGATGAAAAATATGTTAAGACAGGGAGTTCAAATATTTTCCAAATAATTTCTAAAAATATTCATAGTATCAGATTGTTCTAATGTCTGTGTACTGAGGACAAGCAAGTCCTAGGATGCAAACTGAACTCTCCAGTGCAAGACCAAGATGCATTTCTTCCTTTAGGAGGTGCTGCTATTGTCACAAGAAAAAGGTTTCACTTTTTGTTTTATATGTGGGTGGGTATGTTTGGTTCTGTTCTGTCCTCTTCACTACCACTCCCTTCTATACATTTCCCCCCTCTTCAATTTTTTTTAGAAGAATGAAGTTATTTTATTTTCAGTTAATAATGTAGAGAGTAAATACTGGTATGCTGGCTGAAATTATAAAAGCACTCCAGGGAGCTAGGTACACTTCAGGGCACATTTCTTCCCCTGGGTGGTTTTTTGTTTGTTTGTTTGTTGTTGTTGTTGTTGTTTTTGTTTAAGAGAAACCACACAAGGCAAGAGGCTGAAATTTGGAGAAGTGTTTACAAGTGTTCAGGAGACATGGCTGCAGAATGCCTGTACTGTAAATCTTGATCCATGTGCATTCAGCAACCAGAGGGATCTGGAATATCCCATTACGCCTGACCTGAAGAAACTGCCCTTCCAGCCCAAGCCTATCAGCACTGTGCAGTCCAGTGCTAAAAGTCTATGCGGGAAAGTCCCTGTTCCAAAGTTCTGACAGCCCTGAGCTATGCTTTGCCCTCAATCTCTTCTATAAAACTGAGCTGATAGAACACTATTAAAGTGGCAGAAAAAGACTGAGTATTCCAAAATGCTATGGAAATGTTAACTCAGATTAACCAGGAAGTACATTTCTGTGGCTCTGTGTACACAGAATTATTGCCATCTCATTCCGTCAATATGCTAGCTTATTCAAACAGGAATATCAACAATTTAACTCCTATTCATGCTTTCCATGTGCTGCACAGTGCCTTCTTAAATATCTTAACTGCATAAACGTTTTCAAAATGAGACTTACAACAGCTCCTGAAAGGTTACAATTCCGCTGGTTTCCTAGTAGCCCTAAAGCTTCAGCTGATATATATTCATATAATTTATTGTAGTAGTATATGAGTACAGCTGATAGGTAAAATAATACATAGTCTGAATTACATGTTGTCCAATCTGTATCTCCATGTATTTTCAACCTCATTTATTCACTGAACCCAAAATTGTCACATTTGTCACTGTGCAAATCATGGGAATAGTTAATCACTTGAACGTACACTTAGTATCTTATGCAAAATGGTCTGACAATTCATACAGTTCTCTTATTTTAGTTCAGTTACATCCAGAAACTATTGCCCAATAACAATGCTTATTTTACAGTTAAGTTCCTAAATCTAGTTCAATTTTTAAAACATTCTAATTGTAATATTTTACATCAATAGTAAGAAATAAGACCCACTAATTTCAGTGGTCCAAATCCTGTTGCTTAATGTAATAAACTGCACTAAAGTAGACCCAATGAATCAATTGTAATTTAGTACAACTATTCCTACATAAGTTCCATTGATTCAAACATTTACTATTTACTATGCTAAAGTAAATCCCTACTGGGGAAGGACCATTTGAACCAATGGAATTTACAGAGGTGGTGACTTACCATATCCAATGCAACAGCACTATGCTAAGCAACAGGATTTGGGGCAATGTGTCACACTCACAGGCAAGCAAGCACAGGACTGTAGCCTAATTTAATTGGGTTGCTGGGGCAAGGTTTGAAACTTTTAACTCTCAGAGAATATTTTTAAAGGTACTCACATTTAACTCTATTATCCATAGCAAAGTTATAAACAAGAGGTCAAAGGTCACAAAAAGACAGAAAGTCCTTCTGACATCAGATATGCCCTTTTTCTCTCTGCTTTCATAGGACTCAATTCTTGCCATTAACTGGGCTGGGGTGATGGAATGAACATCCCGTAAAGACGGCTGGGAGCCCAAACGGCTACTCAAGGCATTTTCTTCATCGTCTGGCAGCCGATTCATTCTGTCTTTGGTCACACCAACCTTTTCCCACCTTCAGCATCACTACCAGGCTTATCCATAGAGGAAATTTCTCTACAAAGGAAAATTCAACACTTAGTCATGTCCATCTGTCAATTACTAAGCAAGTGCCACTTGATTGTAAGTACATTACAAAATCATCATTCCCTGACAGCAAACTAAAGCTGTCAAGTGCCTATCAATTTGTAGCTGACACAATAACAATTGCTGTGTGCTACTGATTGGATTCTGACATGGACCCTCTTTCCAGTGTATCCTCAGTGCTCAGAAACAATTTACCACTCCTTTCTCCTAGCTAGGGGCACTCAGCTACTGCACAACTTGCCCAAGGTTACAGAAGCTGGATCTTCTCCTAGGGGTCACAGTGGGGAGTCAAACTCACAACCATCAGTTCTGCAGTGAGGTGACACAAGACCATTTACAAATTAGGTGGCAAGCTACATCTTCTCTACATATGGTTGTACTCCCTAAACATGCTGATCTCTTTTAGTGTATAGTATGACCAAAGAAAAAGAAAATATAAGTGCCCAAAACATGACTCAGTGAGCTTCTATGTCCAATACAATGTTGCTAGCAAAAATGTAATGAAAGTTAACTACATATTATCTTTCAAGGAGATGTTTTTTTCCTAAGTTTATTTAAAAGGGATTTTAGTAATATTTTAACTATTTTGTAAACTACTTTAGTCTCTTGGTTGGGATTAAAAATATAAAAAAACAAATATTTATGAAGAAATAAGGAAATTTTAACCCCAAACTGAGCTCCCCGAGGTAGGAAAGATCTGCCCAGATGAACAGAGAGACCTAGAGTTTTCAGGAAACTAGCAACACGACTCAACCTATATCACAATTTTATCTTATGGGATTTAAAAAAAAATATTTCCCCATCTATCTAACACAGTTCATTCTGTATTTTGATCATTAGGACTGTTCTGCATTAGTGAATCACAACTCCATAGTTCTGAACCTAATCATTACCAAACAGGAAATAAAAGTCCACAATAAACATGGAAGAAAGTCATATTCCAAGAAGTCTATACTCTGGTTGAAGACCTCCTTATAAGACATAAACTGCTACTTTATACAAAAACTGCAGTAAACAATGTTTACTGAGCAAATAAACTATAAAATAAACTGAGCATTAAATTGTTGCTACAAAGCAGAAAAGCAGCTAGAAATCTATACACCAATTTTTGAAATTAGAACATCTTGCCAATTTTCAGTAGCTTTTTTACAAAGGTAAATTATTTTTTAGAATCATAAGAGGCTGCAAAAATCACCTGGACGCTTTATGCAGCTCAATGGATGGTATAACCAGGACCCACTAAGATGAGGAGACAGACATTGGCTGAAATCCTATTGTTTACCCTAACCCTAACAAATTACTCCACAGATTCAGTGGGGATTTGGTGAGCGAACAACTCTATAGGTTACATAGAGTCAAATGGGCCTTCTCAAGACATGGCTTACTTTAACACAGCAAATCACAACTCAAATAGGCCTATTTGAATCAACAGAAGATACAATGGAGTTGACTTATCAACACTCCCCCCCCCAATCCAATAGGCATGCTTTAATATGACTTACTAAACAAGTACAATATATATATTTACTAGTAGATGCATGCTCACAGATACTGACTGAAAAAAACAAGTTACATGACTTGCTTTACATTTGAGCATACAAAATCCTGTTTGGCCTATTTCTAATGGCTGCAGACATTATGCTTTAAACAAGTTAATAAATCAGTGATTACATCATCATGGTTTTTCCCACAATTTCCCAGCAGCAGATGATACTGATCCAGTTACATATGCCACCATGTTTAGCTGAAAATATATATTTAAAAATCCATCCATAATTCCCAATTATTCAAAGGCCAAGTTTAGGTGCTCATTCCAGCCAAAATATGCCTAGGTCTTTCCCAATGTTTATATACTTATTCGATGTTTATATCACCAGTTTAGCAAATGGCTACCCTGGGCAGTGTGCAGAAAGTAAAGCAAAAACAATAAAAACACATTGAAAACATTGTTCATCCTCCTTTCTCTGGATTGCAATTAAGGTAGAAAGTCACTAATGGCTATAATGGCATATGTTTCCTCTTCGAGCCACCATATCTCATTTCACTAAAACCAGGAAATGACAACTGTTAACTTCAGAACAAGCCAAGATCTTGAACAAACCTCCAGATCTAGATGAGAATATGGTAATTTTTATGCAGAAAATCAATTATTTCAAATATGCAGCAGCCTGACAATTATCCTATCAGATATTAGTTAGTGAAATATATGTATTAGACAGGATGTATAGATATATAGATATAGATATAGATAGATATGTATTTAATTGATTTAAAGATGGAGTCTGTAAAAAGTGCAAAGTCACTGTGACTCAATGTATAGTTTTTTCAAATGGAGTACAGATGTTAAGAATTAACATAATGAATTTTGGCTGATGCAAGAGGTTGCAATAGCTATGAGGTAATGCCATTTATGATTGGATAGACATGTGTATAAAAATGTTCTGTAAATCATTCTTCATTGGGCCTTCCTTGAGTAAGGCACCCACTTTGTTTCTCTGTCATTATTTTGTCAATGTAATGTGGATTATGCTGGTGAATTTTGTATGAATGTACTAATGTGATTTTTCCCTCTATGCTTTGTTGAACTTTGTACAAGTTCTGTGATACTGTGATACATTCTGTACAGTTTGTAATATAGCTGTTTGGTTTTAAGAAAACTCTGTCTCTGGCTTACAATTTTTTCAATAAGTATTGCTTCTGCTGGCTGATCAAATAGCACATACTCTGACATATCCATCGAACCAAGATGATTAAATGCAACAGACAAGGAAACCCAAAATAATGGCATAGCACGGATTCTCCTATATAAAGCTAATTTTCTCATTTCTGAAACCAACCTGGCGCGTACATGTCAGCCAAGCTTTGGTGCACACAATGTGTTATGAGTAGGACTTTATGAGGAACATGAGTTGCAACAAAAATATATTTACATTGACTCACATTTTAATGTTTTCTCCACATATTCTATACAGTCTACTGAAGTTTTTAAAGTAAAACAGATGGCAGACAGCACCACCCAATTATACACATAAAATCAGCAGGAAGAGTGGTATTCAAACAGCTTAGTATCTGTGAAGTGAGATTGTTATTTGCTGCATGATACATACGGGGAAGTGAAATCTGTTGAAGTCTCTAACTTGGTTTCAAAGGAAACATTATGTTTGCCCTTAAATAACACTGCTGGCTGAATAATTCAGTGAAGTGGATACTTTGCTGTTGAGTTAACCACTTCGGAGTTAAATGCTCCACTCTGCCTCCTTGAACAGCCAGCCTGTGTAGCTTTGGGAAAGCTACAGTCCTGGAAAGTCCCCAGGACAAGGAGCATGGTAAACCACATCTGAGTACACTTTACATAGAAAATCCTGGAAAGCACTGCTATGAATTTGTCTGTGAAGATTCTCAGTCATCCAGGTGAGTTTATCTGCAAGCTGTATCATGGCTACTGAAAGTAGCCATGACTCAACTTTCAAACTGCTATGAATTAGAAGCAACTTGGCAAATGCAATATAATAATAATAAAGTATCATTCTGTAACTATGTGTGTGTGTTGTGTCATTACAGTCATGACCGACTCTCTGTGAACCCATGTCCTTGAAGTTTTCTCGGCAGGAATACTGGAGTGGCTTGCCAGATCCTACTCCAGGCGCCTACAGCACCTGGGATTCCATGGTGGTCTCCCATCCAAGCACTAACCAGGGCTGACCCTGCTTAGCTTCTGAAATCAGGTGAGATTGGATGTGCTTAGGCCATCTAGGCAGCTCTGTAACTATACATACACACTAAACTCAATCACTAGTATTGTCTTGTAGGCTTATGCCAGCAGAGCAGGAACATAACAGGCATAAATTGCCAACAACACCTGGCCAGCAGGATATTCCTGTGACGGCCAAGTCCACCTGACGTAGAGCTTCTCACTCTGGTACACCCTGCTATCTCAAGTAATCAATAGCTTGGTAGTCCAATTCCTGTGTTATCAAACCATTATCACTTTATCTATTAACCATATTGTTGCCTGATCATGATGTATAAATATACAGGACATGTATTCGCACCATGTGTCTGAAGATTTTAATCCACAAAACCTGGACAGGTGTGTGTGTGCTGTCAAGTTGGAATTGACTACTGTGACTCTAATAGGGCTTTGGCAGTCAATAAGATGTTTAAGGAGTGGCTTCACCAGTTCCACTCCTCCTGTGAACTTGCATGTTTGAGCATGGATTTGAACCCTCATCTCCAGAGTCCTCGACTGTCGCTCCATCTGCTACACCATATACAACATATATGCGAGGTCTTTCAAGTTCCCTAATATTCTGCCTTCCTCTCCCCCACCATTTTTTTTCTTCTTTCCCCCCTTTAGAGTTGCCAATGTGATGAGACAAGCATAGTAATTCATAGTACAGTGGTACCTTGTATAAAGGAATTAATTCGTTCCAAATGAAATTATGTTAAGCAAGTTTTCCTTTATACAAATTTCCCGTAGGAATGCATTGAAAACGGAGCAATCCCATTTTTATGTTGTACGGATTCGCTCCATAGGCAAAATCTGTTAAGCAAATTTCCCCTCTCTCTGGAATTTTTTGTTGCAGATTTTATGTTATACAAACTGTTTGTTATACAAGGGTCCACTGTAATTAATATTACTTTTGAAATAGCGGTACACTGTCATGGGGGGGGGG
>JAHTLZ010003542.1:32994865-33011250 GCA_023846285.1 Phrynocephalus versicolor
CCCTGGTTTGGCTCCATCCTCCTGTGGTTCCTCAAAGGACCAGGTACTGCCCACCTGACCAACAAGGACCCCTTTTTTGCCAGAGTCTGGGAAGGTGCAAGGGCAATGGAGAAATGCAGATTCATCTGCAGAACTGAGGAACAGACTCAGCTGAACTGGGAGGATCCAGGTAACTTGTTGCAGCCCAGATCTACTATTTTGATTATTGTAATATGGCCATTTGGGAATTATGGCTGATCATTGGTATTTTTATGTATCATGCTCAAAATGTTTATGTGGATTGTCAGGCACTGCATTCTGCTGCATTTGGCCAACGTGTAGACTAGATAAGAAGGAAGATACTCCACTCTCTGAAAATACCGAGTTCTCTCACTGACCTACAAGAGCCATCCTGCAGTTATTCTTTCTTATTCCCGCTGCCATATAATTGTGGTGAAAGATGTTTGAGAGATGTGGTATATTTGAAAACCATGAAGGCATTTTCCCTGCGGACGGAATCAAGAGAACGGCTAGTACGGTTTCTGTGTTCTTCGACACAACATCCTGAAGGGTTGGTTTCAGGTTGCAGAGAGGAAAAATGCCAACAGAAATTTGGGAGCAAGTGGAAGGTCACCATTTGGTCACAATTCACTGTCTCCAGTTCAGCGTGTCAAAGGCATCCAGTTTTGGCAATAAACACAAGTCACAGAAACTCTTACTGTTGAATCTGCTTTGCTTTTTCAGCCTTATGTTTTTCTCAGGAAAGAACCTGGCTGGCCTTAAAGTGGGACAGGAACCTGAGGCCTGGTAAGGTCCAAAGATGCCCCCCTCCCTCCTCAAGACCCCTTTACTTTTGGCTAACATTGAAAAGCATATATGCCATATCTCACCCCTGCTGTTTTTGTTGACTGGACATGGCAGGTATTCCCTCTACATCTCATAGCCAGTGCTTTCAGGCACTCCTGAGATAACAAGCAGGGCGTAGAGCCAATTTGATGGTACCTCAGAAGCTAGCTTGCCCTCTGACAGCACTTGCTGCTCAGCTATAGTGCTATCATTGTGCCTGAGCCCATGGTCTCAATTTTTATGCAAGCTCTCTGTGAAGAAAGAGATGAACAGGGAGCAAAATGTAGTCAAGTGACACTGGGAGAGTCACCTGAATGTACATGACATAATTCTTCCCACACCCCCACCTTTGATGCCAGAATTTCATTTATAAAGAAATCACTCCAGGATGCCTGAAAAAATATTCACCTTTACATCTTCCTCGAGTATGCAGAAAGCTAGTCTTTTGCTTTGTAATCTATAGAGTAAACAGGACTCCAGATGTTAGGAATTATTATTTCCTGAATGAATGAATTTAATTCAGATATATTTTGAGCTATCAACATATGGCTGTCACCATATTTTCCGTCTAAAAGATGCTGCTGTGTACAAGATACCCCTCAAAATGGCTCTCTGCTTTTTTTTCTTGCTTTTTCTGGCTTTTCTTTTCTTTTCTTTTCTTTTCTTTTCTTTTCTTTTCTTTTTTTTGCAGAAATCCGTAGAGATGTAGAATTTAGGAAATTTTGAAGCTTGGAAAGAACATAAAATATGACTATGAACATTTTGACTTGACATAACATTATAACAACAAGCATTATAAATATAGTGTATCCAAGCAATTATTACAAACAGAATTTACTTTTTAAATAATATTTATTTGTAATTGTAAGTAACAGAGTAACAATCTTCTGAACTGTTTACTAATTTATGTAAAACAAAAAACTCTAAAAACAATGTTTAAAAATTCAGGGTTAACAATTATTCATATTTCCTTTCCACAGTATTAAATAAAAATATAATTTAAAAACTCATTTTCATAAAAAGAATTGAAGAGGGGGGAAATGTATAGAAGGGAGTGGGACTAAGTTTCAATGAATGGGGATGAAATTTAATAAGAATCATTTTTGTTGCTCTATATTTGTTTACAGTGCTTTGAGGCCCAGTGAAGAGGACAAAACAAAACAAAACATACCCAGCCACATGCAAAAACAAACAAAACAAAACAAAACAATAGCAGCACCTCCTAAAGGAAGAAATGCATCTTGTTCTTGCATTGGAGAGTTCAATTTGTAACTTAGCACTTGCTTGTCCTCAGGGCACAGAAATTAGAATAATCTGATATACGTATATATTTAGAAATCATTTGGAAAATATTTGAACACGGTCTTAATTATTTTATTTTCATCATGTTATAATAAAACATTCCCTAATCATTTTTTCTGTTCCTTTTTTCAATTTTTTCTGTTTTTTTTTAGGGGTGGGGAGGCTTCAGGGGGAAAAATGAACCTCCCCCCAACTTTTTCCAGTTTGTTTCTGGGCCTTCACATCTCTAGAAATCTGTGCTGTCTTTGACAGTTACTTCACGTCCCTCTCATTGTGGTTTGCTATCTCACTTTGGACCAGTACGAAAAAAAAGGTTACTCCATGTCCATTGCGTGATGGCAGGAGTTTGTCCCGACCACACCCCCTGAAATGGGATCAGAGCATGATGAGACATACCTCTCCCTGGCCTTGGGATTGTCTTGTCTCAGTTCTTGTTTCACAACAAATGCCCATGAAGTAACGCTTGTCCCGGAACACACACATTCTCCATCTAGTGGCAGGAGTGCGAAGTTGCACTCTCCAGTACAATCCCAATGGCGTAAACAATGCATCACAGAGAGTTAAGAAGGCATGAAACTGGGAGTTTTGCCGCTTAACGCATGAAAGGCAAAGTTGTGGAGATTTGAAATATCGAAAAATGGAAGCCCGGGCAAAAAAAAAGGGGGTGGTGGTAAACAAAGCTAGGAAAATTCAGTAATTGTCAGGAAACAAGGAAGTGAAGTAACAGTTGTCACAATACCATCAATCACGCCCATGGGTAAACGGAAACAGGGACAGAACCGGGACAAGACCATGTGACCGCGAACAACGTTATCACTAAATGAACGTAATCTCAGAACGGAGAAGGACATGAAGTAACCATCTTTGTCCTTCCTGGGGGTGGGGAGCCTCAGGGGAAGGAGAAGCCCATTAAGAAGTGCCTTCCTCCCCATTCCAATTTCTGCAAAAAGACAGCTGGGATTTCTGCAAAAACAAACATACAAAACAAAGAGGTGTTTTGGAAAGGTAGAGAGGAAAGAGGAAACAGCAGTGTTTGTGTGTGTGTGTGTGTGTGTGTGTGTGTGTGTGTGAGAGAGAGAGAGAGAGAGAGAGAGAGAGAGAGAGAGCAAACTGACTGGAAAGAACTGTGTGAAAGGAAGGGAAACTACAGTGTCAATTTGGCTTCTCCCCCACCCCATCCCCACCCCTTGGGAAAGGCTTACTTCCTTGTATACAACCCCCTTTAATTTTTAGTGTCATAATTTTGGAGAAAATTAGCTTTGTATACACAGAAAAAGACGGTACATGCAACCAATTAACTCCAAGCTGTCTGTAATATTTAGAATACTTGTCAGGTAGTTGTCATTCCATAGAGAACTGATGGAATTTTCACTGGTACCACTGTGTGGTTTACACTGTAGGCTCTAAATGTTATGGCTAGGAACACCAAATCGAAAGTACTCATACGTCCATGCTGAATTGAGCATGAACTACTGGCATGAAATAAAATTTGTGGCAAAGCCAGAAAGGTATACATTGAGCAACTCAATTGTAACTTTATTAACATTACTTATGGGAGGCGGAGTAATCAGTCCTGCTTATAGTGCTTGGCATTGACTTTATGATAAGCCCTAACAAACAATTTTTTATAATGCTGAGTTGTCTGCTCAGCCCACAGAGTAAAGGAAACACTCTTGCCACTAACCTTACAACTGGTTTGTGGGCTGAGGACAGGGGTTGCTCCAGACATCCTAATGGTTATTTGGATTTTGTGGGCAAGGCATCAATCTATTTAAAGAACATCTTTATTGTTGTATTGTTTAAAATAGGAACATAATTGGTCTTGGTAGCAGTTGGTTACATTCGGAAGGAAAAAATAAGAAAATGTTATATTTTGTGCAGCTTAAAATAGTTGGGTCCCCAAACGTGATAAAGTGTATGATAACAGTGTTTCCCACAGAAGTAAGCTCTGAGGCCATACTCCACAATATTTTAAAAGGAATGCATTGTCCTGGACAGACCACTATATGGTGTGCTTTACGCTTGCTGTATCTTGCATCCTGGCCGGGGTGGGGGTGGGGGAGCAATACGTCCCAGAAGGTTGATGAATCCAGATGATTTTTTTAGCCGCCCTTGGGGAGTTCCCTACCTCTTTGATGGGTGATTCTATTGAATCCTTAGTTGAACTCTGGAATGGGGAAATGAGCAAAGCCATTGATTGGATAGCCCCTAAATGTCTCCTTCCTCAAAATAGACCCAAATTGGCGGCTTGGTTTACGGGGGAGTTGGCAAAATTGAAGTGGGTGGTCCATAGAGCTGAAAGGCGTTGGTGGAAAACCCAAATTGAAACAGACAAAGGAACAGTGAAAGGCCTTTGGAAGGCTTACTCCAAGGCAGTGGAAGCAGAAAAGAAAGCATTTTTCTCTACCTCCATTGATTTGGCACAAAACTGCCCAGGGCAGTTTTTCAGAATATTCAAACATCTGCTGCACCCTGACCCATGGGCGGATAACACAGATCACTCTGTATCGCGCTGCAAAGAATTTGCACAAAACTTTATAGGCAAAATTGAACAGATCCGGGCTAATTTGGATGCAGCTATTGATCCAGAGCCTGTAAGTAAAACACCCCACCTTCCTTGTCCTGTATCAATGGATGACTTTCAGCTCCTACAGCTGGATGATGTGGTCAGGGCCCTTGGGCAGGTGAGGGCTACCACATGTGTGTTGGATCCTTGTCCCTCATGGATCATAAAAGCTTCCAGAGAAGGTATGGCAGACTGGTTAGGAAGAGTAGTGAATGCCTCCTTACAACAGGGCAGGACTCCGGCATGCTTAAAGGAGACAATACTAAGAGCAACGTTTAAAATGCCCTCCTTAGACCCAATGATACTGAACAGTCACCAACTGGTATCAAATATCTTAGGGAAAGTCCTAGAGCGGGTTGTGGTCTTGCAGCTCCAGAGGTTTCTGGATGAGATAAACTACTTGGATCCATTTCAGTCTGGTTTCAGGCCTGGCTATGGGACTGAGACGACACTGGCTGCATTGGTAGATGGCTTATGCAGGGAAATAGATAGGGGATCTGTCTCCATTTTGGTTTTACTAGACCTCTCAGCTGCTTTTGACACTATAGACCATGGCATCCTCCTGACTCATCTCTCTGAAAAGGGAATTGGGAGTACTGCATTAAAGTGGTTCCGGTCCTTCCTGCAGGATAGAATGCAGAAAGTGATGTTAGGTGATTCAGGTTGGACACCATGTCCACTGACCTGTGGAGTTCCCCAGGGTTCTGTCCTGTCTCTTATGTTATTTAACATCTATATGAAACCACTGGGGGAGATTATCAGGTCTTTTGGAGTTAGGTGCCACCAGTATGCCAATGATACCCAGCTCTACCTCTCATCACCTCCAGACTCTAAGGGAGTTACTATCTCAACTTTACACGTGTGTTTAGCTGCAGTAATGAACTGGATGAGGATGAAAAAAAGGAAACTAAACCCAGAAAAGACAGAGGTGCTCCTGGTCAGTCAAAAGGGAGAACAAGGGATAGGGATGCAACCTGTACTGCGTGGGGTCACCCTCCAAATGAAAAAGCAGGCATGCAGCTTGGGGGTGCTCTTGGACTCATCATTGAGCCTAGATGCCCAGGTCACAGCTGTGGCCAGGAGTGCATTTGCACAATTAAGGCTAGTACGCAAGTTACGCCCCTTTCTTGAGAAACCAGCTCTGCCCATGGTGACACATGCCCTAGTGACATCCCGGATGGACTACTGTAATGCGCTCTATGTGGGGCTACCGATGAAAAGTCTCAAAAAACTTCAACGGGTCCAAAATGCAGCAGCCAGACTGCTGGATGGGGTGGGGTACAGAGATCACATTACACCCTTATTAAAACAGCTCCACTTGCTGCCAATCAGCTATCGAGCACAATTCAAGGTGCTGACCTTAACCTACAAACACTATACAACCTGGGTTCTAGCTACCTCACAGATCAAATCTCACAGTATGAACTGACTCGGGTGTTAAGGTCATCAGGAGAGGCCCTTCTCTCCATCCCGCCACCCTCACAGATATGTCTCGTGGGAACCCATGAAAGGGCCTTCTCAACTGCTCTGCTCAGACTCTAGAACACCCCTCCCGCTAGAGGCCAGGATTGCCTCATCTCTTTTGTCCTTCTGGAAACAGGCAAATACCTTTCCTTTATATGAGCACAGACTCCTTGTATTTCAACAGTTTTTTAAACCAAACAACAGGAGTTATTTTCTCTTCAGTTACACAACTCAAACCAAGGATTCCTTCTCCTGGATTCCATGTTTCCCCTTGAACTGATTCCAGTTTGTTAACAACAGGATTAATTAGATAGTCAACTGGTAATAACATATGTGATGACACTTTTGCAGGCTTGTGTAAATGCTTATTTATTTATTTATTTATTTATTTATTTATTTATTTATTTATTTACTTACTTACTTACTTACTTACTTACTTACTTACTTGTTGACCACCTGACTTTCCCTCGGGAACTCTGGGTGGGGTACAACAAATTGCAAAAGAAATAATTAATTCAAAGGAAAACAATCCCAACAAAATAAATCAAAATAAAACAAAAGATATACAGAATAACAGCCATACAACAAACACAGCATCCTGTAAGAGAGGGCTGGGACAAACAATACAAACAACTGACAACATACCATCCTGCACTCAGGAATCACTGAAGCTTTCCTTAAAGAGCCAAGTTTTTAATGCTCTCCTGAAGGTTGGCAGGGACTCCACCAGGCTAATCTCTGTTGGCAGTTTATTCCAAAGTGCTGGACTGGCCACTGAGAAGGCCCAATTCCAGGTACAAATCCTTCAGGCCTCCCTTGGAGTGGCCACCCAGAGCAAAAAGGAGAGCAAGGCTCTGGTCGGTCAGGACGAGGCTGACCTCTGGGAGATTCGTTCCACCAGGTAGTCAGGTCCCAAGCCATGGAGGGTTTTTAAAACCAAAACCAATACCTTGAACCTTTTTGGGGATGCAACAGGTAGCCAATGCAGGTGAGCCAGGATGGGGGTGATGCAGTCAAACCTGCCTGCACCAACCACCAGCCTGGCCGCTGCATTCTGCTCCTGCTGCAGCTGCCAAACACCCATCCTATGTTGGGCTCCCATACTTTATTTTGGACCTTGGAGGGAAATCTGGTCATCCCTGGATTGATCCCAAGAGCAGGTAGACATTTCTTATCCTCCCAGTTACTTATTTCTTCTTGGCATCTTTGCCTTTCTGTTTTTTCTAGCTTCTTTTTCTGCTGCTCCTCCCCAATATGGGGGCTATCTTACTTGCATCTCTGTCTCTAGACTCCTTCTCAACTACTTCTTTAGGCGCCTTCAAAGGGACCTACTCCCCTGTTCATGGATCCTCCTTAATTATCATGGCCCGGTTATTTTTCTCCGGAGCCTCCTCAGTTATCCAGCATCTCTCAAAGAGCGCTTATCTCTTCCCCTTCCCTTTTATATTCTCTTCTTTTCCCACTTGAATTGCTCCTACTTGTGGGCTCTCACTTCACAGGTTTTCTGCATCTTCTACACTTAACATGATACTTCATGCCATTCTCTCTGATATTTCATTCATTCATCTGTTGTCACTCTGATTGCCAACTTCTCTGTAGTAGATGGCAAACCTTTCCTCACACAGCAGCATAGGGCTGGTTACCTTATTCCTACTTGATCTTTTACTTTGAGGAGAGCTAATGATGTTTCTAGACTAGGTTTCTCTTGTAGGTTCATTTAATTAATTGGTTGAAATCCTGCATTCTCCCAAAACTGGGACTCTGGAGCCTAGAACTAAGATCCAATCACCTTCTATCAATTACAGATAGGGTGTCACTGTTTACCATGTGTAACCCAATGGTGTTTCATATTGCTGCGTCTGTATTTTTTATTTCCTATGAAAACCCAATAAGTAGGAACATTGCCATCTGGAAGTATTTCCATATGAAAACCCTTTTTGTTGTTTGTATTTCTTTACAAATATATTCTACTGATGATTTTTTTTTTTGCTTTATTGATAAGCTTTTTAATTTCACCTTTTTCTGTAGTATTGTACTTTTACTGCATACCTCCATAGCACCCCCTCCCAAATAGACAGTTTATATATTTAAAAGTAAATTATGTATTACTATTAATATTTCTGGATACAGTTTTCTTCAAAATAACTCTCAATATGTTACAGCTATATAACAAATATAATAAAATATGTTGTGAACTAACCACACACTCCCAAATTATAGGAATCATTAATTCACTTAAGAGAACAGTCAAAAATAAAGGCAATTGTGATACAGATTCCTGAAAACATGTTTATAAAAGATTTTATATTAATAAAAAGAGCCGTTCCCAAGTAAAAAACTATTTGTTAACTACAGATTTTGAAAATGCATTTTCCAGTACCTTGAGAGGTACCAGGGATGGAGTGAAATATAATTCAATGTTTTAACTAAATCAGTTCACAATAACAGAAATGTCTGTTTCATTGTTTGCTCTCTTTCCTGTAATCCCCCTCTTGCTAATATCTATGGATACCATGCCCATGTAAAGTGCAGTCCAAGTACAAAACAGGTCCTCCATCTCAATTAAAACAAATTTATGGGCACAAAGAGCTCCATAACTCCAGGGCTGAATTATTGCTGACTTCAAGGTAACTTGGAGAAGAAATCGAGGAAATGTAGCTTGCTTGCCACCTGTTATAAATCTTTTAAATTATTCTTGCAGCAGCCAAGATAATATACCTGATCCTACAGACATCCACAATCCCGAGGCTATGTGCTCAGATAAACATGCACGCATGGGTGCAAACATTTTGATTTGAAAGTGTGATGTCTTCAATGAATCTTCTCTGAACCTGCTGAGAAAATAGCTATTCTTCTTTTTGATTTTTATAGACGATGACTCATCCACTATTTTTCTTAGCTCATGAAACTGTACTCTAATTTCTTAGCTCCCAAACTTGATATGTGGCTGTACTGCAATTCAGTGCAAAGGTGATCATGAAATTCTGCAGGTGGATTCAGATATACTGCACATTACTAAACAAAGCTTAGCAATGGTAGAAGAACATCACCATAATTCACAGGCAAAAGTATTTTAGGACAAAACTGATTTGTTATCTTTATATCTACAAGGTGTTAAAACCACGATTTCAGATTAGCAGAAGGTCTTCAGTAAAAACTTGGTAGTTTAAAGGTGCCAGCAGACTATTGCTTTGAAGAATTAATTTTTTGTCCTTTGGACCAAGCTGCTACGTGTTTGCAATCTAAACAAACCATGTTATGTTTGTTGAAATCTGGCTTTGTTGTTGTGTGTCAACCTGCCTTTGCTAGGAGGTATGTTAAGAGAAATGTAAATCTTGGCTTAGTTTACAAAGTCAGTGCTCAGTAAATGCGATATTACTTCCTGCTCACCCATAAACTATTTCCCATATAGCTCTGGATTAGTTTTTGTGCATTCCTATATCATGCAAGATGGAAGAAGGTAATAAATGCTGTTTTGTTTCCTGGGCTTGTAAAAGTTGGGTAGTTTGTGTCTTTTCTGTAATGCCTCTACTAGAATAATCCTCTTCCATGAAGACCCTAGATGAGCAGATTGTGCTTCTGGCAACCTTACACAGTCAGAGAAAGTTGTGGACTCTCCTCCAGCAGAACTAGGGAGCCTGAGGCTCAAATCAGCAGATGAGATGGAGCTTCCTTTCAGCCCAAGACAGTGGAACTAAACACACAAGCCAGACTCAATGCCTGGCACAATGCCTGGCCGTTAGAGATGGGCATGAAACAAATAAAAGATTCATTTCATTATTCATTATTCATTATTATAGATGGGCATGAACAAAAAAAATGGCACTCTGTTTTGGTTTGGTTCGTTTCAAGGGTCAGTTCATTTTGTTTCATTTTTAATGAATTTTTTTTTTGAATTATTCATTTCGTTGGTTCATTTTCATTCGTTATTCATTGTGCAACAAACAGTCTCCGTTGCGGGGCTTTTATTTCTTTCTTTTTTCATTTTGCAGCTGATAAGCACTAGTGCCTTTTTTTAACCCCCCCCCCCACCGGCATGGCCGAACCGGCTGGCCCACGGGCCTGCACAGGCCGAAGAGATGTTTTTTATTTTATTTTATTTTATTTTATTTTATTTTTTAAAGTCTGCTGGGCGGTGCCATTTTTATTTTTTTATATATTTTTTAAATTTTACAGCACTGACCACACAGCCCCAGGGGCCAGGTCAGTGCTTTTTAAAAAATTTTTTATTTATTTTTATTTTACAGCACTGACCATGCAGCTCCCGGGCCAGGTCAGCACTTTATTTGTATTTGATTGTATTTGTATTTGTATTTGTATATGTATTTGTATCTGTATTTGTTTAAGCCCCTGGATGCCGGCTTCTTTTTCCTGCCTCTCAGCTGTAGGGTGGGCTTTTCCCCACCCAGCTGCTGGAGTTCCAGGCAAGAAGGCCGCACTACAGGAGGACAAGGTAAGTGATACCGAAAACGGAAAACAAAACAGAATGAAACAGAAATTTCCGTTTTGTTTGGTTTCATTTTTCTTTGATGGGTCCCTTCGTTATTCATTTCATTCACTAACAAAACAAATAACGAATAATGAAATGAATTAAAAATTCATTTCATGCCCATCTCTATTCATTTTATTAGGAAACAATACAAATAACGAACCGCCCCCTCAAAGAAAAATGAAACAAAACAAAATGGAATTTTTAAAATTTCGTTCCAGGTCACTTTTCATTCCTCGTGTCCTCTGGCTGCAGCTGCTGCCACCAGCCCCTGGGGAGGGGGCTTCCAGCCACAAAACAAAGCAAAAACAAAAAAAAAGTGCTGACCAGGCTCGCACTACAGCTGGTTGGTGGGCTACATGGCTGGCAATTTAAAAAAATAAAAATATAAAAACATAAAACATAAAACTAAAAAACCTGATCCGGCCCATGGGCTGCCAACCAGCTGGGCACATGGTCGGCATGATTCAAAACTTAATAAAATAAAAATTAAAAACAAACCAACCCAGCCTGCGGGCCACTGGTCAGCATGAAAACAAACAAACAAACAAAAAAGAAACACCCACCAACCAGGCCCACACTACAGCTGATCGGTGGGCCACGTGGTTGGCAATTCAAAATAAAAAAAAATTAAAACACCGATCCAGTCCGTGGACCACCAACCCAATCCGTGGGCTGCCAATCTGGCTGTCGGGCTGCCAACCTGGCCGGGTGCATGGTTGATGCGATTAAAAATAAAAAAAATAAAAAATAAAAAAACTCAACTCGACCCATGGGCCTCTAACCCGGCCTGCAGGCTGCCAACTTGACCCACAGGCCGTCGAAACAGCCCACAGGTCATTGGTCAGCATGAAAAAATCCAAAATAAATAAGTAAATCAAATAAAAAATGCTGACCAGGCCCATGCTACAGCTGATCAGTGGGCCACATAGTCGTCAATTCAAAATAAATAAATAAATAAAACTAAAATAATAATAATAATAAATTAAATTTTTTAAAATTGAAAAAATTAACAATTAAAAAACTCCAACCCCGTGGGCCGCCAACCTGACCCGCGAGCTGCTGACCCAACCCAGGGGCTGCTGAACTGGCCAACAGTTGGTGCAATTCCAAATAAATAAATAAATAAATAAATAAATAAATAAATAAATAAATAAATGTTTTTTTTTTAAAAAATGCACCGAACTGAACCGGGAGCTGCATGGTTAGTGTGCGTAAAAGAAAAGAAAAAATAAAAGGGGAAAAAATTGTGCCGACCCGGCCGGTGCGTGAGAAAAATAATAATTAAAAATTCATTTTGTAATTATTATTTATTTATTATTTATTTATACAGCTTATATACCGCCCGTCTTCCTGAAAGGAACTCCGGGCGGTTTACAATAAATGTACAGACAACAAATTAAAACAACAACTGAAATAAACAATGAAACAAGACGGCTGCAGCAGATGGCGGAACTAAAAAAAAAATAAAAAAAATTGTGTCACCCAAACGCCTCCCGGAAGAGAAGGGTTTTCAGCGCCTTCCGGAAGGCAGGCAGGGACTCTGCAAGGCGCACTTCTGCTGGTAGGTGATTCCATAGGGTTGGGCCAGCCACAGAGAAGGCTCGGGTACGGGTGGAAGTTCTCCGAGCCTCCCTGGGCGTGGCCACACGCAGCATGTGCGCCCGCGACAACCTAGTCGGACGGGCCGAAGTTGACCGCTGGTCGATCCGCTCCGTCAGGTAGCCAGGTCCCAGGCCATGGAGGGTTTTGTAAACCAAAACCAGGACCTTGAATCTAATTCGGGCTGCAACGGGCAACCAGTGCAGACGAGCCAAGACTGGGGTGATGTGCTCGAATCGACGCACACCAGCCACCAGTCTGGCTGCTGCATTTTGGACCCGCTGCAAGCGCCGAATGAGAGTCAAGGGCAACCCCATGTAGAGCGCGTTGCAATAGTCCAGTCTAGAGATCACCAGCGCCTGGACCACAGTTCTGAGGGAGTCCTCATCCAGGTACGGACGAATCTGGGCGATACGCCGAAGATGGAAAAAGGCAGCCCTGGACACGGCGGACACCTGGGCTTCCAGGGTGAGCGCCGGGTCCAGGACTACGCCCAGATTTCGGACACAGTCCGATGGCCTGAGGGAAACACCCTCCAAGGTGGGATACGGGCCACCGTAGCTGGATGAGGAAGCCCCAAAGAACATGACCTCGGTCTTATCGGGGTTGAGCTTGAGCCTGTTAGCCCTGGTCCATTCCATGACTGCGCCCAGACACTGATCGAGGGTCCGGACAGCCTCATCTGCAGCGGTAGAAAAGGAGACATAGAGCTGCGTGTCATCGGCGTACTGATGGCAGCAGACTCCATGCCTCCTAATGACCTCGGCCAGCGGCCTGATGTAAATGTTGAACAGCATGGGAGAGAGAGACGACCCCTGTGGAACCCCGCAAGGGAGTATCCAAGGGGCCGACATCTCGCCCCCATGCTGAACCTGCTGGGGACGGTCCCCGAGGAAGGACCGGAACCAACTGTGAACAGTGCCTCCGATCCCAACCTCGGAGAGCCGATCCAGCAGGATACCGTGGTCGACGGTATCAAAGGCCGCTGACAAATCCAGGAGGACCAACAGGGAGGAGCACCCCCCGTCGGCCCTCCGGATGAGGTCATCTTGCAGAGCGACCAAGACTGTCTCGGTCCCCCGACCAGGCCTGAACCCAGACTGGAACGGATCCAGGGCATGCTCGGTCTCCAGATAGGATTGAAGCCGGATCGCGGCCACCCTCTCGATCACCTTGCCCATAAAAGGAACGTTAGCGATCGGGCGATAGTTGGATAATTCGCCCGGCGCTAAGCTCGGTTTCTTCAGGATGGGCTTTACCACGGTCTCCTTCAAACGGGAAGGGAAAATCCCTTCCCTGAAGGAGGCCGTGGCGATGATCGAAGCCCACCCTGAGATGTTCGTGGCAACTGCTTTCATAAGCCATGAAGGGCAAGGGTCGAAGGGGGTGGACGCGGGCCGGCAATGGGCAATAGCCCTGGAGGCCTCAAGGGAGGTGACAGGCCCAAACTCAACCATGCGAGGAGACCGAGGGGGCACAGCTGCCAGGGATGCCGAGAGTGGGCTATGGCAACAGGATTCGAAACCGGAACGGATGGCCTCTATTTTCGATCGAAAAAAGGCTGCAAAGTTCTCACTACTGAAATCAGTAGGAGGAGGCCTAGTCAGTCCAGGATTAGTGAGGTCGCGAACCACACGGAACAATTCCGCTTGGCGGTTCGAGGCCTCACTAATTCTCAGGGTGTTATAAGATCTTCTAGCCACCCTGAGCGCATGAACATAGCGCCTGGACTGAGCGATGACTGCAGCCTTCTTGGTAGCCGTCCGGTTCTTCCTCCAGCTGCGCTCCAGCCTCTTCCGTTCATGCTTCATCACTCGAAGCTCTTCCGTGAACCACGGAGAGGAACGAGCTCTGCAGCGGATGAGGCGCCTAGGGGCGATCTGGTCGACAGCTCGTGATGTTTCGTCGAACCATTGATCTACCATAGAGTCAACCAGATCGTCAGCCAGTCCGCCAGGAGGCTCCCCGAGGACTTCCCGAAACCGATCAGGGTTGAGGAGTCTACGGGGGCGAGCCCAAACAGCGGGCTGAGGGTCCCCGCGGGGTGGGGCGGCGATTGATACAGAGAAAGACAGCAGGTGGTGGTCTGACCATGACACGGGGGTGGGAACAAGGTCCCACACCCTCAGACACGAGTCCTCAGACGCGGAGGAAAATACCAGATCCAGGGTGTGTCCAGATCTGTGTGTTGGGCATAAAACATGCTGGGACAGGTTCATGAAGGCCATGGACTGCATGAATTCCAGAGCAGCACCAGACAGTTCACCGCCGACATGCATGTTGAGGTCGCCCACCACCAAAAGGCGTGGGGTTCTCAACAAAGCAGCGGCGATGAACTCGGCGAGCTCTGGTAGGGATTGTGCTGGGTTGCGGGGAGCACGGTAACCGAGCACAATGCCAAACCTGTCCCGCTGCCCAACCAACAGGTGGACACATTCCAACCCTGGAATCACCAACGTTGAGGCCCTGCTGACATGAATGGTATCTCTGTACACAATGGCCACCCCACCCCCCTTACGTCCCTCCGATCTTCCTGCCCCCTGCACCAGAAACCCAGGAGGGCAAAGCTGGGAGAGCGAAGCCCCCCCCCCTTCACCCACCCAGGTCTCGGTGATGCACGCCAGGTCGGCCTTCCCATCAACGATGGTATCATAAATGATGGGAATTTTATTATGCACCGACCTGGCATTCAACAGAAGGCAAGAAAGATCGGAGGCGCTGGCGGAGTGGCTCCCAGGCACGTGACAGTGAGCTGGAGGGTCAGAACGGGGGACAGGCGCAAGATGCCTGGCCCGAGTTCTTCTTGCCCGACTAACCCTCCAGCCCCTAGCGTACCGACCACGGCCCGACACGACAGGTATGGCGGTCCCTGTCTGCATGGTGGCTGATGGATGGAAGGGAAAAGGAAGAGAAGAGAAAAAAAAAATCAACACAACCACAACAACAATACTAAATACAACTAAAAATCAAAATGCAAAGTGCATCAATACAACAAATCGGTTACAAATATAAAGCAAAAGCAAACAAACAAACAAATAGCATATTAATGAGCTCACAGCCCAGGCAGGGGGGGGAGGGGCAAAAGAGGAGCGCAAGGGCGTCTCGCAGAGATGGTCGGTGGTCGATGTTTGGAGGTTCCAGGCGGCTGATGTCAAGGGAGAATGGAAGCAAGAAGCAATGGGGGCCGGCCGGCAACCGTCAGATGGGCCAACAACGGCCTCGGGGCCAGATTGGGCCCAGCAAACAGCAGCAAGATAACCTCAGTCTTCAGCAGATGGTAGTCCCAGGGCACCAGAATGTCCGGTATCCTCAAGTGCCAGCAGAGGGTGGAGAATTGGGTAAGGGGGGGAGCAGAATGGAGAACTCAGCACCCCCAAACCCACAGCAGTCCGGTAGTGGGGGGGGAGCAAGATTGGGAAGCTCCTCACCCTAAACCCACAACAGTCCAGCAGGGGGGGGAGCAAAATCGAAGTTCCAATCCCCAACCCATAACAGTTTGAGGAGGGCTAGGGGGAAAGGGGGGGAAAGGGAAGAAAGGGAGGACAATGGAGGGAGGGTAAGAGAAAGGGATAAGGAGTGGGGAAAGGCAATGTCTAAACCAGCTACCGTATCGGTCCCCATGTCCAAACTGCTGCGATGGTAAGATAAGCAGCAGTGATGGCGGCAGACAGGCGGCTGTAAAGTAAGCCATGATGGGCAAGCGGCAACAGAGACAGCCGGCCGGGTGGCACAGCCGCAGCGGCAGCAGCAGCAGCAACAGCTGGCAAGCTACCACCAGAGGTAGGAAAGAGGGCGAAATGGAGCCGGTGAGATGGAACTCCGGCGGACATGCCTGGTGGGGGAGGGGAGGGAACGCTCATACCCGTCCTGTAGTCCTGTAATTCGTCCACTGATATAGAGAAGCAAAGGTGACCATAGGATCTTCAGAAGAGCCCCTTAAATCCCCCTCCATAGCCTAGGCGAGCCCAAAGCAAAAATTAAAACCAAACATGAAAACAAGGCAGCAAAAAACAAGCTTAAAAATGCAGCCGACATAAACAGCTGCTGCTGCCGCCTGCCATCTTGCCTTCCTTGAGGTGGAAGGCAGCTTGAGCAGCAGAGCACGGGGCCCAGTCCTGACTTGCCTCAGGAGTCCAA